>CAUZXS010004658.1:0-30000 GCA_963585895.1 Sepioteuthis lessoniana
GCCATTAAAACAAAGAAACCGAACCTTAAAACAAATACCAGTTGAAGCAAAGTGGTCAACAGTTAAAAGATTAGTTATTCACAGCTGAATAAAAAAAAAGATTTGAGTACATCCTCTTAAGTGGGATTAATCGGTAAATTCTGCCCGAAGTGACATATCTTCACCGTCCCTGCATATCTGTCTATCTTTCCATATATCTATCTTTATAGTCCTACAGTCGCTTCATATCTATCTATCTATCTATCTATCTCAGTCGTTTCTTTCACTTTTGTGTGTCTCTCTGTCGATTTATTATATCAATAAGTTTGTTCTATCTATATATCTATCTATCTATTTTGTGTATCTCTCTATTGATTTGGTATATTAATCATCTTTTTCTTTCTTTCTTTCTTTCTTTCTTTCTTTCCCTTTTGTGTATCTCTCTATTGATTTGATATATTAATCATCTTTTTCTTTCTTTCTTTCTTTCTTTCTTTCTTTCCCTTTTTTGTATCTCTCTATTGATTTGATATATTAATCATCTTTTTCTTTCTTTCTTTCTTTCTTTCTTTCTTTCCCTTTTGTGTATCTCTCTATTGATTTGATATATTAATCATCTTTTTCTTTCTTTCTTTCTTTCTTTCTTTCTTTCTTTCTTTCCCTTTTGTGTATCTCTCTATTGATTTGATATATTAATCATCTTTTTCTTTCTTTCTTTCTTTCTTTCTTTCTTTCTTTCTTTCCCTTTTGTGTATCTCTCTATTGATTTGATATATTAATCATCTTTTTCTTTCTTTCTTTCTTTCTTTCCCTTTTGTGTATCTCTCTATTGATTTGATATATTAATCATCTTTTTCTTTCTTTCTTTCTTTCTTTCTTTCTTTCTTTCTTTCTTTCCCTTTTGTGTATCTCTCTATTGATTTGATATATTAATCATCTTTTTCTTTCTTTCTTTCTTTCTTTCTTTCTTTCTTTCCCTTTTGTGTATCTCTCTATTGATTTGATATATCAATCATCTTTTTCTTTCTTTCTTTCTTTCTTTCTTTCTTTCTTTCTTTCCCTTTGGTGTATCTCTCTATTGCTTTAATATATCTATCAGTTTATTCTATCTATCTATCTATCTATCTATCTATCTTTTTCAGTCTTTTCTTTCTCTTTTATGTGTCTCTCTATCGATTTATCATATTAATATGTTTATTTTATCTATCAATCTATCTATCATTGTCATAAAAAAAATAAGATCTTCCTTAAACGCACTTCAAGTGAAAATACTTTGGACCTCCTGAAAAGCTCAAATTCGGGTTTGTCTTGTCACAACTGACAATAGTTACATCAACAATATAGCGTTTCCAGAAAAGAAAGAGCACGAAAGCTTCTAAAGATGTCATCATTGTTTTGGCATCAACTTTTGACAGTTTACACTCTTGATGTTTGAATAATATAAGGGATAGCTTATTATACATACCGAAAGAATGGCCACAGCCTTCGAGATATGGGGCTAAGTGGTATAAAAGAAAAGAAAAATATGAGGATAGGAACGAATTGGGAAAGGTAAGAAGAAATTATATAAAAAGCGTCGATATATTTGAGGAGTGTTTCCCATATTGCTTGCTAACCCTTGTAGATTGAGTTAGGGTCTCGGCCTTTGGATTCGAAGTAGTTCCTTTTTCCAGAGGTCACTAATTAAAAATACATCCAACACTGTAAGTTGGTGTTATTTTTTGTGTTTTTTTTTTTTCTTTTGTGTGTCTGAAATGATAACGATCAAGTTGACTTAGTATTAAAATTAGATGAATTAGGTTAAAATATAGAAATATAGACCTATAGAAATTGAATGAAATCGATAAACAGATAGACGACAAAGATAGGCACATATATATATATATATATATATATATATATATATATATATATATATATATATATATATATATATATATATATATTATGTTGAGGATAAGTTTATTTAAAGTTGAATTATCTACAAACGTCAAACTTTTCGGTTTTTACTTTAAATCCTCACCAGGGCAATATATATATATATATATATATATATATATATATATATATATATATATATATGGGTGTCTGTTTAAAAGTTGTGTGCCAATCTCTCAGTCTAAGATTGATTGATGGATAGATGAATTGATACGGGAATGGAAGCAGTCTCTGAGATATTAGAAGACACAGAGATAGATAGATAGATAGATAGTCGAGTAAAAGAATGGGATAGATTGATAGATAGATAGAAATAGATGGTAATAACACCCCGAGAGAGAGAGAGAGAGAGAGAGAGAGAGAGAGAGAGAGAGAGAGAGAGAGAGAGAGAGAGAGAAATACATATGCTAATAAAGAAAGGTAGGCCAAGATATATCGGCTGGTGAATAAATATGAATCAGTTGAGATAAGTAGGTATAGAGACTGACAGATATACGAATAAAAGCAGGCTAAGATAGATAGATAGATATGAATAGAATGAGTCAAACTGAAAGAAAGAAAGAAAAACGTAGATAGATAGATAGATAGATAGATAGGAATTGATTGCAATGGATAGGTATACGGACAGATATACAAATAAATGAAAACAGGATAAGATAGATAGATAGATAGATAGATTGTGTCAATGAGCGGCTGAGACAGAGAGAGAGAAAGAGTGATACAGAGTGTGAGATAAGAATTGACAAATTAGGGTACGCACACACACACACACACACACATACATTATATATATATATATATATATATATATATATATATATATATATATATATATATATATATAAATGAATAGTAGCAGACTAAGATAAATAAATAAATAAAAATTAACACAGATATTTAGCCAGATAAAAAGATATATATCAATACAAATAAAAAAAAAAGAACCTACGATCAATTGATAGATAGATCGATCGATAAGATTTTGCCGTGGGAGTCCACGTTGTGTAATGATTAAAAAGTTGGTTTGCTGAATCGTAGAAAGCAAGTTCGAACTCCAGTCGCGCTTTTACGTTAACTTCCGGGCAAATACCCTTTCGAAAGGTATGGACCCTCTTATACTCTGAACTATGGGTTAAACATTACCATTTCTTTTCTTCTATACCTTTTCCAATTCAAAATGGGAGTAGTTCAGTTCAAAATGGGAATAGTTCAGTTCAAAATGGGAATAGTTCAATGCAAAATGGAAAAATTACTATAAGTATAAATATGAATTTATAAAATATTTTTTATATTTATACTTATAATAATTTTTCCATTTGGAACTGAACTATTCCCATTTTTAAATGAACTACTCCCATTTTGAACTGGAAAAGGTATAGAATGATGGATTTGGCATTAAAAACCCCAAGAAGGTTGATATGCCATTAAACAACAAAATTTTGCAAGATTGCAAAACAAAACAAAATAAAAAGAATGTAGGTGGCTTAGGACATAAATTGATTTTTAGGACCGAATACACATACACCACACTACACATGCACACACATGTATATATATATATATATATATATATATATATATATATATGTATATGAAAAAAAATTATGTTGAGGATAAGTTTATTTAAAGTTGAATAATCTACAAACCTTAAACTTTTCGGATTTTACTTTAAATCATCACCAGAGCAATGTATATATATATATATATATAGGTGTCTGTTTAAAAGTTGTGTGCCAATCTCTCAGTCTAAGATTAATTGATGGACAGATGAATTGATACATGAATGGAAGCAGTCTCTGAGATATTAGAAGACACATAGATAGATAGATAGATAGATAGATAGATAGATAGATAGATAGATAGAAATAGGCTGAAATAGATGGTAATAATACTCAGAGAGAGAGAGAGAGAGAGAGAGAGAGAGAGAGTGAGAGAGAGAGAGAGAGAGAGAGACTCTCTGAAATTTAAAATTCAAGCTTTATTCTTTCTTAATATCTGGTTGGAAATTGGTTTTTCATGGAAAATAGTTTTTTCCTTTGGAAACTTTTCTGTACGCTTCATAGATTTCCGAAGTTGATATTTTGGTTTAGGAGAGAATTTGCCTGTAACACTTGGGAGTCAAAGTTGTCGCGTTCTACGAAGGAAACATTTCCCCAAGAATTTTGTCTCATAGATAACGATGCTACTGCCTTACCATTCCAGTAAGGTCGCTGTTCGAAATTATTCTTCACCCGTTCGTTCTTTCTTTCTTCTCCCCCTTTCATTCCGATAACGTTAACAGCTGTATCGGGTTCCGTTAAAATATTAACCATTCTTTGTGGGCAATTCTTGTCATGGCTCCAAGTTCCAATATAGATAAAAAGGAAATAAAAAAAACAAAAGCAAAAAAAAAAGACTCAAAGTAGAACGTCGTTCTTTTATATGAGATATATATATATATATAGACAGACAGACTGACAGACAGAGACAAAGTGTGTGTGTGTGTGTGTGAATGTGTGTAAATGAGATAGAGAGTGAGTGAGAGAGAGAGAGAGAATGAAGGAAAGTGTAAATAAGCTTGAGAATGAGTGAGAGAAAGGGAACAAGAATGTGAATGAAAATGAGAGAGAGCGAGAGCGAGAGCGAGCAAGAGAGAGAGAGAGAGAGATAAAGAGAGAGAGAATGAGAGAAAGAGAATGAGATTGTGTGATAGTGTGTAAAGAAATGTTTATTTTTATTATTAAATCAAATTAGTTTCTTGAAGTCATATAAGTAAAGTTGGCGAATGTAGTCGATGGCGATCAGAAAGCTCCCTTTTCAATAGCTACTATACTGAGGCATAGGGGAGGGCGCTACTCCTTTCCCTGCATTGCTCCATTTTACCCTTGATACGTATCTTGTAATGCTGAGTGTTAAGCAAGGAAGTATCAAGGACAATTTTTTAAGTCTTTGGTATAACTCGACCTGAGATTGAACCCTGGTCACTCGGGCCATTAGCGAACACTCTACCAATGTGCCGCAAGACCAATGTGCCGGATAAAATTATTTGTATTAGATAAAAATACTTGCGCCAACAAGTATTTAGATACAAACAATTGCAACAGAAGATTGAGAATATGAATTGTGACAGTAATTAAACATTTCCAAATTGATCAAACGTGGGCATTATATAACCCATAAGGAATTGATATGCCTTTAAAAAATGCACACAGCCTTTGCTTTCCTTTGTTTGTTTAATGTCATATCAACCTTTGTGGGTTATTTAATGCCAAAGTTATTCTTCTAGAAGAACAGTAGTGGTACTATTTAACCCATAGCTGGGAGGATAAGAGGGTTCATACCTTTCCCAAGGGTATTTGTCCGAAAGTGAACGTAATAGAGCGACTGGAGTACGAACTCGCTTACTACGATTCTGCAGTCCATCGCTTTAACCATTACACCGAGAGGACACCTCACACAGCCTTTAAAGCTCCTGTCTTGTTGATGTACTTGCAAAGTAAGACACAATCGTAAATTACCTGCAATGAATTTGTTTTGTGAAATATTTTAGAGTATAGGCATAATTACATGTGTCATTTGGTGTGAGCCAAATTAGAGATTGCTATATATCCGTGTTACCCTTAAGATCGCTGACGTTTTGAGAAAATTACTATTATGGATGAAACCTTAGAACAACGTTTCAACAACAGATAAGAAAGAATACTCGCCTACATAATCTAAAAACTGATATGATCTTTGTGATTTGAAAATTTTCGGCAAGAGAGTAATGAAAGCATGGTATTATCTCCCTCAAACGCTTTTTTGTTGATAATGAAGGATAATAGTCTGGATAAGATATGGTCATTGTGATCCGAAAGTGTTCCGACGAAGATAAGGCTTTTATACCCACTCCCTAAATGAAACCGATTAGAGACCAACATGTTGAACACTATGAGGTATCTCGATGAATTGATAACAATCTAAAACTTCTCAACGGGAAGGAAGGGCATGAAGATACACCATTGAGTTTAATGCACCAGGAAAAACTGGCTGAATCATGTGTAAAAGGAAAATATGAAACAATGAATGAACAGAAAACTTGGTAAATGGATTACAACGGTTTTTTTTCTTACCGGAAGGTAATGAAAGAAGTCCCTTATCTTTTTTTAAAACATGTTTGCCGATCTCGTTCATATACAAATTTAAAAACATCTACAGCAAACTAAAAATAATTTACTTCGCTTAAATGGGCCACTAGAAGAAAATAAAAACAAATAAACAAAAAGCAAAAACGATGTTTCATTTTTTGGGTTGCGGGTTTTTAATATCAACTGGTTGTTTTCTTTTATTCCAAGTGACAGTAAGCTTTCTCAGATTTCTTTTAAGTATCCTTCCTGACTTTATCTGTGGTCTGAATTGTTTTGGTTTCCCCTCCGATAATCAATCCACACATCTCTCTTCTAGAATATTAGGGACAGTTACAAGTGATCCGTTTACGAATGGTATTACCATCAACTTGCCGTTCTACAAGATCAATTTAGATTTTAAAAGTTTTATGAGAAGTTCTAGTGTTTTGCCACTGTCATATAATTGCGGAAGGATTTTTTTATACTATCAATTTTCGTTTTGTATATCTTATCTTTCGGTTTAGTTTGGCTGAGAACATTTCGGCTTAGTGCATGGGTTAGTTAGGAGCACACATTGAGTGCAGGTGTTCACGCGCGTGCAGGGAGGATGTGACAATCACAGATGTCACAATAAAAACCCTAGATAGGAAATAAAACTTGGGATGTGAATGACGTCAGGTCCGGAGGCGATGGGCTGAGGATTTGGGGATTTGAAAAAAAGCAGTTAGTTGAGATTCGACGCTAGAGGAAGGTAGTCGATTTTTTATCTGGGCGAGGCCAGACCAGTGGTATATGGGATGCCCACGCATTGGTTGAGTCAGTGAGTTGAGAGCTGACGATGTACGAACAGTCAGTATAGGAAGAAATTGTGTCTCTCTCTCCTCATGTCGGAAAACCTTAAACTCAAAGAGGTAAATAAAAGTTTCCTACCCGAACCAAGAAAGTCGTCAGTGTTTCGAGTGTTTTCGGATTCCTATAAGCGTATGAACCTTCTATGAACATTGCGAACATTTCACATATTAATATCTGGCTAAGTAACACCACAACAAAAATGTTTTGTTATGATCTTCTTTGTTGGTGAGGCAAAGAACTTTCTAAACTTGTGTTAATAAACAAGAAAAAAAAAAAAACTACAAACTTACCATCAAGTTGATTTCGTGCAAATTTGACTTTTATCTTCATTTATAATTTTATTTTGTAATTGTATTTTAATTTCTTTCTTTCTTTCTTTCTTTCTATACATGTCTGTTCTTTGTGCTATAAGTCTTTCTTTCTTTCTTTCTTTCTTTCTTTTCCACATCTGTCTTTGTTCTTGTTAGTATATGAACTTCCTCATTATCTCTTCTTTCTTCCTTTCTTTCTTTCTTTCTTTTTGCTATAAGTCTTTCTTTCTTTCTTTCTTTTCAGTATATATTTTTCTTTCTTTCTTTCTTTCTTTCTTTCTTTCTTTCTTTCTTTCTTTCTTTCTTTCTTTCTACGCATGTCTGTTCTTTTTGCTATAAGTCTCTCTTTCTTTCTTTTCAGTATATATACTTCTTTCTTTCTTTCTTTTCCACATCTGTCTTTGTTTTTTTTTAGTATATGAACTTCCTCATTATCTCTTCTTTCTTTCTTTCTTTCTTTCTTTCTTTTCACTATATGCACTTCTTTCTTTTTGTCTTTCTTTCTTTCTTTCTTTGCACACATTCTCTCTAACGTATTCCATTTTGTTTCTTTTTGTAAATTTAGTCTGCAATAATCTATTCCCTTATCCAAAGTTATCATTTCTCTTGACCAGTTTAAAAAGTGTCCTGAGCAACTTACTTTGTGTCCACAGCTGTGATAACGTTCCCCAGATTTGGCTCACTTCTCCCGAAACCTTCCTCATTCTTCCGGAATATCCCCAAATTTTTATTTCAAATGTGATCAGTCCATAACATCCTGTGATATAATAATTTCATTTACTTTGTAAGGTTAAATGAAGGGTGACTATGAACGGTGGAAACATTTTTTACTCTCACTCACGCGATATTTCCGTTAAGTTTTTTTTTCCTTTTGAATAGGTTAAATGAAACGCATTTCTTTCCCGTGAGGGATATCAATGGATCCAAATTTGCTTCATGTTTTCCGCCTGACATTCATCGTAACCAATCAGCACTAATGTCCTATAATGTCGACAGGTGGCGTGGTATGCATGAATCGATAATTGCAAAAGTTCAGAGCCTTTTTCAACCCCCTCTCCTTGGAAAAACATTTGTACCCACTGATCTGCAAGTGGCAGTTTATAAAGGAGAAAAAAAAACATCTCAGCAAAAAAGAAAAAAAAAAGAAAAAAGAAAAAACAAGAATTTTAACGAGTTAGTGTTTGAGGAAAAGGAGGAGAAGGATGAGGTTATTGAAGGGGACCCTGGATATTAAAAAACCTCGACCTAATGCGGTCCGCTAATCTGATCAACACGTAAAACCGGTTTAAAAATGGGTCGGAAAAAGTTTGAAGCGAAAGAAAGCAATTCGCTTTTATTTTGTGTCAAAATACCACAACAGACTCATAAACTATCTTTCTCTTCATCTACAAGAAAAAGTACTGCAGTATATATATATATATATATATATATATATATATATATATATATATATATATATTACAACAGTGTATGGTTGTCACAATCCCACTTGGTGGGTGAGTGGCAGACAAATACTGTATAATGAGTGCTCAATATCTGTGATAGAGCTATTATATAATATAATAATAAATAAATATATATTAGTTTTTTATACTGTCAAGCCACACTGATGAGTTCTGAAACATATCTGTCTGTGGATGACTATAGAGATATATATACTCCCCTACCCCCGTGGGATTGAGTTCTCTGGCGAAGAAGTAATCGTGTTGCCATTAGCGTCTATTGCAAGCCTCTTCGTAGTTGAATTGAGGTCTCGACTACCGTTGAACGGATGTATGTAAACAATAGTAATTGTGATTCATAACCGTTTAAAATTTACTTCGCGGCTAATATCTCCTCGTGGCTGAATGGTAAGAAGCTTTGTTTTGACGTTTGAGTCAACCGGGTTTCGATCCCAGCTACGGGGAGATACTGTCTAGCCACACTGATGATTTCTGATAGAACGAAACATATCTGTCTGTGGATGACTATAGAGATATATTAGTTTTTTATATGTATATAATAGCATGGATGCTTATCTGTTAACACTGATTTCATGCTGTCTTTACACGGCAATCATCATTTTTTGCCGGATATTGCCAAGTAAAGACTGCATTAAATCCAGTGGTCGCAGATAATCATCTATGCTCTTAGATATAATTATAAAAAAACTAATACATACTTATCTGTCATTACATTATATAACATAGCGAAGGCATGGACAGCTATCAATAGGCTATCGGTCATATGGAAATCAGACCTATCCGATAAAATAAGACGCAGTCTTTTTTCAAGCAGCATTCGTGTCAATACTCTATGTGGATGCACTACATAGACGCTGATTAGGCGCATGGAGACAAAGCTTGACGGCAATTACGCAAGAATGCTGCGAGCTGTATTGAACAAGTCCTGGCGACAACATCCAACAAAACAGCAGCTATAGGGACACCAACCACCCCCCTCTAAAACCATCCAAATTAGACGAACAAGACATGCGGGACACTGCTGGAGAGGTAAGGACGAACTCATAAACGATGTACTCCTGTGGACCTCTTCACAGACGAGCGAGTGTTAGACGGCCAGCTGAGACAATGCTGAACTGATATAGGATGTAGCAAGGAAGAAATACCGGGAGCGATGGACGATAGAGACGAATGGTAAGAGAAGGTCAGGGGAATCCATACTAGCGACACGTCATGATGATTATGATATATATATATATATATATATATATATATATATAATGCGCGAGAAATACCACCAAATTTTAAAACATTTGTCTGAGTGGTGCCAGCGAACTTTGGCAAATGGCGGTAAAAGTTTCTTACTAATCGTCTTTTGCTTACGATCAATTATGATAATTGCTTAGAATATTTCAGAGTCTGGACATCTTCTGCGGTTCGAACACATCAGTATTTTCCAGGTGGCTTTTATTTAATAGATAAAACTATGATTTTGAAAATTTTAACCCATGACAGTATGATTTTCTATCCTAAATAGCTTCATTCATAAAATGAACACGAAAGGCCCTCTGCGAAGCGATTAAAAATTCACCTATCTTTAAAACGTTTGAATAACAGAGGCATAGAGTTCTTTCGTACAAATTATAGCTGTTGTATCTGAATATAAATCATTACACTTTCATTAGATAGAGCTACCATTACCGCTTCCTTCCAACAAATGACAGTCATAAATGGAGGAAATATTTCTCTCATACCATACTATATATATATATATATATATATATATATATATATATATATGTATATATGTATATTTAGGCAGCATTTCTTCGTTAATGCAAATTTCATTAAACATAATAGACATTTTATGCCTATATATTTTCTTCTGGATCCGTTCGAATTCCCGTCTTACTTTTATCGTATTCGGGGGGAATTGATTTATGTATCGTCCATAGTTGTATGTATCCCTAGTACTTTCTGCCCGACTTTGGGCCATCATCAGGGGAGAATCTATTACAAAAGTGATGTAACTTTTGTTTTAGCAAATTACTACTGTAATGCTCAGCATTTAAAAAAACATTCATGCCCATCAACACAACTACGAAAAATACTCACCGACAACACAACAATACTCGAAGATCAAAATAATAAACAAAAACTTCAGATTCTCGAAGCACTATATATTAGAAACCTGCAACCAACACTTAATAGAATTAATTTTCAAACCAGTGCAATTTGTACTTAAATGTCTTTAGCAACTGGCACTATTTACAGAATTACATTTAAAAGCAAACACCATAATTTTCAACGGCAAAGACGTCCTTACACAGTAGTAATTTTCTAAAACAAAAGTTACATCACTTTTGTAATATATTCTCCCCTGATGATGGCCCAAAGTCGGGCAGAAAGTATTAGGGATACATACAACTATGGACGATACCTAAATCAATTCCCCCCGAATACGATAAAAGTAATACAGGAATTCGAACGGATCCAGAAGAAAATATGTAGGCATAAAATGTCTATTATGTTTAATGAAATTTGCATATATATATATATATATATATATATACGTGGGTCAATCAATAAGTTTCCAGACTTTTTGTACAACCATTTAAAATTGTCGTACACTCTTGAAAATGCAGTATGTTATTGCTATACATCTTAAGAGATGACTGACCAATTTTTATGATTTCAGGTTCAAATGAACAGCTACAGCATGAATTGGAATACACCCTACTAAAGCCTGATTGTCACAGCTGGTGAATTTCAAAAATGCAATTTGACACTTTAGAAGAACGATATGCAATAAAATTCTGTTGTAAACTTGGAAAAAATGCCACAGAAACGTACGGAATGCTTCAGACAGTTTTTCGACCATCTTACATGAATCGAGCATCTGTTTTTGAGTAGCATAAGAGATTCAAGGAAGGCAGGGAGTCTGTTAGAGATGATGAGAGGTGTGGGAGGAGTAAAGATGTCAGAACACCAGAGTTCATTTGCCAAAGGGTTAGGGTTAGGGTTACTATGTTGAGGTTTTAAGGGAGTTCAGGAAGAGAGTCCGTCGGAAGAGGTCAGCACTCTTCGAATTGGGGCAGAGGCATTTTTACCAGGACAATGCACCAGTCAATAACTCCATGCTTGTCACAGACTATTTGACTAAGATGGGCATCAAGACAGTTCCTCAGCCTCCCTATAGTCCAGACCTGCTATCTGTGAGTTTTGCTTATTCCCTAAGCTCGACATGAGACAATTGAGGAGATGAAAGAAGCTGTGACGAAGTTCATTTACATACTCACACAAGAGGACTTCCATGGGGCCTGGCAGAAGTTGTTGGAACGGTACAACGAGTGCATTGCCGCAGGAGGAGATTACTTCGAAGAGGACAAGAGTTTCATGTGTGTACTATCAATAAAAGTGCCCGTACGAAAAAAGTCTGGAAACTTTTTTAATGCTCCTCCTATATATATATATATATATATATATATGTGTGTGTGTGTGTGTGTGTGTGTGTGTGTGTGTGTGTGTAATTAGGGAGCGTTCCCTCGTTTAAAAAAGTTTTGGTAAATGATATAGACACAAGTTGTCGATACAATTTTATAAAGATCCTGTCCAACTTCCTGAGAAGTGTTCAAATTAGTGTTTGAATTAGTAGATAAACTTATAAAAGATTTTTTCCAAGCGCTTTTGGGCACTTCTAAGCCATCTTCAGTGGAGTTCACAAATGCAAAGAATAGTTTTTTAAAATAGTTTTTAAATTGCTAATTGTGTAGATAAATTTATCAAATTTGTCTTCCCAAGTGCTTTCGGACACTTTGTCGGCCATCATCTATTTATAAATGCAAAGAGAAATTTAAAAAAACAAAACGAGTGGAACGGGACTGAATTCGTGCGCATTTAGTTTCTTATACAGCTAATGTTGGAAAGGGGACAAGAAGATCATTTCCTTATATTGTTAAAATAATGCTTATATAGATATATATATGTGTGTGTGTGTGTATGTGTTAGGCATATAAAGATTCAGTTATGTCATGATATAATACGTATTGTCATATAATGCCTAAGATATGATACGTATCCAGATATCCATAATAGAAAAAAAAAACAGAGTTTGCTAATACAATATGTCTTTATCAGAGGAAAAATGTATTCATGGAAATAAGTAAAACGAAGCATATCTGGTTGGTTGGTTTGGTTGGTTTGGGTTTTTATGGCATATCAACCATTATAGGTTGTTTTGAGCCAAATCCTCTTTATATATATATATATATTAAATATATATGATTTGGTTTCGTTTGATTTTATAGCATATCAACCATTGTAGGTTATTCAATTCCAAATCGACTTTATACATATATAGCAAATATATATGATTTTGTTAGGTTGGGTTTTACGGCATATAAACCACTGTCGGTTATTCAATGCCAAATCCTCTTTATACATATATATTAAATATATAGGATTTTTTTGGTTTGGTTTGGTTCCTTTGTTTAATGGCATATCAACTCTTTTTAGGTTATTTAATGCCAAAGCCATTCTCCTAGAAGAACAACAGTGGTACTATTTAACCCATAGCTGGGAGGATAAGGGGGTTCATACCTTTCCCAATGGTATTTGCCCGAAAGTGAACGTTATAGCGCGACTGGAGTACGAACTCGTGTACTATGATTCCGTAGTCCATCGCTTTAACCATTACACCACGAGGACACCCCCGAGGATTTTTTAGGTTGGGTTTTATGGCACATCAGACATTATAGGTTATTTAATGCCAAATCCTCTTTATACATATATATTAAATATATCATTTGGTTTGGTTGGGTTTTATGGGACATCAGACATTATAGGTTATTTAATGTCAGTCCTCTTTATGCATATATATTAAATATATCATTTGGTTTGGTTGGGTTTTATGGCATATCAGACATTATAGGTTAGTTAATGCCAAATCCTCTTTATACATATATATTAAATATATCATTTGGTTTGGTTGGGTTTTATGGGACATCAGACATTTTCGGTTATTTAATGTCAATCCTCTTTATGCATATATATTAAATATATCATTTGGTTTTGTCGGATTTTATGGCAAATAAACCATTGTAGATTATTCAATGCTATGTCCTCTTAATACATATATATTAAATATATAGGATTTGGTTTGGTTGAGTTTTATGACATATCAACCATTGTCCCTTAATTTCTTTTTTTAGTTATCTATTTGTTTTTTTATAATTCCTTAGTCATCTTTGGTATTTACTATCTTCTCAAGTCAAACTTTTTAAAGAATATTTAAAAAAACAGACATTTTGCACAGATTTTATCCCTATTAATTATTATCTATAATGAAGGGTGTCCTCGTGGTGTAATGGTTAAAGCGATGGCCTGCGGAATTGTAGTATGTGAGTTCGTACTCCAGTCGCGCTATGACGTTCACTTTCGGGCAAATACCCTTGGGAAAGGTATGAACCCCCTTATCCTCCCAGCTATGGGTTCACACAGCACTAATACCCTTGGGAAAGGTATGAATCCAAATATTCTTCCTCCAGCTATGGGTAAATAGAAGAGCAGACTAGGTTCTTCAGCCTTGGTGAGGCAACTAGTCTAGGAGAAGGAAAACTTTGAATTCAAACATGTTAAACTCCAATTAAAAATTGACCTTGTGTCATATCCTGCCCGAGCGGAGGGGTTGGGTAAATAGGATTAATTATTATCTATATTCAGATTATTCTGTTTAGTATTTAATCCGCATATTCCCAAAAATGCCATCCTATATGATTTTTCTATCCTTTTTGTTTGTAACCAATATAAATCTAATATTTACACTATGATAACTGACTTAAAGAGCAGTATCATTCCTATCAAACATTTATAGTCAGTTGTGTCAAGCCAGATGTGCCACGTGACCGTCGACATGATTATAAAAGGAGTTTAAATGTAAATCTGATCGTTTTATCAACTTGATCATCAATACGGTTGATCAATCATCAATAGGTTGCAAAAAAAATTTAAAAAATAATTTATTTTTGCATTTTGAAAATCAATAAATAAATCACTATTTTTCTTGTCGCGTCGGCAGATTCTATTTCAATTTTTTTTTAAATTCTTCCTTCAAAAATACAGATTATCCAATTTTTTTTTAATTCGTCAACAAGGTGATATATCGTGATATATTTAAATGTGTGGTGATTAAAATCGTCCACAAAAATTCTCGATAAATTGATGAATCAATAAATTATTACATCTTATATATATATATATATATATACTCCCCAATAATCAATAAATTATTACACCTTATATATATGTATATATATATATATATATGAGGTGTAATAATTTATTGATTCATCAATTAGATATATATATAGGTAGATATATATACTCCCCTATCTCCGTAGGGTTAGGTTCTCTAGCGAATAAAGTAATCGTGTTGCCATTAGCGTTCATTGCAAGTCTCTTCATATATGAATTGAGGTCTCGGTAGCCGTTAAACGGGTGTATGTAAACAATAGTAATTGTGATTCATAACCGTTTAAAATTTACTTCACTCCTACTGGTTCCTCGTGGCTGAGGGTTAGAGGCTTGGATTGAAGTTTGAGTCACGGGAAGCTAGTATGTCTAGCCACACTGATGAGTTCTGATAGAACGAAACAGATCTGTCTGTGGATGACTATATATATATATATATATATACATATTTACCTCATATATATATATATTCATATATCTATCTCTATGTATACATATTTACCAACCCCTCCGCTCGGGTAGTATATGACACAAGGTCAATTTTTCAGCAGATTTTAACAGGTTGAATTCAGAGTTTTCCTTCTCCAAGACTAATTGCCTCACCAAAGCTGAAGAAATCAGTCTGCCCTACTATTTTCCCATAGCTGGTGGGAGAATAATTGTATTCATACCTTTTCCAAGGGTATTAGTGCTATATGAAATGCAGTCTCATCCAGGATTTGAAGACGTGTCGCCGTATCCATTTCCTACGACGATAACCATTCCATCACGGGCACCTCCTAATATATATATATATATGTATATATAAGCTTAATCTGGCTGTTTAGTTTTCTATTTGTGAAAATAGTAGGGCAGACTGGTTCTACAGCCTTGGTGAGACAACTTGTCTAGGAGAAGGAAAACTCTGAATTCAAACCTGTTTAAGTCCGCTTAAAAATTGACCTTGTTTTATATATATATATATATATATATATATAATTTCGTTTGGTGTGGCATATCAACTATAAAAGGTTATTTGATACCAAATCCTCTTTATACATGTATATAGAAATATATGAATTTGGTTGGTGCGGTTTTATTGCATGTCAACCATTGTAGGTTATTAAATGCTAAATTCAGTTTATTCATGTATATTAGATATATCCGAATTAGTTTGATTGTGTTTTATTGCATATCAAACATTGTAGGTTATTTAATGCCAAATCCTATTTAAAAATATATATCAGATATATATGATTTGAAAACCTTAGGTTAAATGGTTCAAGTATTGTTATGTATCACTAACAATTCAATTAAAATCTCTCATTTCTTTACACACAGTTAAATGATTAAACATTTCTATTTCAAGCAATTCAATTGAGAATAATCATTCATTTGCAGAGTTTAAATGTCAAAATACTCTATTTGTTCTATAGATAGGGCCCTATCAGGTGTTACCACTCCGGATCAGAGTAAACCTGGGAGCGAATAGCGATGAAGTTGTACTCAGCATTCCCAAAATCTCCAGCATAACTGGAGTCCCATCACCATATAGCTTCGTGTAATATCCAGGTCATGGGTTGTTTAGTGTTTTAAATTTCACCTTAGTTTTTTCCTATGATTAATAGCGTCAATTTCTATAAAATAGAACGCAAAATAATCAGTTGAAACGTTTTGGGAAGTAATAGAGGCTAAATAATTTCTTTAGGCTTGTTAAGTTAACCACTCTAAGAGAAGGATATCTGTTTGGGCGTGAGAGTGAAAGAAAATACCTTATTAGTGGAACAGTTCAGCCTCTACTGCCATACATCCGTTTATAAATCAACTAGATTAAGATAAATTTGAATCAGTCCCCACTTACAGTTGACATTGGCAATAACGAGATACTATACGTTCGCCAGAGCTCCCGAACAGAAGCCTCACCATCAGAACACCCTCTTTTTTTGGTGGGGGGTTACCCCTCTGTCGGAGATACAATCAGCGTATTTTTAGCTCTGTCGACAATAAGGTGATTCTTTGGAGAACATTTACTTAATCGATGGGTGTTTCGTTGCTAAAATTCCAGTCCAGTGACCCAACTAAAAGGTAAACTATGTAGAAAGCGCATGCGCAGATCTATAGAAAGCCATGGTGGTTTAAATCGCTCAAATGAGCACTCTAGCCTCGTTGCTCTGTTTAAATCTATGCCGCTCGTTAGAGATTGCCCCCGGGGTGGGGCTTACTGCCTCGTGCACATTCTTTCATAAGATAAGATTGCAAAAAGCTCAAACTAGTTTCCCGCTGGTATTCGGTCGCTGTTGCGCAGTCATTGAATAGAAACCCACTCGCTCTCGTTGAAATACTCACAAGCAGCCAACAAACTCTCACAATAACGATTAATACTGACTGTGAGGCAGGTTGCATTCCGCGCAGAACGAAGGCCAGCTCGTTTCCCTCTGGGTAGGCGGAATATCTGTAGCCAAGTGAAAATGCTCCAGGTGACAAACTACGGAGACAGGAGTCGCAGTTTAAAAAGAGACTGTTTTGTGATGGCAGAAGGTCAACGGAGACGCATCTCCGGCCATTGTGTAATATTGTAAAAGGCAATGCCATTTCACCCACTGCGCATGTGCGGAAACAACGCAGCTGCCACTTCCGTTAGCATTGGCGACGAAATCAAGTTGGTCAGAGTAAAAATAACGAGGAATTAGGGAAATATACCCTTCAGATAATGACATTCTTTTGTGGCTAACATTTCTTTTTTTCCTTTTTTTGCGTTCACATTCTTGAAAGAAGAAAGTTTTGAAAAGCATACAGATTTCGAATCTAAATTAGATTCGAACCCGTATCGGTATTTTTCCACGTAAATATTCTGTCCATTACGCTGATCTATTCATGTTTTCTATCATGGCGTTTCGAGTGACACGAAATCGTATTTTCATTATTTTCTACATCAGTAAGTCAAGAATATATTCATCTAATCTCTTTGCCAAATTAAGATTTGAGTTTTAGACAGCTATGGAAGCATACGTATATATTTGGGCTTCAGTGAGAAATTTCCCCCATCAGACCAACGGAAGCAAAAGAAAACAACAAATACCTCAGAAAATTAAAAGATTGTGTTAATAAAGAAACCTCGGTGAAAGGGAATAATTTAAAAAAAAACAGAACATATAAATCAGGTAATGTGGTTATGAAGAATTAAAAAAAAAGAACTTTAAAATTTTATAAAAACTTTAGCTTGGAAATTTATATAATACAACTTAAAATATTTTGTTAATTTTTTTTAACCAACGTAATACTTTTTTTTGTGTGTGAAGTTTCATAAGAAAAATGAACACATATCTAAGTCAAATTTATATTGCACATATCTAAGCACTTAAACACATATATACATATATAAACCCAAATAAAAGTACAACTAAATTAATACTGAGCTTAGGTTTCTTTGTTTTCTTATCAAAGAATAGTTGACTTCGAAGTTTCATTACTTTTTTTGTGTGTAACGTTGGTTATTTGAAGCGACGTCATTCCATGTCAAAAGGTTTTTGTTGACTGTGACGTTATTTGTCATACGTGTCTTTTAAATGACGTCTGCTTATTTATAGTTATAAAATTAATATTTACACAAAGACAGATTTTTATTCTCAACCAATAAAAACGTTCTTTTAATTAATTAGAAAAATTAATACTTGTGAGAAGTTATGTTTATTTTATTTATTTATTATCTATTATTATTTATTTATTTAAATTTTGTAATTTTGTTTTATATTGCAAAATTATATTGAAGGGATATTTATTTCTAACAAAAGCGAGAAAATAACTGAATAAAACACAGTTCTACAAATTTGATAAATTTTGTTTCTTTAAACTTGAGTTGAAAGTTCGTTGAAAAACAAATGTTACAGTGTCTTCTCTTCTAAGAAAATATATTTATTAGTGTTGTGGCCTGTTAGGGTCCATAAAGAAGACACAGAAGAAGAAGAAGTAGATGAAACAAGTGTATTGAAGAAAAGAACAAGTATACAAGAAAAAACAACAACAAAAAAAAAGCATGCAATGATAACCGCAAAATTGCAATATGAGCACTGGTAAAAATGGTTGCTGAAGGTTTATAATACGGAGAAATTCGTTCACAAATGTCCTCAAGACACGTGGTACGGTTGCTAAAGGCCTTGGTTAGATCCAATGACATACCCAAAGAGTGTGAGTTCAATACCCGGTGAATTTACATGACTCATGGAATGAGTAAGCGAAATAAAGGATTAAGTTCGACATTCCGACCACCTGAAGAAAGCAGGAGCGTACAACAGCCGAAACGTTGTGATAAACAGAGCGACCTCAATATTTACTTTACAAGTAAGAAAATGTTCTGTTTCGTCTTAAATTGACAATACGAAAGTTAGAAGAGGAGACAATTAAACCGAAGACTCAAAAAATAGGACTTGATGCCCACTTGCTTAACATTCGGCTGTAGGGGAGCAATCCAGGGAAAGGAATTGCACACCTCCATACTTCTCGGTTTGATAGCTATAGAAAAGAGAGCCTTCGTGTTACCCTTTGACTACAGTCGGCTAACTAATATATATGTTGTGTATTCAACAAGTACCAAAACTTTTTTATACATTTAAAATTGTTGTAGACTCTTGAAAATTCAGTATGTTATTGCTATACACCTTATGAGATGACTGACAAATCTTTATGGTTTCAGGTTCAAATAAACAACCACAGCAGCAATTGGAATACACCCTACTAAATCCTGATTGTCACAGCTGGTGAATTTCAAAATTGCAATCTGGAGGTGAGGACACTTTAGAAGAACGATATGCAATAAAATTCTGTTTTAAACTTACCAAAATAATCTCATAGAAACGTATGGAATTCTTCAGACTGCTTTTGGACCATCTTGTATGAATCGAGCATCAGTTTTTGAGTAGCATAAGAGATTCAAGGAAGACAGGGAGTCTGTGGGGGATTATGAGAAGTGTGGGAGGAGTAAGGAAGTCAATACACAACAGTTGATTGGCCAAAAGGTTTGGGTTAGGGTTACTATGTTGAGGTTTTAAGGGAGTTCAGGAAGAGATTCCGTCGGAAGAGGCCAGCACTCTTCAAATCTGCTCAGAGGCATTTCCACCAGGCCAATGCACCAGTCCACAACTCCATCCTTGTCACAGACTATTTGACCAAGATGGGCATCAAGACAGTTCCCCACAGTCCCTATAGTCCAGACCTGGCTCCCTGTGACTTTTGGTTATTCCCTAAGCTCAGAGGCTGTCGTTATGAGACAATTGAGGAGATGAAAGAGGCTGTGACGAAGGTCATTGACACGGTCACGCAAGAGGACTTCCATGGGGCGTTCAGAAAGTTGTTGGAACGGTACAAGTGCATTGCAGCCGGAGGAGATTACTTCGAAGGGGACTAGAATTTCATGTTTGTACTATCAATGAAAATGCCCATATGAAAAAAGTCTGGGAACTTGTTTAATGTCCCTCGGATATGACTTCTGTTTTGTTTACATATATATGTTTAACGGCTTTTGAGTGTTCAATACATTAGAAGATATATATATATATATATATATATATATATATATGATGAAAATATGTAGAAAGGTGGATGTATCGAACATTTACAAAGAGATTTGTAGTAAAATTTAGTTCTCTATTCAAGGAAGAATTTCTTCAGAATCTGAAGAATTTTAATATAATTGCCGAGGGATTTCGTTTTATACATCTTGCCTTTCGGTTTAGTTAAGCTGAGAAACTTTTGCTTAGCGCATGGGTTAGTTCGGTACAACATTAACGCAGGTTTTCACGCGTACGCAGAGAGGATGTGTCATTCAGAAATGTCAAAATAAAAATCCCAGATTGGAATTGTGACCAGGGTATTTGAGTGACGTCATGCACTGGAAGTGTGGGCTGAGATTTGAGAAAAAGCTGTTAGTTGAGTTCCCGCCTCGGAAGAAGAAGCTTGACTTTCAGAGCTGGGCGGGGACAGTTAGTTGGGTTGGGAGCTGACGATGTAAAAGCAGTCAGCATAGAAAGATTGTGTGTCTCTCTCTCATGTTGAATAACCTTTAACTCAAAGGTAATAAAAAGTTTCGTACCTGAACCATTTTCGTAAAGTTTCGTGTTTTTAGATTCCCTATGTCTATGACTATTTCACATATCCGTATCATAGTTATGCTACAGAATTTCTTCATTGAATAAATTATCTTATCATATTGTTAGATTTACCCAAATCTATCACTTTCCCATTTATATATATAACTGCATACACATATTTATATACGTATATCCAAGGAATGGTGTAGTTTTAAAGTGCAGGACTGCGACATCATAGTAAGAAAGTTCGAAATCGAGTCTAGTGGAGTCTACTTTCGGATTAATACCGTTGAAAAAGGCATGAACTCCCTTTTCCCTCCCAGCTATAGGTTAAAAAGGTTTACTACTCTTTTTCTCAAAGGTTGGCTTTAGCATTAAATGACCCATGAAGGTTAATATGCCATGAAACAAAGGAGCCACACACACACACACACACACATATATATATAATTTTTACCAACACCTCCGCTCGGGCAGGATATGACACAGTCTAGTGGAGTCTACTTTCGGATGAATACCGTTGAAAAAGGCATGAACTCCCTTTTCCCTCCCAGCTATAGGTTAAAAAGGTTTACTACTGTTTTTCTCAAAGGTTGGCTTTAGCATCAAATCACCCATGAAGGTTAATATGCCATGAAACAAAGGAGCCACACACACACACACACACATATATATATATATATAATTTTTACCAACACCTCCACTCGGGCAGGGTATGACACAAGGTCAATTTTTAAGTGGAGTTTAACAGGTTTGAATTCAGAGTTTTCCTTTTCTTAGACTAGTTGCCTCACCCAGGCTGAAGAACCTAGTCTACCCTAGTATTTTACCCATAGCTGGAGGGAGAATAATTGGATTCAAACCTTTCCCAAGGGTATTAGTGTTATGTGAAACGCAATCAGTCTCCTCCAGGATTTGAACTCGTGTAGCCGTGTCCATTTCCTACGACGATAACCATTACACCACGGACACATCCATCATATATATATATATATATATATTCACACCAAAGTTACTAACGATTATCTCATGGGGGGCGGTCGCTACTCACTCATATCGGCATATACTCAAATTCAATCTCTACTTGTATATACCGAATTCTATTTTGTCTACTCAAAGGTTCGGTTTGGTTTGGTTTGGTTTGGTTTCTTTATTTAAAGGCATATTAACCTTCATGGGTTATCGAATGCCAAAGCGTCCCCGAAAAGAGCAGCTATGATACTATTTAACCCATAACTGGGAAGATAAAGGGGGTTATACTTTTCTCTAAGGTAATAGTCCGAAAGTGAATTAAATACCGCGGATGGAGCTTGAACTCACTTACTTCAATTCCACAGTTCTGCACTTTAACATTTACGCCCCGAGGACTCTTCTTAGACTAAGTTTCGATCGTGAAACTCTACGTCTGGTTCAATTAGAACCAGGTTACAAACCAAGACTACATCCTACTTTTAAAGAAACACTGCCTTTTAGATTTAAACTGCCACAGCCAGTGTTTCTCTTCACGGCATTTTATATTACAGAATTTCGCACACAAACTTGTCGATCCTTGCCTAGGGCGCACATTCAGGTAACAGAGGTCATGACCCCGCCATTAGAATCGAGGCTCGCGTTTCCGTTGGGCTTTACCTGAAGATTTCGTCGAATGATGAGGTAGACATAAAGCAAGGGCCGCTCAGTTCCCATGGGGATGAAAGCGAAACTTTCGGTGAAAGCTCCCCAGTCCCTGTCAACTGGTTAAAATGCCGCGCTTCCCATTTTAAAAGTCACGCCACGTCTAATTCGAAGTCTTTAGGGCCAGAGGTCATCGCAAGCCATTAAATTCTGTATTCCAGCGCTGTCGTTCTGTCTCGTCTGACTGAAAGTGGACAAATCTTACCAAATCTAAGTTGACTGCGTTAAATAACAAAATTTTTCATACACTGATTAAAACGACCTTTAATATTATCTATTGTGCTGAGACAGTAAGATTCGTTATTTCAGTTTCTACCTTATCAAAAAAGCAATTAAGTAAGCAAATGAATAATGACAATGGTTGCGTTTTATGGCTTATCAAACATTGTAGGTTATTTATTGCCAAATCCTCTTTATACACATCTATCAAATATATATGATTTAGTTTGATTGGGTTTAGGGCATATCAACCATTGTTGGTTATTTAATGCCAAATCCTCTTTATACATATATATTAAATATATATGATTTGATTTGATTGGATTTAGGTCATATCAACCATTGTTGGTTATTTAATGCCAAATCTTCTTTATACACATCCATTAAATATGTATAATTTGGTTTGATTGGGTTAAGGGCATATCAACCATTGTTGGTTATTTAATGCCAAATCCTCTTTATACATATATATTAAATATATATGGTTTGGTTTGATTGGGTTTAGGGCATATCAACCATCGTTGATTATTTAATGCCAAATCCTCTTTATACATATATATTAAATATATATGATTTGGTTTGATTGGGTTTTATGGCATATCAACCCTTGTATATAATTTAATTCCAAATCCTCTTTACATATATATTAAGTATGATTTATAAACAAATAATTTATCGGTAACATTTTTATACGAGCTCATTTCTTTGCACGCTATTAAATGGTTTCAAGTATTCCTATCAAATACATATAATTTTATTTACAATTAATCAATTGTTTATACACAATTGAATGAATTTAAGTATTGCTTTTTAATATTGATAATTAAATTTAACATCAGTCATTTAGTTCGGAGGTGTTGCCCTCGTGGTGTAATGGTTAAATCCCTAGACGGCGGAAACTTAGTAAGCGAGTTTGAACTCCACTTGCGCCATTACATTCACTATCGGACAAATAACATTAGGAAAGGCATGAACATCATTATCCTCCCAACTATGAGTTAAATATAATAACTACTGTTCTTCTAGTAGGATTAATTTGGCATTAAATAACCCCCATCGGTTGATATACAAGTAAACTAAAGAAATCAAACCATATAATTTGATATACAAATGATTTATCAGGGAATGTTTTTTTTAAATAATCAAGAGTTATTGGTTGGTTGGTTAGTTGGTTGGTTGGTTGGTTGGTTGGGTTTTATGGCATATCAAACTTTGTAGGTTATTTAACGCCAAATTCATTTTTATATAAATAGTTAGTTGTATTTCAAATAATTCAGTCTTGGATGAGTATACTGTTTAACTGTCAAAAACGTTTCTATTTCATACTATTCAGTTTATTCAAACAGTTCTAATTCAATTAATTTCGTTTACACAAAATTAAATGTCAAAACAGTTCTATATATAACAATTCAGTTTAGCGTAAGTACAGTTTCAATGTCAAAAACAGTTCTATTGTAAACAATTCAGTTTAGCATAAATACGCAGTTTAAATGTAAAAATCAGTATAGTGAAGGACGCACGGTTTAGTTCTATTTAACCCATAGATAGGACCCTTATCAGGTACTTCCACTCCGGGCCAGAGTGGACTTGGGAGCGATGGCAATAAAGGGGTACTCCGCATTCCCCAAAGCTCCAGCATTACTGGAACATCACTATCAGATTGTTTAGTGTCATATCTAGGACACTCGTTGGGGGTGTGTCTTACCCCTCTGCACAGATGCAGTCAGCGTATTCTACCGTCTCAGCCGACTGGTCTGGATATTTTTAAAAATAAAAATTAATTTTTTTCTAAACAAAATACACCAGAATTATATTCGACCTTTTCGTGGGCAGGGCGGGGTAGGGCTTAGCATAGGCTAACTTTACGGTCTGAAGAGAAGTAAGACCCCTGTCTAACCTAAAAATAAGGGCGTCGTGGATATGACACTAAACTGTATGTGTGAGGCTCCAGCTCTGGAGTTCTGGGAAGGGTAAAGACACCCCTTTATTTCAATTACTCCCAAGCCGACTCTGTGAGTCGTAGTACTTTTTAGTGTCTCTTCTACGAGTAAAAAATATGTTAGAATATAATTAGAATTAGAAAAAAGATAAAGCCATGTAACTGTTCTAAGCTGTGCTAGTATCCGGACTTCAGTCCGGAAGCACCCCATTAACGCTGAGAAAGCCAATTGAGTAAAAGCTAGACAGAAACTGCACAAGAGTACTACGTGCTATATTGATCAAATCCTGGATGCAACACCCCATGAAACAACAGCTTACGGCTACTTACCCACCATTTCTAAAACCATCCAAATAAGACGAACAAAACATACGAAAACCTGCTGGAGAAGCAAGGACAAACAAATACGAGATGCATACGATAAGTTTTCAGACTTTTTCGTATGGACACTTTTATTGATAGTACAAGCATGAAACTCTAGTCCCCTTTGAAATAATCTCCTCCGGCTGCAATGCACTTGTTGTACTGTTCCAACAACTTCTGGAAGGCCCAGTGGGAGTCTACTTCTGTGAGCGTGTCAATGGCCTTCGTCACAGCCTCTTTCATCTCCTTAGTTGGCTCATAACGACAGCCTCTGAGCTTAGGGAATAATCAAAAGTCACGGGGAGCAAGGTCTGGACTGTAGGGAGACTGAGGAAATGTCTTGATGCCCATCTTGGTCAAATAGTCTGTGACAAGGATGGAGTTGTAGACTAGTGCATTGTCCTGGTGGAAATGCCACTGAGCCGATTTGAAGAGTGCTGGCCTCTTCTGACGGAATCTCTTCCTGAACTCCTTTAAAACCTCAACATAGTAATCCTAAGCCTAAGCCTAATCCTTTAGCCAATCAACTCTGGTGTTCTGACTTTCTTACTCCTCCCACACCTCTCATCATCCCTCACAGACTCCCTGCCTTCCTTGAATCTCTTATGCCACTCAAAAACTCATGCTCGATTCAGGCAAGATGGTTGAAAAGCAGTCTGAAGCATTCCGTACGTTTCTGTGGCATTTTTCCAAGTTTAAAAAAGAATTTTATTGCATATCGTTCTTCTAAAGTGTCAGATTGCATTTTTGAAATTCACCAGCTGTGACAATAATGGCTTTAGTAGGGTGTATTCCAATTGCTGCTGTAGCTGTTCATTCAAACCTGAAATCATAAAATTGGTCAGTCATCTCATAAGATATATAGCAATAACATACTAAATTTTTAAGAGTCTACGACAATTTTAAATGCCCGTACGAAAAAAGTCTGGAAACTTATCGTATGCTTCTCGTAAGTGACATTCACCAATGGATCACTTCAGATGGACGTGCCAGAGTTGGGTGACCCACAAGAACTTTCCTATGACAGCTCAGTACGGACACAGGATGTAGTCTGGAATACCAGCTGGGAGCAATGGATAATAGGGACGAATTGGGAGAGAGAGAAAAAGAAATCCGTGCTAGCAGCGTGACTTGAGGATGATCATGAATTGTTTCTTTTACAGCCATCTTAGCGTGATGTAGAATACACTGATTATCACCAACAGTGGGGAAAGACCCCCTCCTTAAAAAAGGGGTGTCCTGGGTGCTACACTAAACCACATCTGATGGTGAGGTTCCAATTTTGGAAATCTGGGGCATATGGAGTATCCCTTCATTACTCCAAGCTCCACGTACTTGTTAGGCTCCTATCTCTGGGTGAGGTAAGTCTATTTTTTGTATCTGATCGGAATATTTGAAAACCACATAGTGTCCTGGGTATGACCCTAAACTGCCTCTGAATTCGGGGTTTTAGTTCTGGAGCTTTGGGGAGAGCAGAGTACTCCTTAACTGCAATTACTCCCAGGTCCACTGTAACCGGTTGGGATCAACTGGTTAGGATCCTATCTAATGGCCAAATGGATCTGCTTAAGAATTATTTGTATTCTATTTGACTGGGTTTTACACCCCCATCCAAAAAAACAAAACAAAAACAAAACAGCAACAACACAATATGTAAACATGAAATAATTTGAACGTGATTCCCTAACCTCCGGGCATAAAATACTTCTAGATAAGTTGACAGGCCGTTACAATCAATCATCTCTTTATTATTTCCAGAGTAACATGATACAATAATAAAACATTTTTTAGGGATTATTTATAACTGAATTCCTTAACCAAAAATGAGTATGGCTGTCCAATAATAATTACACCTCTTATATATATTATTAGGTATTATTTATTACCAAACTCTACTGCATTGAAACTCTCTAACCAAAAATAGGAATATGTAGCAGGCCAAAATAAGTACACCTCTTAAAATATTATTAGGTATTATTTATTACCAAACTCTAGAGCATATGAAACCCTCTAACCAAAAATGGGAATATGTAGCAGTCCAAAAATAAGTACACGTCTTATATATATTAGGTATTATTTATTACTAAACTCTAAAGCATTGAAACTCTCGAACTAAAGATATGAAGATGTAGCACGCAGAAAATTAGTAGACCACTTTTATATATTATTAGGTATTATTTATTACCAAACTCTACTGCATTGAAACTCTCTAACCAAAAATAGGAATATGCAGCAGTCCAAAAATAAGTACACCTTTAAAAATATTATTAGGTTTTATTTATTACCAAACTCTACAGCCTTGAAACTCTCTAACTAAAAATAGGAATATGTAGTAGTCAAAAAATAAGTACACCTCATATATATTATTAGGTATTATTTATTACTAAACTCTAAAGCATTGAAACTCTCGAACTAAAAATATGAAGATGTAGCACTCCAAAAATTAGTACACCATTTTTATATATTATTAGGTATTATTTATTACCAAACTCTACAGCAATGACACTCTTGAACCCAAAATAGGAATATATAGCAGTCCAAATTTAGATGCATGTTTTTAGAACATGTCAACCCTTGTTGAGTTATTTTATACCAAATTAATTTTTTTTTTTCAATTAGCCATATGGTTTCAAGTAAGTATTCCTATTTAAGGAAATTTTACTGGAGATTAAAAGAACACGGCTCAGAAGAGGAAACTTCAACCGAAAAACGGAATCTCTTTTAAAAAGTATCAGATGATAATATCATTAAAACCAATTATGTGTGCATTAATCAGTCAGGCGACATCTCCATACTAAACGGTAGCTTTCTGAAACTAGTTGACAAATTTCCCTACTAAGGAAGCAGTGACTCATCAACCGAGACAGACGTCGACACACAACTAAAGTCATGGACAGCTATCGATAGTCTATCGGCACATGAATGTTAGATCTGACCGATAAAGTGAAGCGCAGTTTCTTCCAAGCAGCGGTCCTGTCGATACTGCTATATAGATGCACTACATGAACGCTAAGAAAACATATGGAGAAAAAGCTTGACGGCAACTACACAAGAATGCTGATAGCAATATTGAACAAGTCCTGGAGACAGCACTCCACAAAGCAACAGCTGTAGGGCCACTTATCGCGAAAACTATAAAAATTACACAAACCAGACATGCGGACACTGCTAGAGAAGTAGGGACGAGCTCATAAGTGATATACTCCTGTGGACCCCTTCACATGGACGAGCAAAGGCAGGACGACCAGCTCTAACATGCATACAGCAGCTCTGTGCCAATACGGGAAGCAATGGACGATAGGGCGGGGTGACAAGAGATGGTCAGGGATATCCGTACTGATAGTGCGACATGATGATGTCAAGCAAACATTGATGATAAGCAGAATAAAAACAAATGGAGATTATCTAGAGACTGAGATGAAACTGTTAATCACATAATGAGGTGCCCGTGGTGTAATGGTTATCGTCGTAGGAAATGGACACGGCGACACGAGTTCAAATCCAGGACGAGACTGATTGCATTTCACATAGCACTAATACTCTTGGAAAAGGTATGAATCCAATTATTCTCCCTCCAGCTATGGGTAAATAGTAGGACAGACTGGGTTTTTCAGCCTTGGTGAGGCAACTAGTCTAAGAGAAAGAAAAAACTCTGAATTCAAACCTGTTAAACTCAGCTTAAAAATTGATCTCGTGTCATATCCTGCCCGAGCGGAGGGGTTGGTAAATAGGGTTAATCACATAATGAGCGTATTCAGGAAACCGGTACAAAAATACAAGAGAAGACATGTCTGGGTGGGGAAGGTAATCCATCGGGACTGGTGCAAGAAATCAAAATGGGTCCTAGAAAGTAAAACGCATAAATCTCACAAAATCTGAGTAAAAACCGATCACCCGATTCTGGTCAGAAAGTCAGACCTAGTGTTTATCAACAAGAAGAAAATACCTAGACGTTCTATTGAATGCGAAAAAAAAGTTGTGATAGATAAATGTAACAATGATACCAGTTGTATTCGGAACACTTGGGATGGTTTCCAAGAACATGGAAAAGATATCAGAAGAACTGGAGTAATTTTTTTTTTTCTTGATGACAGAAAGTTAAGTCTTCAAAAACTGTCGAGATTGGTTCATATTTGTAGCACATTCAATTACGAGTACGTAATTACGAACATAAACTTTATGGAGACGACTTCTAAATTATATATACCTTTAAAAATTCATTGTGGTGTGCTTTACCAGTTTTTTTTTTTATCGTTGGTTTGTTGGATTTCATGGCATATCAAACTTTATTGGTTATTTATCGCCAAATGCATTTTTATGTAAATAGACCATAGAACGATTCAGTTTAGCATGAGTACACAGTTTAATTGTCAAAAACATTTCTATTTCAAACTATTCAAGCGGTTATAAATAAGAATTCAGTTTAGTGTAAGTACAGTTTCAATATCAAAAACAATTCAGTTTAGCATAAGTACGCAGTTTAAATGTAAGTACAGTTTAATTGTGAAAAACATTTCTATTTCAAATTATTCAGTTTAGTCAAGCATTTCTAATTCAGCTAGTTCAGTTTAGTATAAGTACAGATTTTGTTCTCACACAGTTAATCGTCAAAACATGTTATGTTAAACAACTCAGTTTAGTGTAAATACAGTCTCAATGTCAAAAACAGGTCAATTTCAAATAATTCCGTTTAGCATAAGCTCGCAGTTCATATGTAAGTACAGTTTAATTGACAAAAACATTTTTGTTTTAAGCCATTCAGTTTAATTAAACAATTCAGTTTAGCACTATGCAGTTTAGTTCTATTTAACCCATGGATAGGGCCCTATCAAGTGCAACCACTCCGGGCCAGAGTGGACCGGGGAGCAATGGCAATAAAGGGGTACT
>CAUZXS010004658.1:35000-40000 GCA_963585895.1 Sepioteuthis lessoniana
GTGCTGGCCTCTTCCGTCGGAATCTCTTGCTGAACTCCCTTAAAACCTCAACATTGTAACCCTAACCCTAAACCTTTGGCTAATCAACTCTGGTGTATTGACTTCGCTACTTCTCCCACACCACTCATCATACCTCATGACTCCCTGCCTTCCTTGAACCTCTTATGCCACTCAAAAACTGATGCTTGATTCATGCAAGATGATCGAAAAGCAGTCTGAAGCATTCCATTCGTTTCTGTGGCATTTTTTTCAAGTTTAAAACAGAATTTTATTGCATGTCGTTCTTCTAAAGCGTCAAATTGCATTTTTGAAATTCACCAGCTTTAGTAAGGTGTATTCCAATTGCTGCTGTAGCTGTTGATTTGAACCTGAAATCATAAAAATTGGTCAGTCATCTCATAAGATATATAGCAATAACATACTGAATTTCAAGTGTCTACGACCATTTTAAATGCCCATACAAAAAAGTCTGGAAAGTTATCGTATGCTCCTCGTCTATGATCTCTCAGTTTTGAGGCCCAGTGCATCGGCATCTGAGTACCTCACTTGTTGATTTTAGGAAGGGCTCAGAGTATCTGAAAAGCGGGACAGCTCAGTTATTAATTTATTTGATGAGATTTCTAAGGCATAGTTTGGTTCATTAAAGTTTTCATCGTTCTTATTTTCCCTTTATGTAAGTTTCTATCACGGTTTTAACTGGGGGATTTTGAATAAGATCTTAGGGATATAAAGTTCTCTCAGCTCTCTAGGTATCTTCCAGCTGATCTTAATACTGCTGTGGTCTAGATACTCTCCAGTTAAATCAATCAATTTGTCAGGACTTTTTGAGCCGTTCCAAAGACACAAACTACGATTGGTATCAACGTCACCTTCATATTCCACAGCTTTTTTTGAGCTCTCTGGCAAGATCCATATATTTGTTTTTATTTCCAATTTTTTTTTATTCTAACTCTAAGCGTAAAGAAAAAACGTAAAATATGTCGAGGTCTATTATTCCTTGCAAGTTTTTCAGACTAGACTAAAGTCAAAGTTTTGACTGAAGTCTGAATGAGGTCAAGTTTCTTCCTGTCTCCAGGACAATTTTATTCATTCGAGCTGATTTTAACAGTGCTGTGGTCTAGACTGCCTCGATTCTTCCTCTGATTTTCAGTTTTCCCTGATCCGGTCGGTTGGGGAGGGGCTTTAAAATATACTGATTGCATCTCTGCAGCGGGTTAAGACCCTCCAAAACGAGTGTCCAGCATAGAACACGAAACACTCTAAGCCCAGTTGGCTGGGGCTGTAGAATAATGGCTGCATCTCTGCAGAGGCGTAAGACTCACCAACAAGTGTCCTGGATATGACTCGAAGCAATTTAAGCCTAGTTAGCTGGGGCTGTAGAATACAATGGCCGCATCTCTGCAGAGGGGTAAGACCCTTCCAATAAATGTACTAAAAATGACACTAAACCATCTAAGTCCAGTCGACTTGGGCTGTTGAATACACCGTCTGCATCTCTGCAGAGAGGTAAAACTTCCCCTCCCAACGATTGAGGGTGAGGCTCCAATAATGCTGGAGCTTTGGGGAATGCTGAGTCCCGCTTCATTGCCATCGCTCCCAGGTTTATTCTGGCCCGGAGTGGTAGAATCTGATAGGGTCCTATCTATAGGACAAATAGAACTGTTTGACATTTAAAATGAGTCCACACAGATGACTAATGCTAAACTGAATTTCTTGAAATAGAAGAGTTTGATCTTTTAATTTATTGTAAACAAATGGTCGATGCTTGATTGAATTGTTAGAGGATTATATAACAGTAATACATATACAAATGTATGTGGAAACATAATCAAACATAATTTACGAACTTCAATGAACGAACGAACATACTTCTTAATAAAAATATATCTCTCATACTTTATTCTCGAAAGGGTTGATGTTTCTGTGGTGTATGAGAGATGGGTGGAGAGACATATACTCAGAGAGAGGACTTCTTCTTCCCTTTTCTTCTTCCTGGAGTCAGTGGGTGCCAACGCTTGCGCTCCCTTGCAAGCACATCAGAGACGAGCTGATCGGCTGCGTGTCCCTCGTTCGACTCCGATTCTCTGCCCTCTGTCTAAATATCACTGCGTAGTTCTCATCCCGTGACCCCCTTCCGGTTACACACCTGTTCGACCTGAGTGCTCTGACGCGCCGTCATCTTCCTGTTTACTAATCAAGATGTGACAGCTTACCAAAGCACACGGGGTCACTTGGAATGAACCGAAAATCCATGTCATATGTTATATAACAAGAGTTAAATAGCAATACATGAAATCATTTAACTGTTTGCAAAAAATGATTTATAGAATATAACATTATTCGTATTAGATAGAAATAAGGGAATTTATTTAACAGTGTGCAAAAATTATATCAGGCTCGTTTAAAAATGTTATCTATAAAATGTTTTTAGAAATCATATATCTAATATATGTATAAAACAGATTTGGGATTAAAAAACCAACAATCATTGATTCCACAAAACCAAACCAAACTAAACCCAGTTTCTTTTCCATGTATTTGGGGACCGTTTCAAGGGATCCAAATACAAATGATATTACCGCCAGTTTCATATTTCGCAACTTTAGAGTGCTCCGGCAAGGTCTTGGTATTCTTAGAGTCTTGCATTCTTTTATTTCCATTCTGTCGTCGGCTCGAACGGAATAATCGTTTTTTGACAAGTACTTTTCTTCTCGTTAGATAAAACTACATCTGTTCTAGTGGCTTTCATGATGTGATTTTTTTTTAAATCTCAAAACCGCAGAAAAAAAATTGGCATTTGATATTCTAGTACATTTCTGGTTTGTGCGTATACCATTTGGACTGTTCCCAATGAACCATCTATCCTGATTCATGTATTTCTTTTGAGTCAATTTGCTGAATTAAGTGTCTCTCTAGCCCTGTCGGGTGGGGCTGTAGGATAATCCGACTGCTTCTCTGGAGAGGGGTAAGACACCCCAACGAATGTACTCGACATGACAAAAAACAATATGTTGGTGACGCTTCAGCTATGTTGGAGTTTTGAGCAATGAGAAGTACTCCTTCATTGTTATCACTCCTTGCTCCACTCTGAACCAGAGTGGTAGCACCTGATAGGATCCTATCTATTGGTCAAATAGAACTAAACTGTGTAACTATGCTAAACTTATTTGTTTGAGAAGAGTCTGTTTTGACATTTAAACTGCGTACTTATGCTGAAATGAACTGTCTGAAATGGAACTGTTTTTGTACGCTAAACGGAATTGTTTGAAATCGGACTGTTTTTGACTTTGAACCTATGTACTTACGCCATTCTGAACTGTTTGAAATTGAACGGTTTTTGACATTGAAACGGTGTACTAATGCTCAACCGAGCTGTTTGAAATAGAACTGTTTTTAAATAGAACTAAACTGTGTACTTATGCTAAACTGAATTGTTTGAAATTGAACTGTTTAGACATTTAACGTGTGTAAGCAAAAACCTATATTTAATCTAAACTGAATCGCTAGAAATTTTTATCAAAATGATTTACTTCGGCGTTAAATGACCCTGAAAGGGGTTGATATACCGTAAAACAAAAGAACCAAGTAACTAAGCATCTTTCTCCAAATTTTCCTTTTGTCGCCCTGACCAGGTAATCTTGTGTGTAATTTCCGTAGTGTATCATGAATATTTTTTCATAGTTCCTTACCTGTTTCTTCTTTTGTTAATTGCTGTTGCTAGTAGCTTTAATCAGTATTTGTCCTTTTTAAAAAAATATATATATATATTCCTCAAGTATTTGAATTGTTCCTACAGGGCATGCACAAAACTATCGAGTAGTCTTTCTCCTTCTTTTCTCGAGACATAGAGTCTGCTTGTGTCATCCCTCGAGTGTATAACACTGATCATTGTCATCAATTTCCTTGTTCGGTTTTTATCAATTTCACAATAGCAGTAAAAACAAAAAGCATATTTTTCTATATCTCTTTTTCAATTTTATTTGCCCAAAGAAAAAAAATTAACATCTCACACAACCTGTCTTTATTAGAGTAAAATCATCAATGTTAATTAGTTTGTATTACAAATTTTTATCGATATCTATCTATTTATCTATGTCCTTATATATATTTCTCCCTATTATATATATATATATATATATCAACAAAAATATATTATACAGGATGTCTTCAAAAACATTGATATAATTTTGTAAACTAATAACTAGTTCTTCTACGAGAATGGATTGGTCTTTAGATAACCGAGGTAGTTTGATATGCCTTTAAAAAATCAACAAGACTAGTGTAAGTGGTACTCAGACATACATATACCCTGCTTAGATAAAAATGAAATTGCAAGGTCTCACTCTTAATCTATGAATTTACAAATGATATCATTGAATAATTGCTGAGGTCTAGTGGGTAAAGAGTTTGCCAATGGCTCGAGAGGCCTATGTTCAATCCCTAGTTGAGTCATACCAAAGACTCAAAAAATAGTACTTGATGACACCTTGCTTAACACTCATCATTATAAGGTAAGGATCAAGGGTAAAGTGGAGCAATCCAGGGAAAGGAGTAGCAACCTTACCTTCACCTCAACGTAGTAGCATATGAAAAGGGATCCTTTGGGTCACCTTCGACTACGGCCACCAACTTATATGCATGTGTGTGTGTGTGTGTGTGTGTGTGCGAATATATATATATATATATATATTGTTATCCTCAGACGGACTATTTCGTTGTATAACAACTCTTCAGTGTGGCTAGACTTGTAGGACGCTTGAAGATGGAATCGAAACCCGACCAACTTTACGTTATACTTTGTATCATACCACTCAGTGAGTAAGCGAACCACGTTGGCTCGGGAATTATAAGGCATTATGTTGTAGATTTCGATTGTTTACATTTTCGCCTTACCAGATACCAGAGTGCTCAATTTATTTTAAGAGCTTTGCCTTAGGCGAGTGAGAGCCATAAATTTCTTCACCAGAGTGTTCAACCCCCGTGGAAGAGCGTATATATTG
>CAUZXS010004658.1:52500-100403 GCA_963585895.1 Sepioteuthis lessoniana
GAAAGAAATGAAAGAAAGAAAGAAAGAAAGAAAGAAAAAAGAAAGAAAGAAGACGAGATGCATATATATATATATATATATATATATATATATATATATATATATTTATATTTATATATATATATATATATAAACAATAAAAAGTCGAGTGAGATGAAAAGAAGAGAAAGAAGAATGAAGTGTCAACAAAAGCAGCAAAACAGAAATAAATGAAAAAAAGAAAAACAAAACCCAGAACCGTTTTAAAAAGTGACAAAAGTTCACACAAGATGAAATAAAAGAAAAAGAAGAAAAACAAACCTGTGCGAAAAGAAAGAAAGAAAGAAAGAAAGAAAGAAAGAAAGAAAGCAGATGAAGAATTAAGAGAACTAGCCAAAGACAAAACGCAAAGAGGGGTCGAGAAGCAAAGAAAGAAAGAAAGAAAGAAAGAAAGAAAGAAAGACAGGAAATAGACATATAAATAAATAATGGATCAAAGAAAGAAATACAAAAAAGTAATCGACGAAAGAAAGAAAGAAAGAAAGAAAGAAAGAAATATTTAAAAAGAAAAAGAACGGAAAGTGAAGAAAATCAAGAAGTAAATTATTAAATGAATAAATAAATAAATAAATAAATAAAAGAAATCGACGAAAGGTGATAAACGGATGCGAAAGAAAGAAAGAAAGAAAGAAATCAAACTAAATTCAGGAAAGGACAAAAAAGAAAAAAAATCAAAGGTTGATGGTAAAGAAAGAAAGAAAGGAAGACATTAAATAAGGATGATGGAAGGGAAAAAAAAAGGAAAAACGAAAGAAAAAAAAAAGACATCAAGCAAGTCTGATCAAAGAAAGAAAGAAAGAAAGAAAGAAAGAAATCAAAATAGTGAGATGAAAGGACAAGAAAGATCGAAAGAAAGAAAAATTGGATGAATGAAATTAAGTTAAGTCTAACCCAAAAAACTTGATCCTGCAAAGATGAAAGAAACATAAGTAAAAACAAACTAAAACAAAAAAGAAAAAGAAAAAAGGTGTGAAATTAGCCCGAGCAAGAATAATACGAGAAAACTACAAGGACAAGTAAAGAACGAAAAAAAAAAAAAAAAAAAAAAGAAGCAGAAACGAACGAAATGAAGGAACGAAAGAAAAAAAAAAACTGTCCGTAAAGAAAAATATCAAAAAAAGAAAAATGCATGAATAAAAGAAAATAAAGAAAACAAAGAAGAAAAATAAAGCTAAATACATTAAAAAAACAAAAAAATATACAAAAAGAGGAAGGAAAATGCCAAAATAGAAGGAAACATGAAGAAAGAGGAAAAGAAAAAGAAAGAAAAGAAACGAAACGAAAAAGGAACGAAATCAAAAAGGAGAGGGTGGAGTCTCCGTCGTGTCTTGGTTTACGTGTTGGACTGTAACATTTCAGAAAGCGAGTTCGAACTCAACTCGTTCTATTATGTTCATTTTCGGACTTACACCCGAGAGTAAGGAACGAACCCACGTATCCAACCCTCATCTTTGGTTTAAACATAACCACTACTGTTCTTTTTCAAGGATCGCTTTTGTATTAATTAACCCACGAAGATTTATTTGCCATTATAAAAAAACGACCAAAAAAAGTAGATAACGAAAAGAAAGAGAAATCGGTTGTGGTATTAATGTGTAGAGTGTTCGGCAATGGTCTGGGAGATCAGGGCTCAATCCCAGGTCAAATCATACCAAAGATTCAAAGAATGGTACTTGATGCGACCATGCTTAAAACTCAGCATCATAAGGTACGGATCAAGGGTAAAGTAAAAAATCCAGGGAATGGAGTAGCGCCCTCGCCTATTCCATGGTCTAGTAGCTATTAAAAAGGGAGCCTTCAGGTCATCCTCGACTAAGGTCACCGACTTTATTTTTACTTTATATTGAAAAAAAAAAGAAAAAAAAGAAAAAAAAAGAAATATAAAAAAAAACAAAAGAAAAAAATGATATAAAACAACAAATTAAATATTCATGGTATATATATATATATATATATATATATATATATATATATATATATATATATATAGTATTATTCGGTCCACTTAAACCGGATTTGGGATTAAAATAAGATAGAAATAATCAAAAATAAAAATAAGAATAAAAAAGATGAGAAGAAACCATGTGATGTGTACGTATTCTTCAAGAAAGAAAAAAAAAAGAAATATGAAAAAACAAAAGAAAACAAATGATATAAAACAAAAACTAAATATTCGGAGTATATATATATATATATATATATATATATATGTGTGTGTGTATATATATATATATATATATATATATATATATATATATATATATATATATATAGTATTATTCGGTCCATTTAAACAGGAGTTAGGATTAGAATAAAATAAAAAAGATGAGAAGAAACCATTTGATGTTTACGTCCTCTTCAAGTGAAGGGTAACTGAATTAATAGGCACGAAAATAAAAATTTGAAATTAGAAATTTAAATTTTAAATTTTAAATTTAATTTAATATAAGTATTTCTGTATACTTACATAAGGTTTATTATAAAAAGGGATTCTTCCCTAAATTAGTATTAGATCTGGAGTTTTAAGTTGAAATGTATTTAGATTTAAAAAAAAAAAAAAAAATTTACTATAATTCCAACCGGCAATAAAAAAAAAACTTGAAGTGGGCTAAATGAGGAGAAAACTCTTCACCCCTCTTCTACCCACTTCCACCTTTCTTTCCAGTGTCTATTCTGAATTATTTTATCCATTAGATCTGAAGAAGTTCTGTTATTTTTGGTGCTTTTGATTTAAATCAAAACCCATAACAGGATGGAAATAAATTTATAATCCTAATGTGACCGGTTTTTGTTTTTTCTTAATGGAAAAAAAAATAATATATATATGCATTATCAATTTCAACTTTTTATACTCTAGTTATTACAAATTAGAAAGAAGATTCATTGATTTTAAGGGCATGTCAACCCCTTTAGGATTCTTTTATGCCTAGACGTCGAGGAGTCGCGTACATTGAGCATATGTTTTTATAATTTCGTGTTGTCTTTCGAGATTTTTTCTTATAGTTAATTGTTTGGAAGTATTACGATGCAATAGCAGTAATTTGGACATATTTCAAATATTACTTTCAATAAAATTATAATTCATATACAATCATGTGAATTCAAATAACTCGTTCTGAATAATAGTAATTATCCTTAATTTGAAAATAGTTTCATGGTTTTATGTAAATAATTATAATAATTTTAAGTTAACAATTATAGCTTCAAGTTTATTTTAGTTTGCTTTCATTGTTTGATAGCATCCCAATTTCCGTGGGTTACTTAATGCCAAAGTTACTCTAGTAAAATAATAGTGATGTTTGGTTGGGTTGGGTTTTATGACATATCAACAATTGTTGGTTATTTAATGCCAAATCTTCTTTACACATATATGCTAAATATATATGATTCGGTTTAGTTGGGTTTTATGACATATCAACCATTGTCGGTTATTCAATGCTAAATCCTCTTTATACATATATATTAAATATATATGATTTTGTTTGATTAGGTTTTATGACATATCAACCATTGTTGGTTATTTAATGCCAAATCCTCTTTATACAAATATACTAAATATATATGATTTGGTTTAGTTGGGTTTTATGACATATCAACCATTGTAGGTTATTTAATGCCAAAATCATATTTATACATATATATATTAAATATAAAAGATTTGGTCGGGTTGGGTTTTCTGACATATCAACCATTGTAGGTTATTTAATGCCAAATCCTCTTTATATATATATATATATTAAATATATATGATTTGGTTTAGTTGGGTTTTATGACATATCAACCATCGTCGGTTATTTAATGCTAAATCCTCTTTACACATATATATTAAATATATATGATTTGGTTTGGTTGGGTTTTATGGCATATCAACCATTGTCGGTTATTTAACGTCAAATCCTCTTTATACATATATGTTAAATATATATGATTTGGTTTAGTTGGGTTTTATGGCATATCAACCATTGTCGGTTATTTAATGCCAAATCCTCTTTATACATATATTTTAAATATATATGATTTGGTTTAGTTGGGTTTTATGGCATATCAACCATTGTCGGTTATTTAACGTCAAATCCTCTTTATACATATATATTGAATATATATGATTTGGTTTAGTTGGGTTTTATGGCATATCAACCATTGTCGGTTATTTAATGCCAAATCCTCTTCATACATATATATTAAATATATATGATTTGGTTTAGTTGGGTTTTATGGCATATCAACGATTGTCGGCTATTTAATGCCAAATCCTCTTAATACATGTATATTAAATATGTATAATTTTCTAAACACATTTTGTTGATATCATTTTTAAATGAGCCTTAGCTCATTTTTTTTTACTCCCAATTAAATGATCTTAAGTATTGGAATAAAAGTCACAATTTAACATGTTATTTATTTGCACACAGTTTGTTGGTAATTTAATTTTTAAACGAGTTGGAAATAATTTGTTTGCTTACTAGTATTGCTATTTTTTCTACACAGTTAAATCGTTTCAATTATTTCTATCTAACACTAATAATTCTATTCAACATTACTCATTCATTCGCGCACAGTTAAACTGTTCCAAGTATTGCAATGTATCAAGAAGAATTCAGTCAATCATCAGTCATTTGTTTACACACAGTTAAATGCTAATCCAGTTCTATTTCTATTAATTCGATTTAAAGCAAATCATTTGTTTGCACTCTTTTAGAATATTTAACAGTTCTATTTGACCCCAAATTTAGACTTTGTCAGGTGTAAACCATTTCCGGTTACAGTCGAGCAGAGAGAAAGGCAATGAAGGACTCCACATTCCCAAAATTACTTGGACTGGAGTCTCTCCTTCAGATTGTTTAGAGTCATATTCAGGAGATTCGTTGGCTTTTGGGTTTTACTCCTCTGCAGAGATGCAGACTGTGTATTCTACAATCTAGCTGATTGGGCTTCAACAGTAATGGGACTGCTTAACTTATAGCTGGAAGAATAAGGAAGTGTCATTCCTTTCTCAAAGGTACTATTTACCCAACCCCTCCGCTCGGGCAGGATATGACACAAGGTCAATTTTTCTCAAAAATATTTGTCTGAAAGTGAGCGCAAGTATTCTTTATGTTGATAATTTACACACAGTTATACTGCATGAAGCATTCCGTGGTGTAATGGTTATCGTCGAAGGAAATGGACACGGCGACACGAGTTCAAATCCTGGACGAGACTGATTGCATTTCACATAACACTAATACCCTTGGGAACGCTATGAATCCAATTATTCTCCCTCCAGTTATGGGTGAATAGTAGGGCAGACTGTGTTCTTCAGCCTTGGTGAGGCAGCTAGTCTAGGAGAAGGAAAACTCTGGATTCAAACCTGTTAAACTCCGCTTAAAAATTGACCTTGTGTCATATCCTGCCCGAGCGGAGGGGTTGGTAAATAGGATGAAGTATTCATATCTAACTCAAATAATTTTCAAGCACATCTATTTAACCTATGGATAGGACCCTATCAGGTACTACCATTCCAGGCCAGAGTGGACATGGGAGTAATAGCAATGAAAGGGTACTCCAAACTGGAATCTCACCATCAAATTCGGTCTATTATCATAGTCCAGGGAACCTAATCATTCTGCTGAGAGTATAGTCAGCATATTTTAAGAAAGAGCATATTATAAGGCTGAATAATATACCTTAGAAAGGTGTTCCTATAATAAGGCACCCCATAATATATTCCTAGAATAAAGAACACCATATAATATTAAGTAAGTAAGTAAAGTTGGCGACCATAGTCGAGGGTAACCTGAAGGCTCCCTTTTCGATAGCTACTACACCAATGTGTAGGGGAGGGCGCTACTCCTTCCCTGGATTGCTCTACTTTACCCTTGATCCGTACCTTATAATGCTGAGTGTTAAGCAAGGAGGCATCAAGTACCATTTTTTGAGTCTTTGGTATGACTCGACCTGGGATTGAACCCAGGTCTCCCGGGCCATTGGCGAACACTCTAACCCCTAGGCCAATGTCAGTTAACCAAGAAGAAACAAAGTAGTTGTTGAATTACTTATTTTTAGAAACTGCTGTTATATAAGTTAAATATATTATCCTATTGGAGGGGAGGAGAAATCCCTATAGTTAGTGGCTAACGTTCTGCACTGTGATATTGTAGTAAACAAGTTCGATCTTAAGTCGCGTATAACGTTCACTTTCGGACTAATACTCTAGGAGAAGGAATAAAAACTCTTTGTTCCCACCTCCAGTTATAAGTTAAAATGTATCACTACTGGGCACCTCGATTGGTGAAAGCTAGACTAGCAAACCTACACGAGTGATTTCGAGTCTAATTTGTTGAATCATTCGTACGGCCTTGTGCCACATTTAAGAAAAAAAGCCTAGTAATAGTGTCACTACCGGCTCTGACTTGTGCGAGCCTCGTAATTCAGGTCACGCGCTGGCCGTGCTTCTTGCTGCAGGAATGGTTCATGTGACTTGGTCACGTGGTCTTGATACGTCGGTCAAGGCCGCCAGACACGAGTACCAGTAAGCCCGTATTCATGTCACGGGTGGTGAGATCGGCACTCCTCGAGCCTCAAGAAGCTGTCCCCTCATGCTTTAATCCTCTCCGTCAGGGTGAGATTCATTGACTGGTGCCTGAAGCGTCCCTTTTTAGTAGAATGCCGACGGAGCCGGAGGTATTTTTGGAGCCGCCGGCCCTGCGAATGGACCCACCTTAAGAAGGCTTTGTGCCACTCTAGCCCGTTAGGTGGGGTGTGCGAAGAATACACTATCACCACAGGACAGCTTTGGCGATAAATAACCCACGAAATTTTATATGCTATTAATACGAGGAAGAAGGAAATCAACAAATCTATAATGAAACTTAGATATGCTCAAATCTAAAAATTACAGTTCTTATAAAAATTATTCAATAAAAAGATACGATAAATATAAAAACTACAATTTTTACGCGTTTTTTTAGATAATTAAAATCCAACGACGAATCCCAAACGTCAGACAATAAATTTAATTATACTACACCTCTCAACCCTTCAGGCGAATATGGACTCAGATATCACAAAGCTCAAAATTAAAAAATCAATTGGCAAGTCTCAGAAAATAGTAATCCAGTTCACATTCCATGGTTGCAATATCTCATCTATAGAAATTACCGACTGTGTCGGTACCACTGTATAGATGCACCACCTGGACTTCAACGAAATGTCTGGAGTATACGCTAGATGGGAACTGCACAAAAAAGTTAAGACTGGTATATATATATATATATATAGAGAGAGAGAGACTGGTATATATATATATATATATAGAGAGAGAGAGAGATTGTTATTTAATTAAGGAATGGGTACTGCAGCTGAAAGATAGAAGGACAAACTTATGAACGATATTCTCTCATGGATTCCTATCCACAAATGTTGGCTGACAAGCAAAGACTTACATGCGTCATATCTACCCGGATTCCAGTTGCAGTCTAGATAACCTGCGGTGAGAGATGAACAAAAAACGATGGAGAGAGAGAAAGAAAGAGAGAAAAAGAGAGGAAGAAAGAGAGAGATAAAAAGAGAAAGTGAGAGAGAGAGTGAAAGAGAGAAAAAGAGAGGAAGAAAGAGAGAGACAAAAAGAGAGAGTAAGAGAGAGAGAGTGAAAGAGAGAAAAGGAGAGGGAGAAAGAGAGAGACAAAAAGAGAGACTAAGAGAGAGAGAGTAAGAGAGAGAGAGTGAAAGAGAGAAAAGGAGAGGGAGAAAGAGAGAGACAAAAAGAAGTAAGAGAGAGTGAAAGAGAGAAAAAGAGGGGGAGAAAGACCGAGAGTAAAAGAGAGAGAGAGAGTGAAAGAGAGAGAGAAAGAGAGAGATAAAAAAAGAGAATAAGAGAGAGAGTGAAAGAGAGAAAAGGAGAGGGAGAAAGAGAAAGATAAAAAGAGAGTAAAAGAGAGAGAGAGAAAAAGAGAGAGAGTAAGAGAGAGAGAGTGAAAGAGAGAAAAAGAGAGGGAGAAAGAGAGAGAGACAAAAAGAGTTACCGAATTAGTTACCAAATAACTGAGTTACCGAATTAGTTACCGAATAACTGAGTTACAGAATTAGTTACCAAATAACTGAGTTACCGAATTAGTTCCCAAGTAACTGAGTTACCGAGTTAGTTACCGAATAATAGAGTTACAGAATTAGTTGCCGAATAACTGAGTTACCGAGTTAGTTACCGAATAACTGAGTTACCGAATTAGTTACCAAATAACTGAGTTACCGAATTAGATCCCGAATAACTAAGTTACAGAATTAGTAAACAAATAACTGAGTTACCGAATTAGTTACCGGATAACTGAGTTACAGAATTAGTTACCAAATAACTGAGTTACCGAATTAGTTACCGAATAACTGAGTTACCGAATTAGTTACCAAATAACTGAGTTACCGAGTTAGTTACCAAATAACTGAGTTACCGAATTAGTTACCAAGTAACTGAGTTACCGAGTTAGTTACCGAATAACTGAGTTACCGAATTAGTTACCGAATAACTGAGTTACCAAGTTAGTTACCGAATAACCGAGTTACTGAATTAGTTACCAAATAACTGAGTTACCAAGTTACTTATCGAATAACTGAGTTACAGAATTAGTTACCGAATAACTGAGTTACCGAGTTAGTTACCGAATAATTAAGTTACCGAGTTAGTTACCGAATAACTGAGTTACCGAATTAGTTACCGAATAACTAAGTTACCGAGTTAGTTACCAAATAACTGAGTTACCGAATTAGTTACCGAATAACTGAGCTACAGAATTAGTTAACGAATAACTGAGTTACCGTGTTAGTTACCGAATAACTGAGTTACCGAATTAGTTACCGAATTAGTTACCAAATAACTGAGTTACTGAAATAGTTACCGAATAACTGACTTAAAGAATTAGTTACCAAGTAACTGAGTTACCGAGTTAGTTACTGAATAACTGAGTTACCGAATTAGTTACCGAATAACTGAGTTACCGAATTAGTTACCAAATAACTGAGTTACCAAGTTAGTTACCGAATAACTGAGTTACCGAATTAGTTACCAAATAACTGAGTTACCGAGTTAGTGACCGAAAAACTGAGTTACCGAGTTAGTTACCGAATAAATGAGTTACCGAATTAGTTACCGAATAACTGAGGTACCGAGTTAGTTACCAAATAACTGAGTTACCGAATTAGTTACCGAATAACTGTGTTACCGAATTAGTTACCAAATAACTGAGTTACTGAGTTAGTTACCAAATAACTGAGTTACCGAATTAGTTACCAAGTAACTGAGTTACCGAATTAGTTACCGAATAACTGAGTTACCGAATTAGTTACCGAATAACTGAGTTACCGAATTAGTTACCAAATAACTGAGTTACCAAGTTAGTTACCAAATAACTGAGTTACCAAATTAGTTACCAAATAACTGAGTTACCGAGTTAGTCAGCGATTAACTGAGTTACCGAGTTAATTACCGAATAACTGAGTTACCAAGTTAGTTACCGAATAACTGAGTTACTGAATTAGTTACCAAATAACTGAGTTACAGAATTAGTTAACAAATAACTGAGTTACCGAGTTAGTTACCGAATAACTGAGTTACCGAATTAGTTACCGAATAACTGAGTTACAGAATTAGTTACCAAATAACTGAGTTACCGAGTTAGTTAACAAATAACTGAGTTACCGAATTAGTTCCCAAGTAACTGAGTTACCGAGTTAGTTACCGAAAACTGAGTTACTGAATTTGTTACCAAATAACTGATTTACCGAGTTAGTTACCAAATAACTGAGTTACCGAGTTAGTTACCAAATAACTGAGTTACCGAATTAGTTACAAGATAATTGAGTTTTTGAATTAGTTACCAAATAACTGAGTTACTGAATTAGTTACCGAATAACTGAGTTACCGAATTAGTTACCGAATAACTGAGCTACAGAATTAGTTACCAAATAATTGAGTTACCGTGTTAGTTACCGAATAACTGAGTTACCGAATTAGTTACCGAATTAGTTACCGAATTAGTTACCAAATAACTGAGTTACAGAATTAGTTACCGAATAACTGACTTAAAGAATTAGTTACCAAGTAACTGAGTTACCGAGTTAGTTACCGAATAAATGAGTTACCGAATTAGTTACCGAATAACTGAGTTACCGAGTTAGTTACCAAATAACTGGGTTACCGAATTAGTTACCGAATAACTGAGTTACCGAATCACTTACCGAATAACTGAGTTACCGAATTAGTTATCGAATAACTGAGTTAGAGAATTAGTTACCAAATAACTGAGTTACCGTGTTAGTTACCGAATAACTGAGTTACCGAATTGGTTACTGAATAACTGAGTTACCGAATTAGTTACTGAATAACTGTGTTACCGAATTAGTTACCAAATAACTGAGTTACTGAGTTAGTTACCAAATAACTGAGTTACCGAATTAGTTACCAAGTAACTGAGTTACCGTGTTAGTTACCGAATAACTGAGTTACCGAATTAGTTACCAAATAACTGAGTTACCGAGTTAGTCACCGAATAACTGAGTTACCGAGTTAGTTACCGAATAACTGAGTTACTGAATTAGTTACCGAATAACTGGGTTACCGAGTTAGTTACCAAATAACTGAGTTACCGAATTAGTTACCGAAAAACTGAGTTACAGAATTAGTTACCAAATAACTGAGTTACCGAGTTAGTTACCGAATAACTGAGTTACCGAATTAGTTACCGAATAACTGAGTTACAGAATTAGTTACCAAATAACTGATTTAACGAATTAGTTACCGAATAACTGAGTTACAGAATTAGTTACCAAGTAACTGAGTTACCGAGTTAGTTACCAAATAAATGAGTTACCGAATTAGTTCCCAAGTAACTGAGTTACCGAGTTAGTTACCGAATAACTGAGTTACTGAATTTGTTACTAAATAACTGAGTTACCGAGTTAGTTACCAAATAACTGAGTTACCGAGTTAGTTACCAAATAACTGAGTTACCGAATTTGTTACAAGATAATTGAGTTTTTGAATTAGTTACCAAGTAACTGAGTTACTGAATTAGTTACCGAATAACTGAGTTACCGAATTAGTTACCGAATAGCTGAGTTACCGAATTAGTTACCAAGTAACTGAGTTACCGAGTTAGTTACCGAATAACTGAGTTACCGAGTTAGTTACCGAATAACTGAGTTACCGAATTAGTTACCAAATAACTGATTTAACGAATTAGTTACCGAATAACTGAGTTACAGAATTAGTTACGAAATAACTGAGTTACCGAATTAGTTACCAAGTAACTGAGTTACCGAGTTAGTTACCGAATAACTGAGTTACCGAGTTAGTTACCGAATAACTGAGTTACCGAATTAGTTAACGAATAACTGAGTTACCGAATAACTGAGTTACCGAGTTAGTTACCGAATAACTGAGTTACCGAATTAGTTACCAAATAACTGATTTAACGAATTAGTTACCGAATAACTGAGTTACAGAATTAGTTACCAAATAACTGAGTTACTGAATTAGTTACCAAGTAACCGAGTTGCCGAATTAGTTACCGAATAACTGAGTTACTGAATTAGTTACCGAATAACTGAGTTACCGAATTAGTTACCGAATAACTGAGTTACCGAATCAGTTACCAAATAACTGAGTTACCGAATTAGTTACCGAATAACTGAGTTACCGAATAAGATACCGAATTAGACTTCATTTCACTTTCAAATAAGAATGGATTGCATCAGTGCACAACGTGTCAACACCCCAAACACCACAATACTCAAAACTATAGCGGTTGATTTTTTTCGGCTTGAACTATTTCAATCAAGTAATATTCGCGCCGAAAACTAGGACATACAACCAAAGTATTGCAAAACTTTTGACTCACCTTGGTAGAATTTAGTGTTTATAAAAATGGTAAAAGAAATTTTTTATACCTGTTTGAAAATCCTCTTGATGACGTTTTCTTAAGAACATTAAAACACAAATAGCCTAATCCAGAGTTTGAACTCTTATACTCGATTCTCTTTCGCAAGAAAATAACCAGAAGTAAGTCAAAGTTAGCATCCAGCCGGTTTTACTCTTTCAATATAGTCTGATTCCTAAAGCCGTGCCGGGTTCGACTATACACGAATTCCTAACGCCGTGTTGTGTGTACATGTTCTTAGTACTTTTAATCGTTAGGCAACACGCACCTTTCTGTTAAGGACAAAAAAAAAAAGAAGAAGAGAAAATGCTTATTGTCTGTGATTTGCGGGACATCAAAGTAGGAATTTCTTTTTTGTTCCAAACTGTTTTTTACTTCTTTAACTGACCATTAAAAAGCATTACTCAAAGAAGCTGAAGCTGTTTCAAGCGCCTGATGTGAGATATTCTTGCTCAAGGCAAACAAAGGCTTTACATGTACACATACAAAAATGAATACTGAAGCTAAGCGTCTGTCTGAAATCACAAATTGAACGTTTTTCCTGGGGTTTGGTTAGCAAATCTTTAGCGGTAATAGAGTCCACGCAGTTTCATACCTAACTAAACAAAGGTCATGCATCGACGCGATTAGTGCGACTAAGATCACTTGAATTATGGCAGTGAGATAAAAAAAATCAATCAAATTAAAAATAAAGTTTGTATCTTTCGAAATCGATACAAGAGTCATTCAATAAATTGGTAGAATGGTTGTTTGGGTCGTTTTATGGCATATCAACCATTGTAGGTTATTTAATGTCAATTCCTCATTTTACGTATATATATATATATATATGTATGATTTGGTTTCGTTTGGTTTCATGGCATATCAACCATCAAAGGTTATTTAATGTCAAATCCTCTTTATATATATATATATATATATATATATATATATATATAAAGAGGATTTGACTTTAAATAACCTTTGATGGTTGATATGCCATAAAACCAAACGAAACCAAATCATACATGCTCTTTACCAGGAAGATTTAAATATTCATTCACGAATAATTTCTTGTCCTGATGGAATTACTCCTAACTCCGGTTTAACTGGACTAAGTATTCTCTCTCTCTCTCTATATATATATATATATATATTAAATATATAATTTGTTTTGGTTTGGTTTTATAGCATATCAACCATTGTAGGTTATTTAATGCGAAATCCTCTTCTTACGTATATATATATATATATATATATATATATATATATATATATATATAATTTGGTTTCGTTTGGTTTGATGGCATATAAACCATCGTAGATTATTTAATGTCAAATCCTCTTTATACGTATATATATATTTATATTAAATATATATAATTAAATATATATAATTTGTTTTGGTTTGGTTTGTAAGTTATTTAATGTCAAATTCATTTTTATACATATGAACAATTCTATTTCAAGCAATTCAGTTTATTTTAAGCATAGGTTTTGTTTGCAATCAGTTAAATGTCAAAACAGTTCGATTTAAAACAATTCAATTTAGCATACGAGAACAGTTCCATTTCAAACAATTCAGTTTTGCATAAATACGTTTTTTGATTGTTAAAACAGCTCCTTCTCAACCAATTCAGTTTAGTTCTATTAGACCCAAATATAGGACCCTATCAGGTACTACCACTCCGGGTTAGAGTAGACATAGAAGCCATTGCAAGGAATGGGTATTCTGCATTCCCAAAAGCTCCAGTATTACTGGAACGTCACCATTAGATTTTTTTATTATCATATCTGGGACAAACGTTAGGAAAGTCTTACCCCTCTGCAAAGATTCAGTTGGTGTATTCAACAGCACCTGCCTGGAGTTTTATTATCAGTGAAGACCTCTCGTCTTTGTAGATTCCTTTGTACATAGAAAAATATGTATTTTTTGCGTAAGTGCGTGTATGTGTGTGTATGTGTGCACCTCTGATGCATTCATTAATCTTTATATTTGAGAGGTTTGTTTAATTTTGTTAAAATCGAGGTGTGTGTCTGTGAATGAACTTATGGAATTAAATTTCCATGAATACTATTTCTAAAGTTCTTGTTTTTTAAACAAAAATATATATTTTTTTCTTTGCAGATTATTTTGATTTAAATAGCCGTGCATTGAGCACTCTTTCTTTGGATATTCACGGTCATTATTTACTTGGTATATATATATATATATATATATATATACAGGGTGGAACGATAAAATTGTCTCCCTAGAAAAGACATGATTCCATTTCCGTTTAATAAAAACAGGTTTTCTTGTTTTGTTGCAGACCATCTATTAGTTGGCCAGTTGTGTACAAGTCCCAAGAGCGATAGGAACCTTCTATCATGTCTGAAAGTGACACAATGTTCAACGAGTGAGATCGGAGATACGCCGCCATACTACTCATGCACCCTACTGATACAAGTTATGACAACAGGACCTTTGCCAGCACCCTCAAAATGCAAATCTGGATAGCCACGAATAACAGGGACGTGCACAAGGTGATGAAAACAAAGTTTCCGGCTACGGTTATGGTCTTTGGTGTGGTTTCAAGTGAAGGCTACATCATGCCACCTCACGTCTTCAAAGTCGGCTTGAAAGTCAACACCAAAGTGTACCTGGATGTGCCGACGAATGTGGTGATCCCCTGGTGCAATCAGGTGGCCGGTGGCAGACCCTGGATGTGGCAGCAGGACTCGGCGCCGGCCCACAAGTCCAAAGAGACCCAGACTTGGCTTCAGAAGGACCGCTACGACTTTGTACCCTTCTCTCACTGGCCCCCTCCCCCCCGACCTGAACCTGCTGGACTACATCGTTTGGTTATACGTCGAGAACATCACCAGCATGACCTCCCACAACACCAAAGCGAGCCTGATCGCCGCCATCCGCCGAGTATTCGCCAAGCCCCCGCCGGCGCTTGTGGAAAAGGCATGCTTCCAATTCCGGATCCATATCGAAGCGGTGATTGAGGCTGAAGGCAGGGGCTACATTGAATAGATGTCAGCTTTACTACAGAATCAAGTTACCTGAATTGATTTCTTCAATAAAAGTTTTAAAATAAAGCTGTAGTGTTGTTTTCTTTAGGACGACAATTCTATCGTTCCACCCTGTATATATATATATATATATATATATATATATATATACTAAAATCAAAAATTATAATTTTGTAACTGAACACGCAGTTAACTCAACTTACATTTCCTCGATTGAATGACTGATTCACATTAACGGCAGATCAACCCGCCCCAGGCTATCTTATGTTTAGAGAAAAAAAAAAGGAACTTGTTTATTGTGTGCGTGTGCGTGCATCTTTTACGTAAAATATTGGCAATTAGTTTTTTTTTTTTTTTGAGAGAAGTTTATTCTTTGAAAATTTCAGTACATCTTCGCACACACACACACACACACACACATAACCGAAGTTGAATAAAACATTAATCATACACTCACACATACAAATGGATGCAAACGAACAAACAGGGATATGTATACACACACACACACGCACACACACAAAGTTACCAGCAAAAAATAATTAACAGTAAATTTACAACAACACTACCACACACACACACATACAGGCACAAACAAAATCTCAAGACACACACTCAAATACAGAGAAAAAATAAGTGCAAGTGAAATTCGAAACTACTTCAACACACATACATACACGCGCGCGTGCAACGGCAAAAAGCATATCAAATATCGAAGACAAATGAGGGGTAAAGCAGACTAAGGAAAACGCACCCAAGAAAAAGAGAGGAGTGACCTCCATAAAACCCATCATCATCATATCGTGCTGGCAGCACGGATATCCCTGACCCTCTCTCGCCACTCCTCCCTATCGTTCATCGCCCTAGGTAGGTCTTCAGGACAACAACCTGTATCCTCACATAGCTGCTGAATGTACGTTCGTGCTGGTCGTCCTGCTTTTGCGCGGCCGTGTGTGGGGATCCATAAGAGTACATCTCTTATGAGTTCATCTCTGCTTCTCCAGCAATGTCCTGCATGTATGGTTCACCTAACTTGAATAGTTTTCGTGATAGGGAGCAGGTGGCCGTACAGTTGGTGTCTTGTGGGGTGTTGCTGCCAGGAATTGTTCAGGATTGCACGCAGCATTCTTGTGTAATTGCCATCTAGTTTCTTCTCCAGCCGTTTTGTTAGCGTCCATGTAGTGCATCCATATAGCAGTATCGATGTGACCGCTGCCTGGAAGAAACTGCGTTTCATTTTATCGGTTAGGTCTGATTTCCATATGGTCGATAGCCTATTGATAGCTGTCCATGCTTTCGTTAACCTCGTTTCGATGTCCTTTTCGGTTAAACACGAGTGAGTTCAAGTCTCAGTGATAACCCCATAAACAAGGCCTTGTACAATATACATTCTCTAAAGAAAGCAACGAGCTGGAAACACACGTATTTAAGAACGAAAGAAATAAATCCTAAAAAAAGCCAAATCTCTTCGTGGACCTATCCATTAAAAAATATTTCTTTCTCTCTTTGGAGCAACAACAAAAAGTTATATATATATATAGTCATCCATAGACAGCCCTATTTCGTTGTATCAGAACTCGTCAGTGTGGCTAGACAGGCTAGATTCCCGAAGTTGGGAACGAAACCCGGTTGATTCAAATGCCAATCCAAGATTTACCACTCAGCCACGAGGAAACCAGCGCAAGCGAAGGAAATTTAAACGCTTATGTATCACATTTGTTTTTGTTTACATATATCCGCTTAACGGCTACCGTGAGCTCGATTCATATGAAGAGCCTTGCATTACGCTAATGACAACCATTTACTTCCCTCGCTAGAGAGCTCAATATATATATATGTATATAGGAGGATCATTAAATAAGTTTCCAGACTTTTCCGTATGGGCGCTTTTATCGATAGTACACACATGTTACTCTTGTCCCCTTCGAAGTAATCTCCTCCAGCTACAATGCACTTGTTGTACCGTTCCAACAACTTCTGGAAGGCCCCATGGAAGTCCTCTTGTCTGAGTGTGTCAATGACCTTCGTCACAGCCTCTTTCATCTCCTCAATTGTCTTATTACGACAGCCTGTGAGCTTAGGGAATAACCAAAAGTCACAGGGAGCAAGGTCTGGACTATAGGGAGGGTGAAGAACTGTCTTGATGCCCATCTTGGTCAAATAGTGTGTGACAAGGATGGAATTGTGGACTGGTGCATTGTCATGCTGGAAATGCCACTGACCCGATTTGAAGAGTGCTGGCCTCTTCCGACGGAATCTCTCCCAGAACTCCCTTAAAACCTCAACATAGTAGCCCTTTGGCCAATGAACTCTGGTGTATTGACTTCCTTACTCCTCCCAGACCTCTCATCATCCTTCACAGACTCCATGTCTTCCTTGAATCTCTTATGCCTCTCAAAAACTGATGCTATATTCATGCAAGGTGCTCCAAAAGCAGTCTAAAGCATTCCATACGTTTCCGTGGCATTTTCCCAAGTTTAAAACATAATTTTATTGTATATCGTTTTTCTAAAGTGTCAGATTACATTTTTGAAATTCAGCAGCTGTGACAATCAGGCTTTAGTAGATGTTAATTATTGGTGTACACAGAGTTATCAAGACTTCAAATGCCCCTGCCAAATACTGCTAGACTGTGACATCGTAATTAACCAAGTTCGAACCCTTGTCATGCATTAACTTTCGGACTAATACCATCGGGAAATGTATAAACCACTTATACCTCTGACTATTAGTTAAATAGTACTACTGCAATTCTTCTGCAAGGATATACGTGATCCATTCAATACGTTTCCATACTTTTTTGTACAGGCATTTAAAATTGGTGTAGATTCTTGAAAATTCAGTATGTCATTGCTATACATCTTATGATTATGACAGACCAATTTTAATGATTTCAGGTTTAAATGAACAGCTACAGCAGCAATTGGAATACACCCTACTAAAGAGTGCAAATTGTTTGCATCGGCCAGGAATTCTTGATAACTCTGTGTACACCAATAATTAACTTCTAAAAAATGCAATTTTTTAAAAGAATGTAATGTATTGAAGATAGTTATGATTATAATCGAACATTTACAAATGGATCAGATTTCGGCATTAGATAACCTATAAGAGATTGATATGCCTTAAATGAATAAACAAGACAAAGCTTTACAAATTATTCAAATTTCTACATTAATTAACCCATAAGGAGTTAATATACCATTAAGGAAATAAACTTCAACAAACCTTTACAAATTAATCAAATTTCGGTGTTATATGACCCATAAGGAGTTGATATGCCGTTCAACAAATAAACCAAACTCAACAAAACCAAACATTTACAAATTGACAAAATTTCGGCATTAAATAATCAACAAGGAGTTGATAGGCCGTTAAACAAATAAACGAAAAGAAACTTTTCAAATTAACGAAATTCTGGCAGTAAACAATCCACAAGGAGTTGATAGGCCGTTAAATAAATAAACCAAAACAGACCTTTTTCAAATTAACGAAATTTCGGCATAGATAAGTCACAATGGGTTGATGTGTCATTAAAATATGAGCTAAATCAAACGTTAATTTTCAGCTCTTTCTAAAATATTTTTACCGAGAAATGCCTTTGTTCCAACCTGAATAAGGTGATGTGACATATGATTGATTAAATGAGGGGACCCCGCAGGAATCAAACTTCCTCGAGTCAGGAACTGGTATTTTGCTGTTTCTTTGATCTGCTAACAAGGGTAAATCCAGTGTCGAGCAGTAAATCCAACCCTACTTTTTCAAGATAAAGAGGAGCAGGTGCGGCCCGGAAGGGTGACCTTCTGGAAGTAAATTCTGTACATTTGCATTTCAAGGCTGAGCCCAAGGAGTGATGTTCAGCAATAATACAATAGGTAAGTCGTTTCATTGGTCAATTACACGTTGTGAGAAAGAAAATTCTTTAGCTTTTCGCCTGAAGGTTATTCTCATGAAACTCAAATGAATTTCCTCAAGTAAACTCCCCCGATATCTTTTTAATAAAGTACACGGTGTGTTCAAAAAGTACTGAAAACTACTGAAAATGATTTCTTAAATTTAAAATGTTAAAATCCAAACGGATATGAAAACAACCCTCTCCACTTCAAACACGTAATTCTGATCGACACGCAGCTCTGCTCGAACCCCCTGGTGAAACCTCACTCTACACAGTGGTTGGAATAGTGAGGGGTTCAAAATTCGAAATTGTCACGAAAGCACATTTTCATTTGTCGATTGTGTAACTGGCTATTGAAAAAGTGTTGTGATTTTATAAATCCAGGAAATGGGTTTTCCCAAGCCGATGAGCGATGGTAATCTCCTCTGGTAACGAATGTTTTAAATAGGATAAGCCACCCCACTCTCAGGCGGAACAATAATCCCAGTTGATGAAATTAAACAGTTTATAAATAGTATATCAAATGAAATACAGTCAACTACCGTATGGCATTTATAGTTATGCAAAAAGAAGTATCTGGACTGGCTATATGTATGTTGGCCTCAAGTTAACTTTTGTAACTTAATGAAATGCTGAGGTTATTCACTGATGAGTAAGTAAGTAGATGAGTGAGAGCTTTCTCTCAGCTGACTTTTATCGAAATTACGTGTGCATCTGTCTCTCTCAACACGGGTCGATTCGTTCTCTCCGCAGTCCAGACCACGACTATCTCATGGAGTAAAATAACAGAATATTATATCCCCACCTTATCATAATCCAAACCTATTCCCATGCTGAAAATGCGACCAAAATCAGGTATTGTTCAAACCTCAAATTCAAAGGTCATTTCCTCTATACCTTATTAAAACAATATTCCAATATTGTCATACCATAGTTGGCTGTCATCTCTTACCAGCTTCGAAATCCATATTACAGTTTGACCTCTCCCTATACAGGGTCACATCTGGCCTTCCCAGCAATCAACCTGTTCTCAGAAAAAACTACAAAAATATGAATTTTCACGTTAACCCAATACAGACAATTGTGAAGAAAATTATGATTTTTATCATTCAGGGTTTTTGGACTATGGTCTTCATCTTTATTATAATATTCACAATGTTTCAGCCAATATATCCTCCGGCCTTCATCAGGTGTTTGTCTAACTTAGGAGCCTATATGGAACTTTTGACAACGACCTTTATTTAATCCACGGGGGTCACTTGTTCTGATTCCGTTAACGAAAACTGGGTATAAAGTGTTAAATATTCCTGTATTGTTACTCGACTGCAGTCAGGATTGAACCTGCAAGCTCCAGGGGGAAAATAGATTTATGACTACGATTTTCTCAAAAACTTAGTAAACTTTATTATTTTTCCGAGTTAGCCGGGGCCGCAGAATATACCGACTGCATCTCTGCAGAGGTGTAAGCCCCCCCCCTCAACCACTGTCCTGGATATGACACTAACAATCTGATGGTGATGTTCCAGTAATGCTGGAGCTTTGGGGAATGTGGAACACCCCTTCATTGCCATCACTCCCAGGTACACTCTGGCACGCAGTGGTAGCACCTGATAGGATACTATTTATGGGTAAAATAGAAATAAACTGTGTACTTATGCTAAATGAATTGTTTGAATTAGAACTGTTTGACTAAACTGAATAGCTTAAATAGAAATATTTTGGCAATTAAACTGTACTTACATTTAAACAGCGTGCTTATGCTAAACTGAATTATTTGAAATAGAACTGTTTTTGACATTGAAACTGTAATTACACTAAATTGAATTGTTAAAAAAAACAATTTTGACATTTAACTGTGTGTAAACAAAAACAATACTGATACTAAACTGGATTGTTTGAATTAGAACTTCGACTAAGCTGAATAGCTTGAACTAGAGATGTTTTTAACAATTAAACTGTGTATTTATGCAAAACTGAATTATTTGAAATAGAACTGTTTTTTGTATAAAAGTTGATTTGGCATTAAATAACCAACAAATACTGATATGCCATAAAATCCAACCAACCAACTTTATATTCCGGCAATACTTTTTCCTAAAATTATTAGCATACTATAAAATGCCAACAATCTCCTCCAGAGTTTGAATCTTGACCGCTGTGTCGAATTTCTACGATGATGATGATTACCCTACATGTTTAATGATTTTATAGACTTGAATAAAGTCTAATTTTTAGATATTCTGCTTTAAAGGAGAGGAATTGAATTGAAACACTCTTTAATAGCCACAGTTCTCGGAATAAATTGTCTCTTTTGTTTTCTGAGTGTGCGCACTGATAAATATCTATTCAAATGAATGGCTATGAATAAAAACCTATTGATGGATTCAGTTTTTTTTTTGTTTGTTTTATACTATCGATTAAAAGGCACTTGAACAACGTATTCACAAAATCGCTTTATTCTTGCCATCGGATGTTTAAAAGAGACATTAGCAGGGAATTGGTTCCTGGATACCTCGCAGATACCAAGATATACCTAATATACAATGCTTCGCCAAATGTCTAGCATCATCAGAAGAAAAGTCATTCTACGATGTCTTCCCCATAACACAGAAAACAAAATCACTTTATTCTTGACATCGGATGTTTAAAAGACACATTAGCAGGGAATCGGTTCCAGGATGTCTCGCTAGAGTGCTCAACCCCCATGGTGGATGAGGCAAGTCTCTGGAGCCTAGTGGCTAAGGTGTTCTACCGTGACATCCTTGTCAATGAAGTTTGAATTCTCGTCGTATTATTACCTTCTCTTTCAGACAATCGGGGAAAGGCATGAAATCTCTTAACCCTTTTTAGCTATGGGTTTAATTGTTCTACAAATGTTCTTTTATAAGGGTGGCGTTGACATTAGATAATCCACAAAGTTTGATATGCCATTACGCAATAGAATCAAACGAAAACAAACGTAATAAGCACTAATATTCTGGGTAAGAGTTGACCGGAGAAATTTGGTAAGGAAGGGGGTACTCGACACTTTGTATATATATATATAAAAATTAAATTAAATTGCGAGTCGGAATTCTCCTACTAAAGTTTCACCTCAACGGATAATCAGGGAGTTTAGTACCGGTCGGTACTAAACTCCCTGATCCTCCATTGAGGTGAAACTTTAGTAGGAGAATTCCGACTCGCGATATAATTTAATTTTTGTAATATGCTCTAATTCGTATTTGGCACTCTTGTAATTGTAGCATTGCAGCATTTTACGGTGGTTTTTTTTTCTTTTGACCAACTGATTGCATATCTCTTGATTTTTTTCAACTGGTTTGACGAAGTTGGCCTTTTCTTTTTTTTTCCTATGATAGTTTTTCTTTTTCCCCCGGGCGGTGATTCGAGATATTTTTATCTCTTGTTCCTGGCGTTTTTTTTTTCTTTTTTCCTGGTAACCGTGAATGCTGGTAGCTAGTAGGTTAATATATATATATGTATATATAATTTGGAAGAATTAAACACTTAACTCAGATTTAGATGTGTAATATTTCATTCGGGCTTTATTTCATCTTCACGAACTTCTTCAATCATGGTGCATTTAAGTGTAACCTTCTCCTCAATATATATTTTTTTAGAAATAAACTCCTGTTCTTGTGCGATAATTATGTCTTTTGTATTTGCACAGATTTTAGTGAAAAGTGCGATTATCCATTCCGACGTTTTGTTGAAAAGATAGATATGTAGAGAATCTGACAGTATGAGAGAAATATGTGGAAAGTTGGATAAATCAAACACTTAACTCAGATTTATGTGTGTGATATTTCGTTCGGGCTTTTCGTGAAGATGAAATAAAAGTGTTTGTTTTATCCAACTTTCCACATATTTCTATCATACAGTCAGTTCACCTCAAATCTATCTTTTCAATACACACACACACACACACACACACACACACACACACACACGTATATATATATATATATATATATATATAAACTTTAGGTAAAGTTTATCTTAAATTCAGTTAAACAAGATTTATTAACAGAATCAGCAGTGTTAACTGTTTAAATCTTAAAATCGAAATGAATATATGTATTTAGCTAAGTAAATTCTAAGATAAAGGGATGATGTGTAGGCATCTTGACTGCTGTCTAGTCTTGTCAGTGCCAATTTTTAAAAATATGAACTTATCAAAAAAGAAAGAATGAAAAGCCAGTTGCGATACCTTTTTCTTATCAGTTATCATGAAGAAACACAGGATTATGCAAGTGCAGGACTCATCATATTTACCTGACTTTTGGTTGGTTGGTTGGTTGACTGGTTGGTTGGTACATCAACACGTATGTGTTATTTGGTACTAAATCCTTTTTATTATGTGTGTGTGTGTGTGTGTGTGAGTGATTTGTAATCGAAACATTTGTGAGTAGAGTGTGAGACAAGGATAACTAGACAAATTTTGTGTCAAAGACCTTGTAAACGGTCTAACCTCCTATATATATATATATACTCTAATTTCAGGTTTTTCTTATTATACTGTCAATGTTTCATATTCATATTTTCTACACTTTCTGGTCTATTCAGAGATTTTTTTAATAGCATACCAACCCTGGTGGGCTAATTAAATGCCAAATCTTGTTCATATATATATATACTGGGTGAAACGATAAAATTGTCGTCCTAAAGAAAACGACACTACAGCTTTATTTTAAAACTTTTATTGAAAAAATCAATTCAGGTAACTCGATTTTGTAGTAGAGCTGACATCTATTCAATGTAGCCACCGTCATCAGCCTCAGTCACCGCCTCGATAGGGATCCGGAACTGGGAGCATGCCTTTTCCACAACCGCTGGCGGGAGCTCGGCGAATACTCGGCGGATAGCGGCGATCAGGCTTGTTTTGGTGTTGTGGGAGGTCTTGTTGGCGATGTTCTCGACCTAAGACCGAATGAAGTAGTCCAGCGGGTTCAGGTCGGGGGAGGAGGGGGGCCAGTGAGAGACGGGTACAAAGTCGTAGCAGTCCTTCTAAAGCCAAGTCTGGGTCTCTTTGGACTTGTGGGCCGGCGCCGAGTCCTGCTGCCGCACCCAAGGTCTGCCACCGGCCACCTGATTGCACCAGGGGATCACCACTCTCTTCAGCACATCCAGGTACACTTTTGTGTTGACTTTCAAGCCGACTTCGAAGATGTGAGGTGACATGATGTGGCCTTTCGCTCCACTACCTCCAAAGGGTCGTCCGATGCGTTGAGCTGTGCCCTCAAGCGTTGAAACGTCCGGATTTGCATTTTGAGGGTGCTGGCAATGGTCTTGTTGTCATAACTTGGATCGGTAGAGAGCATGATTTGTACAGCGGTGCATCTCCACTCTCGCTCGTTGAACATTTTGTCATTTTCAGACAGGATAGAAGGCTCCTATCGCTCTTGGGATTTGTACACAATTGCAACAAAAAAAGAAAATTGGTTTTCATTAAACGGAAATGGAATCATGTCAAATTTTCTCGGGCGACAATTTATCAAACACATATTCTCTTTTACGTTGGGAGAGCCTGATTACCTGGGCCAGATGTTTGTACACACACATATATATATATATATATATATATATATATTTATATATCTGTATAAACTTAGTGAATTGTATAGTGTATAGTGTATTGTATATAAACTTAGGGCATTGAGCAATTTTACAGATTAGCTTAGGTAACTCTGCCGGTGTTTCTTCTTTTAGCCAGTCGTTGCCGTCACGCTAGATTATTTTCAAGCAGAACGGATATTTTAGTCTTTTCTTTTTTTTTAATATAAATTTTTTCGAGACATCGGCTTGTAGTATATTTTTCTTTGTACAAATTGCATCATCTGTCCTTTACGCTGCCAGAGTTATAGAATTTTTTTATAAAAATAAATAATATATATATATATATATATATATATATATATATAAGTACGTAAGTTGGCTGACCGTAGTTGGTGGCGACCCAAAGGTTCCTTTTTCTGTAGCTTCTATACCATATTTACCCAACCCCTCCGCTAGGACAGGATATGACACAAGGTCAATTTTTTAACCAGAGTTTAACAGATTTGAATTCAGAGTTTTCCTTCTCCTAGATTAGTTGCCTCACCAAGGCTGAAGAACACAGTCTGCCCTACTATTTACTCATAGCTGGAGGGAGAATAATTGGATTCATACCTTTTCCAAGGGTATTAGTGCTATGTGAAATGCAATCAGTCTCGTCCGGGATTTGAACTCGTGTCTCCGTGTTCATTTCCTACGACGATAACCATTACACCACGGGCACTTCCAGTAACTTCTATACTGAGTTATAGAGGAAGGCACTACTCTTTCCCTGGATTGCTCTACTTTCCCTTGATCCGTACGTTATAATGCTGAGTGTTAAGCAAAGAGGCATCAAGTAACACTTTTTGCGTCTTTGGTATGACTCGACCTGGGATTGAACCTTGGTCATCCGGACCATTGACAAACAGTATATATGATTTCTCAGAGAATATTTTGTTGAGCTTTGTAGTCAAATGAATTGTTAAAGCATGAGACAAATGTTAGTACAGAAATTTAATAAAAGTTTCCTTGCTTCCCTGTCTGATTATATATATATATATATGGTGCTATAAGAGATTGGAAAAATCCGACAGGATGTGAAAAATAAGCGGAAACGTGGATTAATTACAACACGGACAACAAATTCAATGTATATTTCGTCTTTATTTACCCAAAGACTTCATCAGAATGTTGGTGATTTCGTTGAGGTAGGCGTCGGAGGACATAGACAAAAGGAGGGAGGGCAGAAAGAAGAAGTCACAGAAAAGGGAAAGAAAGAGAAAACAATAAGAATAGGAGTGTCGAAAGAGCGTGTAACGACGGCAGGAAATATTGGCTATACAGTGTTACAACTGGGCAAAAATTAAGCAAAAATCGTGGAAAGGCAAATCTCAGAAAAGGCTTATCAGTTGTTCCAAAACACAAATACAATAATTACATATCTAAATGAAAAAAATCACTTAAAAATTTGGAAGTGTGGAAAAGAGATAAATGTTTTTTTTTTTTAATACAAAAAGGACTCTTATCCGTTGTCAATTTTGATATCATTCTCCGGTAAAATAATATTTGCCAGGCAAGATTTAAACATGAAAAAGCCTGGGCGTTGTTTAATGGTATCGTTTGAATGTGACATGATGGCAGATTCTTAAAGTCGATGAAGATTGTTTTTACAGTGGATAGGTTTAATCAAATATATATATGTAAAATAATTAGGATGGTAATTAGTTATATTAATTATTTTATTAATAATTGATTGTAGTGATTATGTAATTTACAAAGCGCTTTGCTTTGATGTGGCACAAGGCCGAATGAATGGGGCGCCCAATGAGACTCGAACTCACTCGTGTAGGTCTGCTAGTCTAGCTTGCTAACCGTTACACCACCAGAATGATTGTAGTGATTATTTTATTATTTAGTTTGCTGAGGTTGTGGACTGGTTATAAATCTTTGAGTGCACTTCAGTTGTCTAAATTTCTGAGACAAATCTTGATGATTTTTATCAACGCCTATAGCCGTAACGCTATGTGTCCAGCGGGACACATAGCGTAACGGTTATATGTGTTGGGCCCCTAAGCTTTGAAGGAGACGATCATCTGGAGGTTGCAGGTTCAAGCCTGACTGCAGGTGAGTAACAATACAGGAATACTTGACACTTTTACCCGGTTATTGTTAACGGAATGTGAACAGGCGACCCCCGTGGATACAATAAAGGACGTTGTTCGAAGTTCTGTGCAGGTTCCCGAGTTTGACAAACACCTGAAGATGGCCGGAAGACATATCGGCTGAATCGTTGTGGAAATAACAATAAAGATGAAGACAATAGTCCGAAAACCCTGAATGATAAAAATAAGTGTACTTCTCAAAAGTTCTTATGGTGTAATTCTTGCACATTTGCGAAATGGAAGGTTTGACAAATTGTTATGTAAATCACCGGGATTACCAAGGTTTAACACCTCACGTCAAAATAACGTTGGGGAAGACAGAATAGGGATAATAAACTTATCAATGCTTTTCAACCAACGTGTGGAAATAAGGTTGGTGGCACCTGTGATGATTCTAGAAAGAATGATGCAATAAGTAATTAAATATAAACTATATATGTAAATAGGTGAACTTGAAAATTTGGGAGTCGAGTTTTTAAACCCAAAGTGACAAGGTGGCTTAAACGTTTGTCGAGGGTTGGTGGGTGTCTCTTTGTAGCTGGAAGCAAGATTCGTTCATAAATCCTTAAAGGGGGTGTCCTCGTGGTGTAATGGTTAAAGCGGTGGACTGCGGAATCGTAGTACGCGAGTTCGTACTCCAGTCGCGTTATTACGTTCACTTTCGGGCAAATACCCTTGGGAAAGGTATGAACCCCCTTATCCTCCCAGCTATGGGTTAAATAGTACCACTACTGTTCTTCTTGGAGAATGGCTTTGGCATTAAATAACCTACAAAGAGTTGATATGCCCTTAAACAGAGAAAACCAAACCAAAACTAAATCCTTAAAATGTCTTCTTTCCCTCGTGTTTGTGTAGAACTGCTGCAACTGGATACAGGCTGAATAAAAACTTTTTCGTATTTCGAACGAGTCGCATTATAATTTTCGTAATTATAATATTCTGCATACAATCGTGTTACATATATGATGAAGTTTATTTTATAAATTCAATCAATTGTTTTATTGATGTTGCCTTTTTTGTTGCAGTATTTTTCAAAACAATGTCAGTTTAGTGTGATTCTATACGGTTTGTGATCTTGGGGATACTTCAGTTCAGAAGTTTTTGGACGTATAGAATTCACCTTGATTGCCAATACTCCCGTGTCCACATTTACCCGGAATGGTAATATCTGTAATAGTCCCATCTAACGGTCAAATCGTTCTGTAATGGTCCTATCTAACAGTCAAATTAGTCTTTAATGGTTCATTTCAGGGTAAAATCGGTCTATAATTGACCTTAGGGTCAAATCGGTCTGTAATGGTCCCATCTAAGGGTTAAATCGGTGTGTAATGGCCCCACGTAAAGCTTAAATTAATCTGCAATGGTCCATCTAAGGATCAAATTGGTCTGTAAGGGTCTATTTAAGGGTAAAAAGGGTCTTTAATGGCCTATTTAAGGGTCAAATAGGTCTGTGATGGTCTCATCTAAGGGTGAAATCGGTCTGTAATAGTCCTATCTAAAGGTCACATCGATATCGGATATCCGTGTGGAAAATAATTCTTGTAAGAACCAGCAATATAAGAAATATAAATATGAACGTACGCTGAATGCGATTCCCTAACTTCAAGGCATAAAATAACCCCGTAACCGGGTTGAAATGCCGTTAAAATCAGTCATTTGGGAATCAATCAAGAAGACTGGCTTATTTAAGATAGTGGCCTTCAAGCAAATGAAGCTGCATCTGATAACGCTGTCAAAAAATAGTTGGCTCGGACTGTAAAATACACCGACTGTATTTCTGCAGAGGTGTAAGTTTCCTCCAAAGAATATCCTGGATATGACACTAAAACAATAGGTAATGCTCCAGTACTGGAGCAATGAGGAGTACCACATCATTGCTATTAGTCCCAGGTCGACTCTGACCCCGAGTGGAAGCAACTTATAGGGTCTTATCTATGGGTCAAATAGAACTTTCTGACATTTAAACTGTGGGCAAACAGTTGAATTATGTTATATGTAAGTAAAAAGTTGTTGACCTTTGCCGAGGGCGACCAGAAGGCTTCCTTTTCAATAGCTACTACATCGAGGTGCAGGGGAGGGCACTACTCCTTTCCCTGGATTGCTCGATTTTACCCTTAATACGTACCTTATATGGCTGAGTGCTAAGCAAGCAGGTATAAAGTACCATCTTTTAAAGTCTTTGGTATGACTCGACCTAGGATTGAACCCAGGTCTCCCGGGTCAGTGGAGAACACTCTACCCTCTAGACCAATGAGCTGGTTATATGTAATTGTTAGAAATAGAATTGTTTGACGGTCTAACTATGTGCAAACAAAAGACTGATGTTTAATAGAATTGTTAGTTATGCATGTTGTATAGTCATAGCCATTATGATAATAATAACAATGTACTATTGCCAGATACGAATACGTGAAATGGACATATTCATACCGATACGCAAAACGTTCATAATGTTCGTATATATATACATAGAACATAGGAATCTCGAAAGACGAAAAACGCTTACGACTTCTTAGTTCAGGTACGAAACTTTTTATTACCTCTGAGTTTAAAGGTTTTTCGACATAAGGAGAGAGATACACATTCTTTCTATTCTGGCTTTTTCATCTGCCCCACATCTCGTGCGACACCTGTCCAATGCCTCCGCGAGCAAGCGAAAGTCAACAGTCTTCTCCCGAGGCAGGTCCCAACTCCACTAACTTTCTTAAAAATTCCCAAAATCCTCCGCACGCTTCCGGTGCGTGATGTCATTAGCACTTGCTAGCCCCGTTTCCCATCTGGGCTATTGTGACATCTCTGAGTGACACGTCTGCTTCGCCCCCGCGTGCGTGAACACCTGCGTTAATGTTTTACCGAAGTAACCCATGCATTGAACCGAAACGTTTTCAGCCTAACAGAACCCAAAGGCATGAAACGAAATCCCTCGGCCATTATATTACAACAACAGTACATATATAAATGCAAATACCGGGAAATACAAAGCAGAGACAGAAACACAGGCGACTCCGTTGTTCAGATACGAACCGTTTATTAACTTCTTGAATTCGGTTCTTTGACACGAGGAGAGATAGAGACAATTCTTAAAAGGCTTTCGTATCATACTATGCTAAGAACATCTTTCAATGGCCGAAATCCAACTCTATGCCCCAACGGTAACTATCGTCTTCCATGGTCCAAGCTCATAATCCCAACTGCAAGGTCGGACCCCAACTTCTCAGCCTCAATGTCGGATCCAACTTCTCACCATCATAGTCGGATCCCAACTTCAACTGTCTACCATTGAGGCAGACAACCCAAGTGTCTGCCTACATCGTCCAAAGTCAACTCCCCACTGACTCTTTTTCAAAATCTTCAAATTCTCAGGACCATCGCTTCCGGGCATGACGTCATTCACACTCCAGTCCTATTTCCTATCTGGGGTTTACTATGAAAATTGTGATTGTCATATCCTTTGCGCACGAGCGTAAAACTGTACCCAATGTCTGTGCACCTGAACTAGGAGCCGAATAGTTCAAAGCCCAACCAAACTGAATGATAAGATATTAATAACGAAGAAGGATTAATGTAAAAACATCATTCCTTAATTATATAACATGCATAGCAATACATGGAACCATTTAACTGTATGCAAACGACTGAATTTGGATTAGAATTATCAGTGTTAAATAGCAAGACTTAAAATGTGTTTGAATTGAATTCTTGGTATTACAAAGCAATACTCGGAACCATTTGGCTGTTTGCAAATGAATGGTGTTGGGTAGAATCAAGTAAAAGTAAAGTTGGAGACAGTAGTCGAGGGTGACCAGAAGGCTCCCTTTTCAATAGCTACTAAAACGAAGTGTAGGTGAGGGCGTTACTGCATTCCCTGGATTGCTCCACATTACCCTTGATAAATACCTTGATACGTAAAAAAACGCTACAACAACACACCAGTATAAATCATCATCATCATCATGTCGTGCTGGTAGCATGGATATCCCTGACCCTCTCTCGCCACTCCTCCCTATCGTTCATCGCCTCTGGCAGGTCTTCTGGACTACATCCCGTATCCTCACATAGTTGCTGAATGTATGTTCGTGCTGGTCGTCCTGCTTTTGCTCGGCCATATGTGGGGGTCCATAAGAGTACATCCCTTATGAGTTCGTCCCTGCTTCTCCAGCAGTGTCCTGCATGTCTGGTTCGTCTAACTTTAATAGTTTTCGTGATAGGAGGCAGGTGGCCGTACAGTTGGTGTCTTGTGGGGTGTTGCCGCAGCATTCTTGTGTAATTGCCGTCCAGCTTCTCCAGCCGTTTTGTTAGAGTCCATGTAGTGCATCCATATAGCAGTATCGATGCGACCGCTGCCTGGAAGAAACTGCGTTTCATTTTTTTCTTTTTTTTTATGTATCAGGGGTGAGTATATTACAAAAGCGATGTACGTTTTTGTAATATACACACCTCTGATGATGACCAAAGATCGGGCAGAAAGTACTAGGATAACAATTAATTATGGGAGTTTAATCAATCAATTCCCTCCGGACAACGTGAAATTAATTAGGCAACTAGAAAGTACATATAAAAATATGTAGACAAAATATGTCTTCATTGTTTAATGAAATATATACATAAGTAAAGTAAAGTTGGCGACTGTAGTCGAGGATGACCAGAAGGCTCCCTTTTCTATAGTTACTACACAGAGGTGTAGTGGAGGTCACTACTCCATTCCCTGGATTTATCCACATTACCCTTGATACGTACCTTATATTGCTGAGTGTTAAGCAAGGAGGTATCAAGTACCATTTTAAAAGTCTTTGGTATGACTCGACCTGGGATTGAACCCAGGCCTCCCGGACCATTATAGTTAAACAACAAAACTGGACACCCCTTCAATTTCAGAAAACAAATGATTAATATCAATTAGAAATTTTAGTGTTGCAACAATTATAACCACTCAACTGTCCAGAAACAATTTGTTTTATATATATATATATATATAAAACAAAAGCTCTTTGAAAGAATTGAGCACTCTGGTAGCTGATAGGGTATAAAAAAATGTAAACAAAGGCTGCTGCTGCTGTTACTAAAATAAATATCTTAAAATTCCCTCAGCCAACGTGGTCCGCTCGGACGGGTTTCGATCCCGGCTTCGAGCGTCTTGCGTGTCTAGCCACACTGAAGATTTCTGATAGAACGAAACAGTCTGTGTGTGGATGATAATATATATATATATATATATATATATAAACAGGATTTGGCATTGAATATTATACAAGGATTGATATGCTATAAAACCCAAACAAGCAAGACCTCCCAACTAATTAGATCCACTCTAAGCTGGAGGCAGAGTACCTGTTAAAACCCAATCCTTGGGTCAAATAGATTCATTTAAAACACATATATATCCGATTAGACCGTGCGATAAAATATTATAAAATAACTATTTGAAAAATGTGAATATGATCATTCATTGAACGTGATTCCCTTACTTCTATGCATGAAATAACACGAGAGCGGTTGTAGTGCCGTTAAAAGTAACCAATTTATCGAAGATTTTTATTCATATATTCTTGAGAAATACTTTAAAAAAATTCTTTTTGAGGCCTTTTGCTTTTTTTCTATTATTTCTTTTTTCTGTTTTCTTCTTTCTTTTTACAGATTTTTTTTCCTTTTTTTTTCTTTTCTCTTTTGGAAATTTTCTTTATTCACGTCCACAAGCTTTCTTTCTTTCTTTCTTTCTTTTCGATTCTTTCTTTCTTTTTTCTTTCTTTCTTTTCGATTCTTTCTTTCTTTTTTCTTTCTTTTTTTCCAATTCTTTCTTTCTTTTCTATTCTTTCTTTCTTTCTTTCTTTTTGATTCTATCTTTCTTTCTTTCTTACTTTTCAATCAATTCTTTCTTTTCAATTCTTTCTTTCTTTCTTTCTATCTTTCTATCTTTCTTACTTTTCCTTTCTTTCTTTCTTTTCGATCCTTTCTTTCTTTCTTTCTTTCTTTCTTAATTGATTAATTAAATAATTAATTATTTAGTTGATCAATTAAACTATTTCCTTATTTATTTATTTCATTTATTCAACATCACTTTTCCTTTTAATTGTCGTTTTTTTATCGGTCTTTTTCTTTCTTTCTTTCTTTCTTTCTTTCTTTGGCATGATTTCTTTCTTTGTTTGGTTTTCTTTCTTTCTTTGGTCTTCTTTCTTTCTTTCTTTCTTTCTTTCTTAATTAAATTATTTCTTTATTCATTTTTTTCATTTATTTAACATTACTTTTCCTTTCAGTTGTCGTTATTTTTCTCTTTTACCTTCTCTTACAGGTTTCTTTCTTTCTTTCTTTCTTTCTTTGGTATGATTTCTTTCTGTGTTTCTATGTTTCTTTCTTTCTTTCTTTGGTCTTCTTTCTTTCTTTCTTTGGTTTTCTTTGTTTCTTTCTTTCTTTGTTTGTTTCTTTCTTTGGTCTTCTTTCTTTCTTTCTTTCTTTCTTTGGTCTTTTTTCTTTCTTTGGTCTTCTTTCTTTCTTTCTTTCTTTCTTTTTTAATTTAATTATTTCTTTATTCATTTCTTTCATTTATTTAACATAACTTTTCCTTTCAGTTGTCGTTATTTTTCTCTTATACCTTCTCTTACAGGTTTCTTTCTCTCTTTCTTTCTTTCTTTCTTGTCTTTTTTTCTTTTCTTTTTTTCACAATGATCAGTTCAGCGCTTATCTGGCTACTGGCCTGAGGCCAGCAGACAAAGATGCACTTTGATGTTAGCTAAAATACGCTGATTGGATCTCGTTCTAATCATTGGAAATGTCCAGGACTTGAAGGCATAAACTTTCTCAATAATCTTTCCGAACGAAATGTTCCAGGCATTGTTTAACACACGCACGGGCATAGAGAAACGGAAAGATGGGGAAAAAATTAGACAAATAAAGAAAGTACGTTTTATGGAAAAAGGTCAATAAATATCTACGGCAATATCCGTTAGAGAACAAGCACACACACATACACACACACGTATATATATATATATATATATATATATATATATATATATAAAATTTAAAGTTGTATTAATTATCTATATATGTAATAGGTGTAATACAAGTATTTCGCTGCGACATTGTTAGAGACAGATATTTAATTTGCGGTGATGAAAAAAAAAAAAACGGACTTTAAGTGATTTTTAATATATAGATGCACGGTGTAATTGGTTCCGTCGTAGGATACGGCCACCCGAGTTCAAATCATTGCATTTCCCTTAGCGAAATTACTCTTGGGATAGTATCTCCCTCCGCTGATCAGCAAATAATAGGGCAGAGTAAGAAACTCTGAATAATCACCTGCTAAGTTTCAAAAACTGACCTTATGTCAACAAATGCTGGTGCAGAGGGATTGAGTTAATCAATAAATGTACGCTTGTGTATGTGTATGTATACGTAATGCGTGGGTGTATGTATACGCTTACATATATATGTGTGTGTATGTATGAACACACACACACACACACATATACATATACATATATATATAAATGCTTGGCTTGGTTTCTTTGTTTAATGGCATATCAATCTTCCTGGGTTATTCAATGCCAAAGCCTTCATTCTAGAAGAAAACCAGTGATGCTAGGAGGGTAAGTGTGTTTATACCTTTCCAAAGGGTATTTATCCGAAAGTGAACGTAACAGCAGATAGATAGATAGATAGATAGATAGGTAGATATTATTTCAAGAAAAAAAAACAGTATTCGGTCACATTAGGATTATAAATTTATTTCCATCCTGTTAAAAGCATTGATATGAATTAAAACTTCCCCCTCACACAAAAAAAAAAAATTTGTTGTTAGATCAGATGAAGTCCTGTTAAAATTCTTATGAAGTTTTGATTCATATCTATGCTCTTAACATGATGAAAATAAATTTATCATCGTAATATGACCGAATATTGGGTATTTTCTTGAAAAAATATTATTTCCTCTGGGGATTTTACCAGAGATATTTAAATATTTTAAATTTGAATAATTTGTTTGTCCTGACTGAATAGTTCTCTATTCCAGATTTACTAGATTGAAGAATACTTTACACACACACGCACACACACACACACACACACATATATATATATATAGGGTATTATTAGATCCACTTAAAACAGAGTAGTGAGTAATTCCTTCAGGACAAGAAATCATTCATTCCTTTATTTTTCTTCGTGTTTTTGGTTTACATCAGAAACACAAAACAGGATGGAAATAAATTTATAATCCTAAAATAACCGGTCTTTGTTTTTTCTTTAAAGAATATATATATATATATATATATATATATATATATATATATATATATATATAAAGTAAACGTAATAGTGCGAGTAGTATTTGAACTCGCCTACTTCGAGGCCGCTGTCCAGAACCTTAGCCACTGTATATATTGATATGTTCATGTATATCTCATCGTGTTTATTTGAACCTACGTTAATTCAGTAATATGACTCATATCTTATTTCAATATATACGTGATGCCTTCAATAAGGTTCCAGAATTTTTTCGTACGGGCATTTAAAAATGTCGTAGACTCTTGCAATTTCAGTATGATATTGCCATACGTAATATGAGATGACTGACCAATTTTATGATTTCAGGTTTAAATGAACAGGAATTGGAATACACTCTAGTAAAGCCTGATTGTCACTGCTGGTGAATTTCCAAAATCCAATCTGGACGTGAGGACACTTTAGAAGAACGATATGCAATAAAATTGTGTTTTAAACTTGGAAAAAATGCCACAGAAACGTATGGAATGCTTCAAACTGCTTTTCGCACATCTTGCATGAATGGGGCATCAGTTTTTGAGTGGCATAAGAGCTTCAAGGAAGGTAGGGAGTCTGTGAGGGATGATGATAGGTCTGGGAGGAGTAAGGAAGTCAATACATTAGAATTGATTGGCCAAAGTGTTCGGGTTAGGGTTAATATGTTGAGGTTTTAAGGGAGTTCAGGAATAGATTCCTAGGGAAGAGGCCAGCACCCTTCAAATCGGGTCAGTGGCATTTCCAGCAGGACAATGCACCAGTCCACAACTCCATCCTTGTCACAGACTATTTGACCAAGATGGGCATTAAGAAGACAGTTGCGCACCCTCCCTATTGTCCAGACCTTGCTCCCTGTGACTTTTGGTTATTCCCCAAGCTCAGAGGCTGTCCTTATGAGACAATTCAGTAGATGAAAGAGGCTGTGACGAAGGTCATTGACATGCTTACATAAGAGGACTTAAATGGGGTCTTGCAGAAGTTTTTGGAACGGTGCAACAAGTGCATTGTAGCCGGAGGAGATTACTTCGGTAGGGATTAGAGTTTCATGGGTATACTATCAATAAAAGTGCCCATACGAAAGTCCGAAAACTTATTTAATGATCCAGGTATATATATATATATATATATATATATATATATATATAAGTTGGTGACCTAGTCGAGGGTGACTTGAAGGCTCCCCTTTCAATAGCTACTACACTGAGGTGTAGGGGAGGGTTCTACTCCATTCTCGGATCGGTCCACTTTACCCTTGATCCTTACCTTATAGTGCTTAGTGCTAAGCAAGGTGGCATCAAGTACAATTTTTTAGGCTTTAGTATGACTCGACCTGGGATTAAACCCCGGTATCCTGGATCATTGGTGAACACTCTACTCATTAGACCAATGGCCTCGTCAATTAAATGGTAATTATGCTTATATATATATACAAGGTCATAAGCCAAGTGGGTAGAGTGTTGCCCAATAGTCCAGGAGACTGGCTCCAATTTCAACTCGTCATACCAAAAACAGTACTTGATGCCACCTAGCTTAACACTCAGCATTATAAGATACGTATCAAGGGTAAATAAGAAATCCAGGAAAATGAGTAGCACCGTCGCCTACGCTTCTGTGGTCTAGCTAATGAAAAGGGAACCTTCGGGTCTTCCTCGACTACCATCACCAGCTTTACATTTATATATATATATATATATATATATATATATATATATATATAAACAGTAATTCATTTTTCCACGATATATTTAAAGACAGATTTTCAATTTAATATCATGCCAAAAACAAAAAGCAAACAGACACACACACACACACACACACACACACACACAAACAAACATCACCTCTAATTGGTTTTAATCTGTTGTATAAAATAGAACAAATGCTCCTGCTAAAAGAATCTGAGGAATGCGCCATTAAAATGAAAACCGTTAATATATATATATATACATATATATATATATATATATATATATATATATATATATATATATATATATATATATATATATATATCTTTAAGAAAAAACTAAACCGGTCACATTAGGATTATAAATTTTACCTGATTTGTCCTGATGGAATTACTCTCAACTCCGGTTTAACTGGACCGAATAATACTTATATATATATATATATATATATATATATGAAGTGTGTATTTTTCTGAATTTATCATATTCTTAACCAAACACTCTTGGCTCAGTCAACTGGGTTTGTAAAATACACCGACTGCATCTCTGAGGAGGTAAAAAACCCAATGCTTTTCCTGGAAATGACTGTAAACCATCTAAGCCTGGTCATCTGGGGCTGTAGAATACACCGACTGAATCTCTACAGAAGTGCAAGACACCCTCAGCCAGGGTCAGCATATGACATTAAACAATCTGATGCTGGGGCTCCAGTAATGCTGGAGCTTTGGTGAATAAGGAACGCCCCTTCATTGCCATCACTCTCAGTTCCATTCTGGCCCGAAGCGGTTTCGACTGATAAGGTCCTACCTATGGGTTAAATAGAAATGTTTGACATTTAAACTGTGTACTAATTCTAAACTGAATCGTTTGAAACAAAATTGTTTATATATATTTACCAACCCCTCCGCTCAGGCAGGATATGATGCAAGGTTTATTTTTAAGTGGAGTTTAACAGGTTTGAATTCAGGGTTTTCCTTCTCCTAGACTAGTTGCCTCACCAAGGATGAATAACCTTGTCTGCCCTACTATTTACCCATAGCTGGAGGGAGAATAATTGGATTCATACCTTTCCCAAGGGTATTAGTGCTATGTGAAATGCAATCAGTCTCGTCCAGGATTTGAACTCGTGTCGCTATGTCCATTTTCTACGACGATAACCATTACCCCACGAGCACCTCCATAAACAGAACTGTTTATATGTATAAAAATCGATTTGTCATTAGATAACCTACAATAGTTGATATGCCATAAAACCAGACCAAACCAAACCAAACCAAACCAAACAAAACAAAACAAAACTAAACAAAACAAAACCACAAACTCTGTTTTTAATTCCTCATATCATGACGTACATTTTAAAATCAGCAAAAGAGGGCTTTAATATACATTGAACAGTTAACCTTTCAGGTTTGGTGTCTTTTGTCTAATGGTAGATCAGATTTCGTGGGTTATCAAAAGCTAAGGTGTTCCTTAGCAGTGATACTATTTACCCAAAACTGAGGAAGATAAGGGTTTCAATGGCTTTCCTAAATGTGTTCTTCAGAAAGTGATCGTCGTTGTTGGACTGGAGATCTAACTCATTTGCTTCGAGGTCTCAGTTCTGTACTTTAGCCATTAAGCCCCTCACATTTTGATTTTCAAGTAGAAGTTAAGCACAAAACAATTACGATGGCCGGCTCAAAAGTTAATAGGTTGACCAAGATACTCTCATGAAGTAGGACAAAATAAGGTTTATTTTTTACATAGTCCGCCTTGGAATTCACTTGCTTCTTCCATCACTGTTGCAATGCTTTGAACCTAGTCGTAAAATATGTCATCATCTGCAGATATGAAGAAACACGTGGGTTCTATTGCCTATAAACATTTCAGCCAAACGTCGAATATATGAAAATCAAACAATTACATTACAAATTGATAACACGATGGAGTTGTTCATTAAAACCTGCTTTTTAAAATCCTTATGAAAATTATACATCCCTTGATACAGATAAACACCGTTTATTAGTGCATATAATACACATTGCATGTTGATCATGTCTGTGTTGATGTTAGTATTGGTGTGAAAGCATGTATAAAAATACTTCTCTATGCATGCAATTTTGTGCGAGAACTTGTAAAATCCATTTGGGATAAATTGTAAACAGGAATTTTCTAAGGAACTCCCGGCGCTTCTGTCAACATTCCAAAGAGTATTGTAAAAAACATCATATCATATAATTGTGTTGATGTTTATCTGTTGGTTTGGCTTATTCCTCTCAACCGTCATGGGTTATTTAATGCCAAAGCCATCTTAATAGAAGCTCACCATTGGTACTCTTTAATCCATAGCTCTGAGGATAAGGGAGGTCATAACGGTTTTTGGGGGGGGGGATTAATCTGAAAGTGAGCTTAAATAAAAGATGAAAACTTTTACTTGTTTACCATATTAACCCAACCCCTCCGCTTGGGCAGGATATGACACTAGGTTAAATTTTAAGCGGAGTTTAACAGGTTTGAATTCAGAGTTTTCCTTCGCCTAGACAAGTTGCTTCACCAAGGCTGAAGAACCTAGTCTGCCCTACTATTTACCCATAGCTGGAGGGAGAATTATTGGATTCATACCTTTCCCAAGGGTATTAATGCTATGTGAAATAAAATCAGTCTCGTCCAGTCTCGTCCTTTCCCTACGACGATAACCAATACACCACAGGCACCTCCTAAAACTTTTACTTGTTTACGACGATATCACAATCCTGCTCGTTAACCATTACACCACGAGGAAGAACTTATGAGAGGAACCCGGAAAAATAACGTTTCCCATTGAAAACATCTTGGTTGACAATACAAACATTGAATACAGATCCATATATATATATATATATAGAGAGAGAGAGAGAGAGAGAGTACACACACACACACACACACACACACACACACACACACACACACACACACACACACATATATATATTCAGGGAGTGAGAGGTACAGATGTATGCATAAAATGAGTGGAAAAGGAGAAAGTAGACGTATATATATATATATATATATACAGACAGGTGCATACACACACACACACACACACACACACACACACACACACACACATATATATATATATGTATGAATGTGAGTGCAGGTGTTTATGTGTGCATATGTACGAATATATATATATATATAAATATAGAGAGAGAGAGAGAGAGAAAGAGAGAAAGAGGGCGAGAGAAAAAATGAAAGAAAGGGAGAGATAGAGATACATGAACAGATATGAATGAAAATTAAAGAAGGTAACACACACACACACACACACATATATATATATATATATATATATATATACCTGAGTTCGTATGTGTTGGTGTTAGTTTTATATATATATATATATATATATACATATATACAAATACATACAAACGCAGATATATATATATATAGACAGAGAGAGAGAGAGAGAGACAGACAGACAGACAGAGAGAGAGAGAGATAGACAGACAGACAGATTGGGGGAATAAGATAGATTGAGAGACAGGTTAAAAAAGAGACAGAGGGACTCACAGTGAGAATACTATAGATAGATTGATAGACACAGAGAGAGAGAGAGAGAGAGAGAGAGAGAGAGAGAGAGAAAGAGAAAGAGTAAGAGAAAGAAAGAAAGAGAGAGAGAGAGAGAGAGGGGGACCGAATATTCGAGGAATTTGACTAAGAAAAAAATTTAACAATTACCTAATTCTTACTATCTCTTTTGAAGATATTCCCCCAGGCACGTATACGGCAATATTATAAAGGGTGTTACACACAAAGAGTAGCCACAAAAGAAGGTGAAGTGCGCAGGCGCTGGTGCATCGACAGACGAAAATAAACGCATACTCACAGGCACCCCCCACACACATGAGTGTGCGTGTGGGTGGATGGGTGTTTTGAGTCTCTTTAAAATTCCATTCGTAGTCCAACCAAATCCAATTTTATAAGTAGTGAGTTTTAACGATTGAATTTAAGTGTATCTGCACATGACGGCTCGTAACGGTCGGAAACACAGCCGGGTAAAGTGCTACACTATCCTAACTCAAAAACCTTTTTACAAATAATCTGAATTTATATATATATATATATATATATATATATATATATATATATATATATATCATTAAATCGCTCTGACTGCACGCATCAAATATACATATGTGTCTCTTCATATATATATATATATATTAATTGAGCTCTCGGTAGCCGTTAAGCGGATGTATGTAAACAATAGTAATTGTGATTTATAACCATTTAAAATTTATTTCGCTGCTATTAGTTCCTCGTGGATGAGAGGTAGAGTCTCGGAGGTAGAGTCAACCGGGTTTCGATTCCAGCTACGGGAAGCTAGTATATCTAGCCACACTGATGAGTTCTAATCGAACGAAACAGATCTGTATGTGGATGACTATATACACATGGAAGTAAATAATTAAAATGAATCCGACAATATAGAGAAAAATTGAAAAACAATTCAAAAACAGTCAACGTTATAACGTTTCGGTTCAATTGAACCATCATCAGTTTTAATCAATTATTTCACTTGATAATTCTATTTGTTCTACATCATTGTTTTAAACAGTCACCTGATATTTTAATATACGACGGTGATTTATTGACTAAACGGTTACCCCTTTTCTCTGTATATATGATATTTCCTCCCTTTTTGTTCTTTTTCATTAAATATCCATCGGGGATTTAGCGTTACTCGATATCACCCTCTCCCAGTCCTGATGATGGCTCATTTGAATCGAAACGTTAGAACGTTGACTTTCTTTTACTTTAAATTCTTCTTGGATTACCTTGTCTTTCCATTTCTCTATCTCTTAATCTCTCTCTCTCTCACCCTCTCTCTCTCTCTCTCTATATATATATATATATATATATTGGTAGCATTTCTTCATCAATACATATTTGATTGAAAATTATAAAACATTTTTTGTCTACATATTTTTTTGTTAATCCTTTCGAATTGCCGTATTGATCTTATGATATTCAGCAGGAATTGGTTGATAAATCTTCCATAATTAGTTATTTCCCAAGTACATTCTGCCCAACTTTGGGCCATCATCAGGGGGTGGATGTATTACAAAAGTGATGTAACTTTTGTAAGTACTTAACTAATACTTTGTAAGAAGAGTGCCTGTACTGTTGTATTGTGTAGCATTTACTTTTCAAATCTGTAAAGAAATTTAAATACATTAATTTTGAAATCAGTGTTAATGTACTTATATATCTTTAGCTACTGACGCTATTTATACAAACAAGTTTGAAAAGTAAACGCTACACACTGCAACGGCCCAGACGCTCTTCTTTTTACTAAGTAGTTATGTACATACAGAAGTTACATCACTCTTGTAATAGATCCTCCCTGATGATGGCGCAAAGTTGGACAGAAAGTACTTGACAAATAGCTAATTATGGAAGATTTATCAACCAATTCACGCCGAATATCATAAGATCAATATGGCAATTCGTAAGGATTAACAAAAAACATGTAGACAAAAAATGTCTATTATATTCAATCAAATATAAATATATATATATATTAGTGTAGAATATAGTATTTGCTGAGGGCATGAAGACCTGAGTTCAATCTCAGTACGAGTCATACCAAAGATTAAAAAATGGTACTGGATGCCTCCTGGCTTAACATTCAGCATTATAAGGTACATATCAAGGGTATGTGGAGCAATCCAGGGAAAGAAGTAGTTTCTTTCCCTTCACCACGGTGTTGTAGCTATTGAAAAGGGAGTCTTCGGGTAACCGTTGACTATGGTCGCTCACTTACTTACTTGTAATATAATGGCCGAGGGATTTCGTTTTATATATCTTGCCTTTTGGGTTTAGTTAGGCAGAGAACCTTTCGGCTCAGCACATGGGTTAGTTAGGTACAAACTTGAGCACAGGTTAAGGGTGGGCAGATGGAGAAGCCAGCATAGAAAGACTGTGCCTCTTTCCTTATGTCAAAACCTTTAACTCAAACGTAATAAAAGGTTTCGTACCTGAACTAAGAAGTAAGTGTTTTTGGTGTTTCGGGATTCCTATGTTCTATGTATATATGTTATGAATATTCTAAGTACGTTTCCCATATTCATGTATGGGTATGGTACATAGTAAGTATTAACTTATAAATAAATACCGATTTGCTATCAAAGAGAATACTGGAAACCATTTACTTGTATGCAAATTATTTGTATTAACAATAATTACAAGAATATGCACATGGCGTAATGGTTAAGGTGATGGACTGTGGAATTGTCGTGAGTTCGAGTTCCGCCCGCGCTATTACGTTCACTTTCCGTAAAATACCCTTGGGAAAGGTATGAGCCCCCTTATCCTACCAGGTTAAATAGATGTATGTCTTTGGCATTAAATAACCCTCAAAGGTTGACTCGAAAGAAACCTTACCAAAAATCTATGATTGCTTGCTAGAGACGTTTAGTTTCTGAGAATCGTGTTTTTTGCGTAAATTATCCACTAAGAATATGAATACAGCCTCATCTAAAGAGGAGTTTGGTTTGGTTTGGTTGTTTAATGGCATATCAACCTTCGTGGGTTATTAATGCCAATGCTATACTTCTAAAGAACAGTAGTGGTACTATTTAACCCATTCATGGGAGGATAAGGGGGTTCATGCCTTTCCCAAGGGTATTTGTCCGAAAGTGAACGTAATAGCGCGACTGGAGTTCGAACTTGCTTACAACGATTCCGCTGACTCTAAAGAGGAATAATACCTCTACCAAAAGAGGTATCTTTGGTATCCCCGTGGCTGACGTTCGAGACTGCGACACCGTATTTCGTGAGTTTGAACTCCAGTTAAGTTAGTATATTCACTTTTTAACCCTCTGCACTGGCAGGATACAACACTTCAATTCAATTTAACAGGTGTGATTTTTAGAGTTTTCCTTCTCCAAGATAGGTCGCCATACTAACGTTAAAGAGCCCAGTCTGTTCTACTATTTACCCATGCTGGAGGGAAGATAATTTGATTCATACCTTTCCCAAGGGTAATAGCGCTATGTGAAATGCAAACAGGAGTCGAACTCAGATCGCCGTGTCTATTTCCTACGCCAATAATCATTACACCTCGGGAACCTCTTTTACATTCACTTTTGGACTAATATGATTGTGAAAGGTACGAAGTGATTCTACTGTTCTTCTAAAAGTATATCTTTGCCATGAAATAAACCAAGGAGTTTGATGTGCCTTTAAAAAGAAACAAACAAACAAAAAAGAAAGAGATAACTTGTGTATGATAGTTGACTGTAGCTGATATTAGGGTCCAAATCAGGATCCTTGAGAAGTATGGACTTAGAACTTCGTTGTCATTACTCTAAGTTCCACTGACCCGGAGTGGTAATCACTGTTAGGGCCCCTTTCTATGAGTCAAAAAGATCTGTTTAGAAATTATTCGCTTTAGGTAGGAATATTTGATTGCATATCATTGTGAAAATTATTCTGTTTTAGAATGGTTACTTGGAGCTATAATTTTTTACAAAGAAACATTTTTATTTATTGTTTGAAACTTTATAATATCAAATGAATTATAAGCGTTTGAAAAACTTAAGACCGTATAATAAATTTTAGGAAGTACGGACGCAGAAATTCGTTGTCATTACTCCAAGTTCCACTGACCCGGAGTGGTAGTAGCTGTTAACGTCCCCCGTATGAGTCAAATAGGTCTGTTAAGAAATTATGGTACTTATGCATCTATGTTACCGCAAAAAAGCCGAACTTTTCCGAGTATTTCCGGGACGATAACGGGAAGAATCTGAATATTCCGGAAGGAAATTTAAGCAAGCAGACGATAAAATAAGACAACCAATCTGTTGACAAAACGCATGAAGACAAAAAAAAAAAAAAAAAAAAAAAAAAAAAAAAAAAAAGAAAGAGAAAATGACAATTTTTAATGGATACTGTAACCAACCTTTTCAGGAAAAAAGAATAAATCAACAGTCAATGTATGGTAATTTTCAATACGAAAAAAATAGTTTGAATTTTTATTTTATCTATTTGGGAGTGGGTGTATCATTTTTTTTTGTCTTTTTAAATAATTTTTTTTCGTATTTATGCGCTTATTGTACCGTGCAGAAGTAATAACGTGTTAATTTAGAAATCCATTCTTACCATGGGGAGGGGGATGTTTTGTAACTATTCTGTACTTTCACCTAACAATTTAATAAAAATCCAGGTCCTGCATTTGGTGTTACTGCATCTCCAGGCATAACTTTTCCTCGTTTATTTTTAGGTCGCAAGGATGCTCACATGTCCGGCAACTTTTAATTTTGCCAATAAGATTTTTTTCTTGGCGGAATTGGATCACCATTTCAGCACATTGTAGATTTTCGCTTTGCTGCGATAAATTACACTTGTTTGTAACTTAGTAAACAAATTGATTAAATCATTTTATCTTAAATTTGATTAGCTTGGCGTTTCGGCATATTCCGATTCTTTCCGGAAACGCTCGGGAAAGATCGGCTTTTTTGCAGTAACATAGATGCATCAGTACCGAAATTATTCACATGAGATAGAAATATCTGATTGCATATCTCTGTGAAAATCATTCTCTTTTAGAATTGTTAGTTGGAGCGAAAATTGTTTACAAGGAAACATTTTTATCTATTGCTTGCAGCTTTAAAATATCTTGTGAATTATTAGTATTTGAAAAACTTGAAACCATGTAACTGCATGCAAAAAATAATCATTATCGAATAGAAATAATTGTATAACTGTGTATGGCCCAGAGTGGTAGTACCTGCTAGGTAATATTGAAATTATTTATCGAGTCGCTAACTAGGTGCCCAGTGATTAGATGAAAAAAAATCACAGGCCACCTTTTTTTAAGATTTTCTCTAAACCCCTATGAGGGCGTTTCCTACGAACGCCCTTCCTCTTTTGCTTGCGTGATTCCTCAGAATCAAGACGTACCCGCCCGTTCTCTCAGTCTTCTAGACACCAATACACTCTTGTGAGGATTTTTCCAGCAACTGAAGCTCAAGAAACAAGGCTCTATTTTCTTCAACCCAACCAAAAGGACACAGGGAATACAAACTGTTAAAAGGATGCCTTTTACGGAAAAGTTTCCCGCAAACCAACTATTTGCAAGGACAACATTTTCTTTCCTCTCTTTCTATGTAAATATAAGTTTTTTATAACATTATAAACCGTGTTGCGTTTCTTTCTTCTTGCCGACGTCGCAATATTGTTACCATATAAAGTTGGGAAAATCCCAATTGTATCTATGGGTTTTAATAGAACTAACTGCATACCTATGCTAAACTGAATTATTTGAGTTAGAACTGTTTGACTAAACTAAATAGCTTGATATGGAAATGTTTTTGACAATTAAACTGTGTACTTACATTTAAACGGTGTACTTATGCTAAATTAAATTGTTTGATATTAAACTGTTTTTGACATTGAAATTAAAATTACACAAAAATTAAATTGTTCAAAATAACACAATTTTGACATTTAACTGTGTGAAAACAAAGTCTATACTTATACTAAACTGAATTAGCTGAATTAGAACTGCTTGACTAAACTGAACTTGGACGCTAACTAAACAGCTGGAGAAGAAGCTAGACGGCAATTACACAAGAATGTTGCGAGCAATATTGAAAAAGTCCTGGCGGCAACACCCCGCAAGGCACCAACTATACGGCCACCTGCCTCCCATCACGAAAACTATCCAAGTTAGACGAACCAGATATGCAGGACACTGCTGGAGAAGCATGGACGTGCTCATAAGTGATGTACTCCTATGGACCCCCGCATATGGCCAAGCAAAAACAGGACGACTAGCTCGAACATACATACAGCAGCTATGTAAGGATTCGGGATGTAGCTCTAAAGACCTGCCAGAGGCGATGAACGATAGGGATAAGTGGTGAGAGAGGGTCAGGGATATCCGTACTAGCGGCACGACATGATGATGATGATGACTCTCATTTAAACTGCGTACTCATGCTAAACTAAATTGTTTGAAATGGAACTGGTTTTGACCTTGAAATTCTAATTACACTAAACTGAATTGTTTGAATTAGAACTGTTTGACTAAACTGAATAACTTAAAATGAAAATATTTTGGACTATTAAACTGTGCACTCATGCTAAATAGAATTGTTTGAAACAGAACTGATTATTTGTATAAAAATGGATTTGGCATTAAATAACCTACAAAGGTTGATATGCCATAAACTCAAACAATAGAGGTGCCCGTGGTGTAATGGTTATCGTCGTAGGAAATGAACACGGCGACACGAGTTCAAATCCTGGACGAGACTGATTGCATTTCACATAGCAAAAATACCCTTGGGAAAGGTATGAATCCAATTACTCTTCCTCCAGCTATGGGTAAATAGTAGGGCAGACTGGGTTCTTCAGCCTTGGTGAGGCAGCCAATCTAGGAGAAGGAAAACTCTGAATTCAAACCAGTTAAACTTCGCTTAAAAATTGACCTTGTGTCATATACTGCCCGAGCGGAGGGGTTGGGTAAACATGATAAACTCAAACAATCAATCAATCATCTGGGGAATATGTAGTACCCCTTCAATGCCATTGCTTCCAGGTCTACTCTGACCCGGAGTGGAAGCGTCTGATAGGCTCCTCTAAATGGTTCAAATAGAACTGTCTGACATTTAAGGTGTGCGCAAACAAATGAATTATGTTAAATTGAATTGATAAGAATAGAACTGTTTGATCATTTAAATGTGTGTAAGCAAGGGTCTGAGAATTTGAATAGGTACTGATACGTAGGTATACTTGGAACCATTTTACTGTGTGCAAACAAATAAGTAATGTTGAATAGAAATACTTGAAACTCTTTATCTGTTTGCCTAGACTGAATTATTGATTCTTTGTTTAATGGCGTATCAACCTTTGAAGGTTATTTAATGCCAATGCTATTCTCCTAGAAGAACAATAGTGGTACTATTTAACCAATAGCTGGGAGGATAAGGGGGTTCATACCTTTCCCAAGGGTATTTGCCCGAAAGTGAACGTAATAGCGCGACTGGAGTACGAACTCGCTTACTACGATTCCACAGTCCACCGCTTTAACCATTACACCACGAGGACACCCCCTCTGAATTATTGGTATTACATAGCAATACTAGGAACCATCTAACTATGTGTAAGCGAATGAAAAGCTTTGTATAAAATAGTTGGTGTTAGATAGCTATATAGAAACCATTTAACTGTGTGCAAACAAATGGGTTATAGTAAATAGAATAATTCGTGTTTGACAGCAATAATTAAAACCATTTAAATGTATGCAAAAAAGATTAAAAAATGAGCTGAAGCTCGTTTAAAATTGTTATCAACAAATTGTGTCTACAACTATATATATATATATATATATATATATGAACTGGATTTGGGTTTAAATAACCTCTTTGATATGCCTTAAAAACCAAAC
>CAUZXS010004659.1:0-21054 GCA_963585895.1 Sepioteuthis lessoniana
CATGTGACACAAGGTCATTTTCAAGCGGAGTTTAATAGAATTTTCCTTCTCCTAGACTGGTTGCCAACCGAAGACTAAAAAGCCCAGACACTCTACAACTTACTTATAACTGGAGGGAGAATAATTGGAGTCATACCTTTTCTAAGGTTATTAATGCTATGTAAAATCAGCCTAATCTAAGATTCGAACTCGTATCGCCCTGCCCATTTTTTAAGACGACAACCCTTACACCACGACACATCCACACCATGCGACATCTATCGTTGCCTAAAAAAATTATGTTTGGTAGTTAGACAAGCAATTGATGGTAAACGTATTTAGGGAGGTAAAAGGTATGCTGGACGTGGAATAACAAAACAATAGATCCATAGATCTTTTTCATTGCATTGCCCCGTTATTTTCATATTTTTCATTGCATTGCTACGTTATTTGTGTGCGACCACAATTCGGAAAATGTTATTTCGTGGGGGTTCCACGAAATAACATTTTCCGAATTGTGGTCGCACACAAATAACGTAGTTTTTGCAAAGATGTAATGGTGGTTCCAAGCACTTGACAACTGGTTCTTTGAGGAGTTGCACATTCATCAATATCATCGGTAATTATCAGGAAAATTAAAGTTAATAACATATGCGCTAAGTTTTATTCATAGAGTAAAATAAAACCACTACTCCAAAATCCTTACATGTTTGGCTTATTAAATGTGTATTGTCTTACTTTTGGACATCTTTTGTATACAAATGAATGCTGGTGTGTATGTATGTCTGTCTATGTGCGTGTGAGAGAGAGATTGAACAATAGAGAAAGAGAAAGAGAAAGAAAGAGAGAGAGAGAGAGAGAGGACGCACGCGCGCGCGTGTTTGCGCGATTCTATGCATGTTTGTGTGGGAGCATGTGAGGTAGTGAATATATATTAGAAAAAGAATACCCCCGCACGCACACACACAAATATATATATATATATATATATATATATATATATATATATATATATATATATATATATGTATGTATGTATGTATAACGAAACAGTCTGTCTGTGGATGACAATATATATATATATATATATATATATATATATATATATATATATATATATATATATATATGTTACACTTTTCTTTCGTTACTCAAAGATAGAACTGGATTACGTTTTACCAAAGAAATATCTCTGGGTCTACACCGTACAAAAGTCTTGTCACATTCCATCCTCATGAGTGGTTTAATAATAAAAACGAACATCTTCTATGTCTTTTGGTTGGGTTGTGACATGTTTTGTCTTCGGGTAAGACCCATTATAAATGAATCTAATCTGGTCCTGGCGAGTCTAACACCGAAACTGCACCACCCCGTTGCACTAAAAGAAGGGAAAATCTGTATGTTGCATTTGATGTTTTTTTGTCATTGACCTTAGTGACTCCACCTTTCTCTCTTTTCTCACATTATACCTGTAATTTTAAATTACACCGACATATTGTCAGATTTAAACTATTTCTATTTTATTTTTAAATAAAGTCTGTCCTTTCAGATTTATAATTCAGAATGCAAAAACAGAAAATAAATTGCTTCGAAGAATATCAATAAAAATTCTCTGAAATGCCTAATCAGCCTCACTGAGCTACTAGAGCCAATCTGGTGTGTATGGAAGGCTGTTCAAGAGTCTAGAACATGGGGCATTTTAACTGTAATTGATACGAAAAGAAATTCTCCGAAATTGACCGGTACCTAGCAAATTTATAATCCTTAGCAAAGATTCCTGGATCTATCATCGGTTTAACCAAAATATCCCCCACCTTGAAGCTTCGGAGTGGGAAAATCAAAATCTGTAACAGAACACAAACAAAAGCATTCGCTACGATTCATACACAAGCATTCTCGCGCACGCACAAAAAAAATGCCCCCCCCCAATTTTTTACGAACAAAATACCTATTAAAAATATATATGTATATGCAAATACTCATTAAAATAAATATTTTTATCTATATGTACTAAGCTGATTCAAAACTTTTGTAATATTTTAGTAAGGTGAGGCACAATTCCGCAGTTCTGGGGGTGTTGCCGGGCCGTGATGAGGACGAACCACATTGGATACTGAGGTCGCCTGATACTCGCCGAGTTCTACTCGCCGATTTTTACCTCTATGACTTGGAGCACAACTTCAGAATCTCCGGTTTTAGGCCTACCTAACCTTGTTTGATAGTCGAGGTTTTTGCAACCTGAGCAAAATATCAAGAGCAATCTGGTTATTGCACCATGATCATCTGCTGCTTCACCTTTCGCATAATATCTGTGGTGTTATGGCCCTGTCAGGAAAGCACAAGCTTCCGAATTAGACGACTTGAATAGCCTCGGTCACGTAATATACACGCCTCAAATTAGCACATACTCGATTCATCTTAGTTCTTACGTAATAACAAAACATATAGTCGAAATACAAGTATATACATGTGTTTTTCAACATCAATATCATGTAGTTAAGCCATTTTAACAAAGGTTGCTACTTTTATAGAATATCACAAGTGAGTTTGAATCTTACTGGGTGCTTTTTCTTTAGTTCGAAATTAAGCAAAGTATAATAAATTATGTATGTATGACATGGTGAAATGGTTACTGAACAAGGCTAGGACACCATTTCCAATCAATTCTGAGCACCCTATATTTCGGACCATATGCCAACCTAAGCTGACGAGTCATTTACTTATATTTTTTTGGCACAGAACCAGAATTATTAGTATCAGACTTATCGACAAAGAATGGTGTCTTAGGTTTAGTTTCTGAACGATAATCCCACTAGTGACACATGATCAGTTGTAAGCGGTGTTTGACAGGTTTAAATTCAGAGTTTTTTTCTTCTCCGACACTGGTTGCCGTACCAAAGTTATAGAGCTAAGTCTACTCTACTACTTGCCTGTTGCAAGAGGATATTAACGCAATGGGAAATGCAAACAGTCTCGTCCGGAATTTGAACTCGAGTCGTCGTGTCTATATCCAACGATGATAAACCATGACATCATAGGCAAAACTTATGTAAAAGACTATAAATTACAACAGTGATTTTAGGTATTGATTACTTTTCCCACTTATGATAAAATTGATTAGAATTGGAATTGCCTTTTTAAGAAGATTTATTCTTGCGTTACAAATATTCACACCTTACAAAATTATCATTCAATTGGGTGTCGCTTTATTCTTTATGTGTGTGTTATTTAATTCCTAAGCTACCTTTGTAGAAGAACAGTAAGTTTACTATTTAACACATAGCTGGTGGGAGAAGTGGGGGGGGGTCATACCTTTCTCAAGGGTATTAGTTTGAAAGTGAACATTATAGCACGACTAGAGTTCGAACTCGCTTATCATGTCACTGCCCAGTACGATAGGCACAACACTAATAAAAATCTTGTTATGTCCTGCCGTTTTGAATGGGTTAAGATATCCATCGTATTCACGTTCACGCACGCACACATGACTGTTCAACAGTTTGTTGCTGTTGTTGTTGTTGTTTGGGTTTTATGGCATATCAATTTTCGTAGGTTATTTAACACCAAAACAATTTTTTTACAAATAAACAGTTCTATTTGAACAATTCAGTTTAGCATGAGTTCATAGTTTAATTGTCAAAATCATTTCTATTTCAAGCTATTCAGTTTAGTCAAACAGTTCTAATTCAAACAATTCAGTTTAGTATTAGTATGCAGTTTAGTTCTATTTAACCAATAGATATGGGCCTATCAGGTGCAAGCATTCCGGAGCATCGTGGACCTGGGAGTAATGGCAATGAAGGGGTGATATACATTCCCCAAAGCCCCAGTATCACTGGAACCTTACCATTTGATTGTTTAGTATCATATCCAGGACACTCGTTGGGAGGGTCTTAAGACTTTGCAGAGGTACAGTCGGTGTATACACAGAGTTAATGTCAAAACATTTTTTTTTCAAATAATTCAGTTTTGCGTAGGTACACAGTTTAGATGTCAAAACAATTATATTTCGAGAAATTCAGTTTAGCATAAGTACGCAGTTTAAATGTCAAAAGAGTTCTATTTAAAAAAAATTCAGTTTAGTATAAATACGCAGTTTAAATGCCAAAAAAATAACCAGTAATCTCAAGAAACCACTGTTTAGTTCTATTTAACCAATAGTTAGGACCCTTAACAGGTGTTGCCACTCTGAGCCAGAGTGGGGCGGGTAGCGATGGCAATGAATAGGTACTCCGCATTCCCTAAAGCTTCAGTAGTACTGGAACTTCACCATCGGATTGTTTAATGTCGTATCTTGGACATTCGTTTGGCGGGGGTCATACCTCTCTGCAGAGAAGCAGTCGGTGTATTCTACAGCCCCAGCTGATTGGGCAATGACTGTTCAATATTTTTTGAATATGCAAATACTTGCATATAAATGTGTGTGTATGTGTGTGTGTGTGTGTGTGTAGTCGATTACTAAGTTTTGCATAAAAAGCAGAATCATGGAGTACCCAGTAAGAATCGAACTCATTAATAACTGTTTGTCAGAGTAATTTGTTAACCATTTTACCCTGGGATGTGTATATCTGTATGTATTTAATATCTTATGAGCAATACATTTTTTCTATAGAATATATTATTAAATTGATATTAAAATACACTTATTATAATTTGGTCTCAATCATTGTTCATATGATTCTTATTGTTAATATAGTTCTATTTAAAAAAATTGAGTTCATCACCTGAAATAACAAAATAAAAGCATAGAAAAAATACATATATACAAATGAATATATACAAATGCACATATATATATATATATATATATATATATATAGAGAGAGAGAGAGAGAGAGAGAAAGATAAGTACTACGCACAGCCACAATAAATCCTAAAAGCAATACCTCGACAGCTATACGACCACTTACTTCCTATCTAAAAATTATCCAAGTAAGATGAACAAAACATGTGGATAGTGCTGGAGAAGAAAGAACGAATTCATAAGGGAGGTTTTTCTCTAGACCCCTACATAGGGATATGCAAGTATTTGTCAATCAGCAAGAAATTATTTAAATCCGTTCCGTGCAGATACAGTTTAGAGGACTGATCGAGAGCGATGAATGATAAGGATGAATGGAGAGAGACACTCAAGGAAATCCGTAGCATGACGATGTTGATGATAATGATGATCACACACACACACACACACACACACACACATATTGATATATGTACATATATAATTCTCATATATGGAGAAATGGCAGATTTAGGTAAATCTGACAAGATGATAAAAATATGAGGAAAAGTGGTTATACCAAACGGTTACAACAGGTTTAGCAGTGATATTTCGTTCTTAATTCAAGGAAGAACTTCTTCACACAGAAACTTTAATCTGAAGAAGTTCTTCCTTGAATAAAGAACGAAATACGGCTACAAAACCCGTTGTAAGTGTTCGATTTACCCACTTTTCACACACACACACACACACACACACACACACATATATATATATAGATAGATAGATAGATGAAAATTTAATTTACTAACAGAAAATGACAAAAATCGGACCGATGAAAGATGGTAAAAGTTGTTTGAGAGTTAGAGAAGGAAACAATCTTTATTAGAACCAGTCTTTCTTTAGATTAGATTAATTTGTTTAATGGTATATCATCCTTCGTGGGTTATCTATTGCCAAAAAATATATTTGTTGAAGAACAGTAGAGTTACTATTCAACCCATACCTGGGGGCAAGATAAAGAGGTTCATATTTTCCCCAAAATAACTAATCCGAAAGTGAACGTAATCGTTGGTGTGGAGTTCGAACTCAATCAAAACGACGTTACAATCCACTACACCCGCTTTTCTTGAGAAGGGAAAAAAGATTAAGTAAAGTTCGAGAGATATTTGACAATGTAAATAAAGATAATGAAAATATTTAAATGAGGCGAAAAAAAGAAGTTCTGTTTTGAGAGAGAAAAAGAAAGTGAGTGTGTGCATGTAAGAGAGAGAGAGAGAGAGAGAGAGAGAGAGAGAGAGAGAGAGATTGTTAGGGAGGGAGTGAGGGGGGTAAAAAAAGCAAAAAAGAAGAAAAATTAGATTCTGACGGGAATAATTTGTTGAGAGAGAGAAAGAGAAATCAAAGGAATATAGAAAAGTTGAAATAAAGAGAGAAAAAAGAAAAAGTTAAAATAGGTAATTTTAAAAAGAATACTGTAAAAGGAATATAAGAAAAAAGAGAAAAAAAGAAGTGGACGAAAAAGAAGAATAAGGAAATTTTGATGATGATTATTTGGGAAAAGAAAAACAACGAAAACCATTAAAAAAAAGATTATGTGATTGAAAAAATGATGTTAGAAGAAAGTAAGTAGCTGTTGGAAATTTGTAAAGAAAGATGAGAAAAATCCAAACCAGCTGTTGGTTTAAGAAGAAGAAGAAGAAGAAGAAGAAGAAGAAGAAGAAGAAGAAGAAATGTGGTAGATATACATGAGTCGATGGAAGAGTAGGTGTAGAATAAGGTGGGGATTTTTAAAGAAGATGGTATCTTCATAATATCATATTTTGTGAAAAGATGCTGGCATATTTAAAACAAGAAGGAGGAAGTGACAAAGATTGCGTGTCGCGTCGCCTGGCGAAGGACCGTATATCACCATGACAGGACTCTGCTAGATCTCTGATGATAAGGATATTTGCCAAAAAGATATTGTAGGGAACTACGATATCGACATCTATCAAATGCTATCTTTTATAAATGAATATCTTCTCATCTATAATCAATGCATATCAGCAAGCTTGAGAGGGTAAAGAGAGAGAGAGAGAGAGAGAGAGAGAGAGAGAGAGAGAGAGAGAGAGAGAGAGAGAGAACAAGAAAAAGTAGATATTAGGAAAGTTGATAGTCTTCAGAGGAAGTGGTTAGAGAAAAGGTAAGAAAATAGAAAAATGAGTTAAAAGAATAAATGTTAAAAAGAAAACTATGAAAATTTGGAAAAAAACGACAGGTGATAAATTATTTAAAGATGTGAAGAGAAGAGAAAAGACACTTCAGTGCGAGAGAGAGTGAGAGAGAGATAGAGACAGACAGACAGACAGAGAGGTGGGGGACAAACATTTCAGTAACTAGATTTTAACAATAAAAAGTGATTATATTTTATTAAGATCCATTACATAAGAGCTTAAAAGCCACCTAGAGTAATCTTTAAGATAGTTGTAAAAAACGTCTATAGAATTTATAATCAATTGAAAATAAAAAGACATGTACTCAAAATATTAAGCAAATATCGAACATGTAATATTGTGATATTTGCTGCACACTTTCAATACATTTGTATAATATTATTGTACTGAGAAATTTTTTACAGTTTCTAACGCCATTTTAAATTTAATCTAATAGTGATCATTGCAATCTCAGGGTAAGTACTCTTGATAAGACGTAATCATCTTACTTTGGAAATTATACTTATTGAGATGTGCAGAGACTAAGACAATACAATAATTAGATTGTTATTTACTAAGGTTTGCTTAATCTGATACACACGTCCCGCTGTTATTAAGACACCGATTGGATAGAATACTGTTTTATGCTACAAATTGCACGTAGCATTCTACGTGCAATCTTAAACAAGTCCTGGCGGCAACACCCCACAAGACACCAACTGTACGGCCACCTACCCCCTATCACGAAAACTATTCAAGTTAGACGAGCCAGACATGTAGGACACAGCTGGAGAAGCTGGGATGAACTCATAAGTGATGTACTCTTATGGACCCCCACACATGGCCGTGCAAAAGCAGGACGACCAGCACGAACATACATTCAGCAGCTATGTGAGGATACGGGATGTTGTCCTGAAGACCTACCTAGGGCGATGAACGATAGGGGGGAGTGGCGAGAGGGTCAGGGATATCCATGCTACCAGCGCGATATGATGATGATGATGCTACAAATTAGAGAGTTTTGACACATTTGCGTCAACAGTGATATCGCTTAGATATAAGAGTATTTTGTGTAACAAATTCGTGCGAATAAAAGCATCAAAATTTTATTCCATGATACTATTTACCAACCCCTCCGCTCGGGCAGGATATGACATAAGGTCAATTTTTAAGCGGAGTTTAACAGGTTTTGAATTCAGAGTTTTCCTTCTCCTAGACTAGTTGCCTCCCCAAGGCTGAAGAACCTAGTCCGTCCTACTATTTACCCATAGCTGGAGGGAGAATAAGGGGGTTCATACCTTTCCCAAGGGTATTTGCCCGAAAGTGAACGTAATAGTGCGACTGGAGTACGAACTCGCGTACTACGATTCCGCAGCTCACCGCTTTAACCATAACACCACGAGGACACCCCCATGATGAATAAAAAAGGTCAAACATAAAATTGTATTGACACGGGTAATTTTATTCGCTTTAACCTTTTAAATTACACACACACACACACACACACACACACACACACACACACACACACACATATATATATATATACATATATATATATATATATATGAGTGAATCGAGGTCTCGGGAGCCGTTTAGTGGATATATGTAAACAATAACAATTGTGATTCATAACCGTTTAAATTTACTCCGCTGGCGCTGGCTTCCTCGTGGCTGAGTGGTAGAAACTTGGAGTAGGGTTTCGATCCTAGCTTCGGGAATCTAGCCTGTCTAGCCACACTGATGAGTTCTGATAGAAAGAAACAGATCTGTCTGTGGATGACAATATGTATATAACGGTTTATATCGATTTTTAACAATTCTCACTTGAATCTGAAACTCATTGTTATGTGCTAATAATACTCATATTATTTTTTTTATCTTTCAATGTTGTATTTTCTTTACGCTTTCAGTACATTTGTATAATTTCCGTGTAAAAATTATATTTTATTGATTTTACTCCCGTCGTTTTAAATATGAGTAAAATGTAAGTGACGCAATTTTAACTATATATGTGAGTGTAATACACACACGCGCGCGCACACACACACACACACACACACACACTTTAACCTTTTAAATTACACACGCACACACACACACACACACACACACACACACATATATATATATATATATATATATATATATATATATATATATACTTATTGCGGCTCATGTAGTTAATATGTTGATTCTCTCGCTAAGCGTGTTGTAATCCTAACCCTAGGACTGAGTACCAGCCGTTACCCATTGAATAGAATAACCAATCCATAACAATCCATACCAAGATAACCAGAGATATAATTATCTTTAAGAATGACTAAACAATTTTTCTATATAACTATGCCAATCAGAGATATATCGATTATTTTATCATGCTGGATATTTTAACACCACTACTTGCCAGTAAATTCCAAAATAGTGGAGTTCTCAGAAAAAGTTTAATTTACCACAAGAGAGAATGTTCAGTGACACGGTCTTACTCAACATAGTTTTAAAGCTGTAGATATAGTTATTTCCGCCCAGTAGGCAGGTCTTAGTATACACTGATTCACTCCCAAATATTAACTCCTGCTCTCTCCGCACGAAAAGAAAAGCATGACAGCATCCAGTCGCAAGACTCCAAGTCTGAATCTCTGTGGGATATGGAACCATACTTTTGTTGTTAATTTTCCTTGTACCTCTATTATCTGAAATGGCAGAATACATTTCTGTTCTTTGGATAGATCAAATATATCTGTTGAAAATAATATCTAAAATAATTTTGAACCCAATTCACGCACTTGTTCTTCAAATATTGATATTAAGACAAAGTATGAAGTGCTGATTTACTTGCCTAAAATGAGTATAAAAGTATATTATTGAATTATAAATAATTAGATACTATTGTAGGAGCCTTACCACATCGCACCATAATGGACTCTTCTCACCGTTATTAGTACTGAGAGATTTCGCTGCCAGATAGGCAGATCAATCTCGGTCTGAACCTCTCCAGGTGCCGGGTAGCACTTCGGCCGGCCGTGTTATCTGCGGCACGGATCTGGCCGAGTGTCTCGGTACCTGGAGATTTCCTTCGGCCTCAGGGGGCCTTCCCCCCAGGCTTTTACCTCCTTCAGGAGAGTTGGGTTAATCGCCCGGCGCCTGAGGCGCCCCTAATAAGAGGAATGCCGACGGGGCCGTAGGCATTTTGGGGAAATGCCGGGCGCGTGTGGGCTACGGCCCAGCGCCCGGACCCACCATAAAAAAGGCCTTGTGCCACACTTGTCCGTTGGGTGGGGCGGTCAACAAATACCGCAGATCAATCTCGGTCTGACATCTCTCCAGGTGTCAGGTAGCACTTCGGCCGGCCGTGTTATCTGCGGCACGGATCTGGCCGAGTGTGTCTCGGTACCTGGAGATTTCCTTCGGCCTCAGGAGGCCTTCCCCCCAGGCTTTTACCTCCTTCGGGAGGGTTGGGTTAATCGCCCGGCGCCTGAGGCGCCCCTAATAAGGGGAATGCCGATGGGGCCGTAGGCATTTTGGGGAAATGCCGGGCGTGTGTGGGCTACGGCCCTGCGCCCGGACCCACTATAAAAAAGGCCTTGTGCCACACATGCCCCTTGGTGGGGCGGTTATCAAATACCGCAGATCAATATCAGTGTTATACGAACAGTACGAGACTTCTTGCCTTTTCTATGTAACTCTATCTTTCTTGTGTAATATAATCAGTTATCTAATATCCGTGTTCGCGTTTTCATTAGTGACCCTTTCCGGGGCCACAACAGATACCATATTTGTTAAACTGATTTTGGTATGAAATAACCCAACAAGAGTTGACATGATACATTCTTGAATTCTATATAATTGGAGATCATAATTATCAATCTGACCTTGGCATGAAATAACCCAACAAGGGTTGACGGGATACATTTTTTCACTGTATATAATGGAGACCATAATTGTTAAACTGGTTTTGGCATGAAATAACCCAACAAGGGATGACATAATACATTCTTGACTTGTATATAATTGGAGACCATAATTGTTAACCTGACTTCGGTATAAAATAACCCAACAAGGGTTGACATGATAAATTTTTTATACAGTACGTAACTGTAGACCATAATTTTTAAAGTGACTTCGGCTTAAGATAACTCAAGGGTTGGCATACTTTGAAAACCAACCAACCAACCAACCAGCAGATTAGTTATTCATAAAAATTAATCTATTCTGGCATACGACTACATTATTTAAACAAAATATATTTCTGAGTGTTTTTCTGAGAGAAAGATTTGTTATGAATATACAGTAACTCATTCAAAGTAAGTTTCCATATGGTATTCAGATATAGGCCAGATCACATGATAGGATTATCTGAATATAATATTCTTTGAACTGTTTAATCCCCAATCGTTGTTCCATGTATATTAACTTTGTTCCATTGGGTTTTCTTTCTATTTGTTTCCGTATATGATAAAGTATATCTGATTTCGAAGTATCAATATGTTTACAGCGTTCCAATGTTCTTAAGACCTTATTCGTATCGTACAGTTGGGTTTCACATGGTCTTCCTTTCCACAGCTTCCAAAGTATTCGCAAACCGAAACCTGGAGGTTAGCACTAACATCATGTCTACCACTTAGTTCTAATCTCAACTCTATTTATTGACAACGAGATCTGGGCTGGATATAACCACGATACAAAAAAGATTGAGAAATTTCACTACGGGAAGCTTTTCCCCGATTCTTGTCGTAAACAGACATAATTAAATGACAAATACATGAACTAAAATCTTTTTCACAGTCAAAGTATTAAGGGTATCATTATCAAGTTCTAACTTGTGGATAGGGCATGTTTGGTGGCATAAACCCATCAAGAGTGCCGTAGTACTGAACCTTAAAATGAAATTTTTATAAAGTTTTTAAACACTGAAGGTTATTTGCATAAATTGTCAGACCTGAGAAACTGAAGTGGCACTGAGCACTTTGAAAGGCAAAGAACAGGCCAAAAATAACATAAGCAAGGGGCTTGTCCTCACTAGCATCAATCTCTTGCTTACTCTTTAATATTATTTTTATCGTTTTGTGTTTTAATATTTCTATAACTACTGCCAATAGTATTATAGCAATTGTTCCTACTATCTATTATCTATTAACTAAAGACACAGGCTTAATAACCAAAATATTCTTTAACTAAACCCCACACCCTCACACATAGTTAATTGTCTTCCACACAGGTATCTCACGTCCACTGGACTTGATACCATGAGATATTGTAAGCTTTTGCTAAATTCTTGGAATAAGTTGGCAGGATCAGGTGACTATTGCCGAGATTCTAAAGGACACAAACAGTTAGAGAATTCATCATCATCATCATCACGTCGTGCAATCAGCACGGATATCTCTGACCCTCTCTCTCCACCCCTCCCTATCGTCCAATGCGTCCAGCAGGTCATCAGGGTTACATCCCGTATCGGCACAGAGCTGCTGTGTGTAGGTTCTAGCTGGTCATCCTGCGTTTGCTCGTCCATGTGAAGGGATCCACAGGAGTATATCCCTTATGAGTTCGTCCCTACTTCTCTAGCAGTGTCCTGCAAGTCTGGTTTGTCTAATTTGGATAGTTTTCGTGATGGGTGGTAGGTGGTTATACAGCTGCTGCTTTGTGGGGTGTTGCCTCTAGGACTTGTTCAATATTACTCGCAGTATTCCTGTGTAGTTACCGTCAAGCTTTTAGTCCATTCGTTTAGTTAGCGTCCATGTAGTGCATCCATATAGCAGTATCGATACAACCGCTGCTTGGAAGAAACTGCGTTTTATTTTATCGGTCAGGTTTTACTTCCATATGACCGATAGCCAATAGATAGCTGTCCATGCCTTTGCTAGACGCGTGTTGATGTCTGGACTGGTTCATCTGGTTTTAAACAGTGAAATTTCCGTTGGAAAACGTCTCTGTGGGTGCTTTGAAGATAACACTATGATAACACTGAGTTCTTTGAAGTACAAAGAAAAGCTGCCATCAAGGGAGAAGGATCTGTTTGGTATGATTATATTTAATGGCCCATCAACCATTGTTGGTTATTTTATGCTGAATCCTGTTTTTACAAATACATTAAATATATGATTAGTTAAAAGATTTTTTTGATACTCAGTTCAATAGTCGAACAATTCTATTTCTATCAATTCAATTTGCGCATAAGTCACAGTTAAATGGGTCAAAGTATTGCTAAGCATAACTAAAAATTAAATTAGATATCACTCATTTGTTTAGAAACTGAATTGTCAAACAGTTCTATTTCAAATAATTCAATTTAGCATGTCATTTGTTTTCACGGTTTAAATGTGAGTTTTATTTCCCCCATAGATAGGACCCTATCAGATGCTACCACTCCGGACAAGAGTGGACCTGGGAGTGATGGTAATGAAGGAGTACTCCACATTCCCGAAAGCTCCAGCATTGCTGGAGCCTCACCATCAGATTGCTTAATGTCATATTGTTGGTAGGGGTCTTACATCTCTGGAGATATGCAGTCAGTGTATACTGAAGCCCAAGACAGCTGGGCCAAAGCAGAAGGAGGAAAAGCAAACTAAAAGCTGAGCGAAAATGTCACTTATGTTTTGGCAATGTATGTACTGGCCATTGGACTAATGATTAGAGTGTTCGCCAATGGTCCGAAAGACTGAGGTTCAATCCCAAGTCGAGGCATACCAAAGACACAAAAATGGTACTTGATGTCGCCTAGCCTAATACTCAGCATTACAAGGTATGGATCATGGGTAACGTGGAGAAATCCAGTACTCTCCTACACCTAGGTGTAGTATCTATTGAAAAGGGAGGCTTCGGGTCGCCCTCGACTAAGGTCGCCAACTTTACTATGTAGTTGCCTAAACACTCTGCCACGGGCAGGGTGTGACATAATGCAACTTTTTATGCTGATTTCAGCTGGTTTGAATTCAGAGTTTTCCAAGCACAGTTGACAGAGGCAGTAGAATACACCAACTTCATCTCTGCGGAGCCTTCCTCAATAAGTGACCTGATATGACTGTAAACAATCTGATGGTGGGGTTACATTAATGTTGGAGCTTTAGGTAATGCAGAGTACCCCTTTATTGCTATCGCTCCCTTGTCCACCGTGGCCCGGAATGATAATACCTGAGTGAGTCCTATATAATGGTCAAATAGAGCTGTTTGAATTTTAAACTGAATGCAAACAAATGCTAAATCTAGTTGTTTGAAATTGAACTGTTTGATCATTTACCTGTGTAAATAAATGACTGATGTTTAATTGAATTATTAGTTATGCATAGGAATACTTGGAACTATTCAACTTTGTTGACTTAAGCTAAATTGAATTGTTTGAAATAGAACTGTTTGCTTATTTAACTATGTATATCTACAAAATGAGTTTACAGATTATATATTAATATAGATATATGCTTAAACCGGATTTGGCAATAAATAACCAACAATGGTTGATATGCCAGAAAACCGAACCTAACCAAACCAATCAGAGTTTTTCATCCAGATTGATTGACTTAGCAAGGCTGAAGAACTCAAAATCTTCTACTATTTACCTATAGCTGGAGGGAAAGAGATAGATTCATGCAATTTCTAAGGATATCGGAGTAAAATGAAAGATGAACACTGTCATCCAGAATTTGGTCTCAGATTTCATTTCCAGCGACAATTATAAAGCAAAACGCATTTTCATCAGATGCCAGATGCGAAAAAATGTATTGGAACTGAATCTTTAAATTCTTTTCATTTTAAAATTCTAAATTTACAGCATACCAAAAATTCATAGCATACCATACTAAATAACAAAGAGATGCTGTCTAGACATTGAGACTTCATTTTGTTTACTAAGTACCAATTCTTGATAATTTTTGTCAGCAGATTTTGGCAAAATACATGATGATACAAGAGTAGCAATTTGTATTCATAAGACCAAGTAATTCCGATAAAACTATCTTGCTCCCTAGATATGGAAGTGAAACAGCGACTTGACTAAGCTTTAATCTGTAAATTCAAGAAATAACGGCTCAAAAATGCGACTAAAAACATAAAATAAACGAGATTCCTTAATCCCTGGGCATAAGATAACCCAAGACAGTTTGACATACCATTAAAATAAATAAATCAATCAACAGATTTAGTTATTTTCTTTAATACTGTCTTTATTTATATTCAACTTGTAAAATACATTTACGTACTCTCCGTAGATAATTGTATTTTTTATACTCAATTAATAATATACATTTCCGTACTCTGGGTAGATAATCGTATTGTTTATATTCAATTAATAATATACATTTACGCAGTCGGCGTATATAACTGTATTTTTTGTATTAAATTAATAATATACATTTACGTACTCCACGTAGATAATTGTATTTTTATATTCAATTAATAATATCCATTTACGTACTCTGCGTAGATAATTGTGTTTTTTATATTCAATTAATTATATACATTTACGTACTCTGCGTAGATTTCCTAGCTTTATTTTGTTCTCCATGAATAATTTCAAATAACGTAAATTTTTTTGTATCTCATCAAAAATTGCCATCGACCTATAAATATTTACCCAACCCCTCCGATCGAGCAGTATATGACACAAGGACAATTTTTAAGCGGAGTTTAATAGGTTTGAATTCAGAGTTTTCCTTCTCCTAGTTGCCTCACCAAGGCTGAAGAACCCTGTCTGTTCTACTATTTACCCAGAGCTGGAGGGAGAATAATTGGATTCATACCTTTCCCAAGGGTATTAGTGCTATATGAAACGCAATCAGTCTCGTCCAGGATTTGAACTCGTGTTGCTATGTCCATTTCTTACGACGATAACCATTACACCACGAGCACCTCTATTGACTTATATGGCTGGTATGAAATCCACATCTTTACCATGGTGTGATCAACCAGTAGTAAAGGTTTGGATTTTAGCTTTGTCGTATTATCTGTCTTCTAGTTTTGTAGTCTGTATTTTCACTGTTTAAAAAGTCGACTTATACGTTACAATTAACGGTACTTGTTTTACAAAGCCCGTGACGTGTTTTTCTTTTGTTTTTGCAGAGTGCATTTACAAATTATGTAGCGAAATTCATAAGGATTGTTTGAGGTCAACGCAAATTTCTTTACGAAAAAGTAGAACCAATCTGTGATACAATACATAAATCTGCAAAAGAAAGTTATTAATAGATTAGATTAGAGATCAGATTAGATGCAGCCAATGTTGAATCATAAAAAAAAATAAACCCAACTTTTGTGCTTATGTCAGCAGTTATTGGTTATGTAAGAATAAAATTCTAACTTGTCAGGTATCCAAAATTTCGATTTCTAGAAATCATTCGACAAAAGAATATTGTTCAGTACCTCAGAAAATATACTAATTTTTTCATGAATTCTCAACAACTTAACGTTTTGTTTCACGTTGTGTAATTTTTCTATGATTAAAAAAAATCTGTTTGAGTACATTGTTAGTTACCGTATATAACTTAGGTTGGTATAAGGTTAGAACAATGGAGCACTCTATAAAATGCTATCCAAGATGATTGGCTTAGATTTGGCATAAGACCATAAGTATGGGCCAGCAAGTGAGGATCGAGCACGCTAACTAGTCATAATTGGTGTGCAAGACTAGCTTGCTAAATATTATATCACAATAAAATGATCTTTTAAATTGGCTATTTCATGCCCAAAAGATTTGACGCAAAAAAATGATAGGTTTGAAAAATCGTCTCTCTTTTATTATATACTAAGTTAGTTGACTGCGTGCAATATAGAAAAATGAAAAGAAAAGTAAGGTTTAGTTTCTTTGTTTAATAGCTTGCCAACTTTCATGGATTATTTAATGCCAAAGTCATTGTTGAAGAACAATAGTGTTACAATTTAACCCATAGCTAGGGGACATGAAAGGTTCCTACTTATCCCCAGTGTCACGTGATGGCTCACTGAGAAGAGGAGGTGGGAATGATACCCCCACCCGTTGAACTAAAATTATCTAGCAGTCAAAAAGTGACCGTTAGAAATGATTGTGGGTCACACAGATGTTTGCACTTAAGTGACCTTGGGTCGCCGGACATCGGAAGGGGAAGGAGAAAATGAAGCCAAATGATTGGTGGGGGGACCCCAAACGGAAGTGGGGTCCCCTTCCCCTCAACGGAAGAAGTACAAAAAAAGTTAGTTTTTGGACAAGTCTCGTGGCAGACGGAGGATAGCCATTTCACTCCGGGCTAAAGACAAAAGACTGAGACACGAGGGACTCCAAAGTCTCTCAAGCCAGCATTAAAAGCAATACAAAGTCTATTAGCCCGTGAAAGAAGAGAAATTCTCCAGTGGAACCCCGTCAAAAAAAAAATAAGATAAGTAACTTTGGGACATTTTCCCTTTACACCCAAATTTTTGTTTACCACTCTCTCTCAATTTGGAAAAGGATAAAAGCCAAGAAAAGACATTTATATTCATGGACTATCCTATTATATATTTTTGACACTTTGAACATATATATGTATATAACCGTAGTAAAGAACTTATGTATTTTCATTTTACCATGTGGTCTATGTTATTATTCCATGCTTTCCTTTCAGCTTCTATTCGCCTTACATTATCTTGCTTAGAACTGTCCTATTAATCCCTAAAGTATCACACGGGAAACCGGAGTTACCGACTACCACTATAGCAGTATTAATATTATTACAACTAAGACCTATAGGCTCACTTTCTTCCATTATCTCGGGAAAGAAGAAAGCGACCTGGTGGGTGTGTGATAGTGTGAAATTTGGAACCCCTTGCAAGCGGCGGTCAGTCTGGCCTTATATTATTCCCTCACGTAATATGCCAGTTCTTATCTGCCTGAGAAAAGAACTCTGAACAGGACTTATTTCTGTAGGGGATCAAGTGCCAACCTGCCCCGTCTTCACACGTGCGAAAATAAAGTCCCCTTTAGGATTTTAATAAATTTGCCGTCACACCAGGGTATTAGACTAAAAGAGAACGTAAAATCTGAACTGGTGTATGGACTAACTCATTACGATGTCACATTCTGGCACATTAGCTACTACACTTCTCCCTCCAAAAAGTAAGGTATACATTTACATATATGCATGCATTATATATATATATATATATATATATATATATATATATATATATATATATATATATATATATAGTACAATTAAATGGAGACTCAAACTCGGTTAAGCCGTCATAATAAATTTATTTCGGCGGAGAATATTGTTGGTATATTCTCCGTCTCGTCAGATGACTCTTTTTACATGCTCTAAAAAGAGTCATCTGACGAGACGGAGAATTTACCAACAATATTCTCCGCCGAAATAAATTTATTATGACGACTTAACCGAGTTTGAGTCTCCATCAAATTGTACTATATACACTCTGAATGTGAATTTTGTTATACCCTAGAGAACAAATAGGGAACTAACAATAGCCATACATTGAGCACTCTCATAGATTTATATGATTACCCTCATATATTCTAAGTAAAAAATAATCCACACCTACTGTCCTTGGACACTAACTGGATAATTTATATAAATATATATATATATATATATATATATATATATATATATAGTTCAAGGAATTTGGCATCTACTTTGTGGTATAATTTCTAAAGTAAGTTACTTGATAAAGGGCTGATGTGCAGAGTACTTACCTTTATTTTTATTTTCTTTGATAATAAATTTTATAAATAGGATGTTATTCTACATCACAAAGAATGATTTGCTCGAGAATTTAGTTTGACCTTAATTGTCTTCAGTATATAATTGCATTTTCGGGGAACTACGTAACTACAATCTATATAAAATTACATATTTATATATATTTAATATAGATATAAATTATGATTATATTCTTATATACATAGATTTGAACTCTGAAATCATATATAGTTTAATGGAGAAAATATTTCGAAATCTCTATTAGTGCCTAGGGTGTCACAGATGTTGCAAACGGTGAAAAATATGTTGCAGGTTATGTAATTTGATTAATAAAATCAATATCTACTTATGTAAGTATGCACTTACATAGAAACATGTATACACATTTATGGTTATTCATAAATATATATGTGTGGGTGCGTGAGTGTTAGTGAGTGAGAAAGAGTCAAAGTGAGAGAGAGAGAGAGAGAGAGAGAGAGAGAGAGAGAAAGCAATCAGTTAAAATAATCTTTCACAACTTTTTATCAATCCATCTTTTACTCGCAAATACACACACACACACACACACACACACACACACACACACACATATATATATATATATATATATATATAAGATTAAAACATTTGATTAAATTTAAACTGGCAGTTCAGATAGTAAAACTATTACAGGGTATATTATACCATTGTTATACTAATGTAATGAAAGTTTTAAGTGAATACGCGGATCATTAAATAAGTTTCCAGACTTTTTTGTGTGGGCACTTTTATTGATAGTACACACATGAAACTCTAGTCCCCTTCGAAGTAATCTCCTCCGGCTGCAATGCACTTGTTGTACCGTTCCAACAACTTCTGAAAGGCCCCATCGAAGTCCTCTTGTGTGAGTGTGTCATGACCTTCGTCACAACCCCTTTCATCTCCTCTATTGTCTCACAACGACAGCCTCTGAGCTCAGGGAATTACCAAAAGTCACAGGGAGCAAGATCTGGACTATAGGAAGGCTGAGGAATTGTCTTGATGCCCATCTTGGTCTAAAAGTCTGTGACAAGGATGGAGTTGTGGACTGGTGCATTGTCTCGGTGGAAATGCCACTGACCCGATTAGAAGAGTGCTGGCCTCTTCCGACGGAACTTCTTCCTGAACTCCCTTAAAACCTCAACATAGTAACCCTAACCTTTTGGCCTATCAACTCTGGTGTATTGACTTTCTTACTCCTCCCACACCTTTCACCATCCTTCACAGAGTCCTCGCCATCCTTGAATCACTTATGTCACTCAAAAACTGATGCTCGATTCATGCAAGATGCTCCATAAGCAGTCTGAAGCATTTCATACGTTTCTGTGGCATTTTTTCCAAGTTTAAAACCGAATTTTATTGCATATCTTTCTTCTAAAGTGTCCTCACGTCCAGATTGCATTTTTGAAATTTACCAGCTGTGAAGGGAGTTTCCAATTGCTGCTGTAGCTGTTGATTTGAACCTGAAATCATAAAAATTGGTCAGTCATCTCATTAGATGTATAGCAATAACATAGTTAATTTCAAGAGTCTACGACAATTTTAAATGCCTGTACAAAAAAGTCTGGAAACTTATTGAATGCACCACGTAGATGGGAACTATGAGCTATGTTGAACAAACCTTGGAAACAACACCCGACGAGAAAATAGCTGAACTTTGACTTAATCCTATCTCTAAAACCATTCAAATAAGACGAATAAGACATTTGCGATATTGTTTGAGAAGCAAGGACGAAATCATAAGTAACGTTATTCTCTGGATCCCTTCAATGGACATACTAGCGTTGACCGACCAGCAAGAACTTACCCACAAAAACCCTGTGCGGACACAGGATGTAGTCTGGAAGACTTGCGAGAGGCGATAAATGATAGGAACGAATGGCGGAAGAAAGTCAGGAAAATCCATGCTTGATGATGATAATATATATATATATATATATATATATATACGTACAGACTAATATATATATATATATATAAGTGAAGTTGGCGACCGTTATCGAGGATGACCCGAAGGCTCTTTTTTCGATACCTACTACACCAAGGTGTAGGGGGGCGCTACTACTTTCCCTGGATTGCTCCACTTTACCCTTGATACTTACCTTATAATGCTGAGTGTCAAACAAGGTAGCATCTCGTACCATTTTTGAGTCTTTGGAATAACTCGACCAGGGATTGAACCCAGGTCTCTCAGGCCATTGGTATATATCCGTAATATCAAAGAAAGAAAACTTAACGGGACATTGGCCGAGCGGTTAGAGTGTTCGCCAATGGCCCGGGAGACCTGGGTTCAATCCCAGGTCGAGTCATACCAAAGACTTTAAAAATGGAACTTATTACCACCTTGCTTAACACTCAGCATTATAAGGTACGGTTCAAGGGTAAAGTGGAGCAATCCAGGGAATGGAGTAGCGCCCTCCCCTACACCTTGGTGTAGTAGCTATCGAAAAGGGAGCCTTCGGGTCATCCTCGACTATGG
>CAUZXS010004660.1:0-230000 GCA_963585895.1 Sepioteuthis lessoniana
GATAGATAGATAGATATAGATATATATAGATAGATATATATAGATAGATATAGATATATAGATATAGATATATATAGATATAGATAGATAGATATAGATAGATAGATATATATAGATAGATCCGAGATTTACATTTTATACATCAGTAAGGAATATTGGCCTCAGCTACTTGGACATAAATCAAACAATAGACCTGTCTTAAACTCTGAAAGACGAAAAGTGATATTTTTCAGTCCAGAATTCCTAATGGGTTTGCGGTGAGAGAAGACATTTCGCTGGTTCGAAAATTTAAATCTCTTATCCTTCGCCAGTTACAAACCGGCAGCCTCTTTTTAGATTTCCCTACTTTTGTCTTACTGTTTCTTGCATTTATCGTCATCATATAATGTTTATTCAAAGTTGGAATTTACCAATTTTTTTGAACAGATTTTCATTATGTTTAAGCAAATATCCATGGTTCTATTCATCATAGAGGGACGAAATATCCTATTTTAACGTTTGCAAATTTACCAGCGCTATTCTACTGGGAATAGGGAAGGGTTGTGAAGGCTACAAACTCTAGGATATTCAATCGACCAGTGGTGAATGGTATAGAGGATGTAGAAAACTAAGAAGCGGTTATTGCAAGAATCCGAAAAGAACATATTACACGCTCAATTCTCATAATACAAACCAAACAAACAACCCTCTCTCCAACATATACTGCATGTCAAAAGCCCTACACAATAAAACATCAGCACAGTTGGCTGGGACAGTAGAATACACCGACTGCATCTATGCAGAGGGGTAAGCTCCCCCCCAATTAGTGTCCTGATATGACACTAAACAATATGATGGTATGGCTATAGTAATGCTGGAGCTTTGGAGAATGCAGAGTACATCTTCATTGCCATCGCTCCCTGGTCCACTCTGGCCCAGAGTGGTAGCATTGATAGGGTCCTATCAAATAGAACTATTTGACATTCAAACCGAGTACAAACAAATGACTTTTATACTAATTGAATTTTTGGAAATAGAACTGTTTAATCATTTATTTGTGTGTAAGCCAATGTTTGAGGCTTCATTGAATTGTTAATAAACTTGGAACTATTCAAATTTGTTGACTTATGTTTACAAATCGTATAAATCTCGTATCTGAATAAACTGTACTTGGCATTAAATAACCTTCAATGGTTGATATGTCATAAAACCCAACCTAGCCAAATAAGATCTAATTCCAAATTAGTTTTTCTTGTTTGTTAAACTAAAAATTCACCCACAGGCTAAGATTTTGGAAACTTGAAGGATGTTTTAAGAAACACAACGGCGAATCTTTGCATCACATAAAAGTTTCACAGGAGCTTCGACAAATAGAAAAAAGCTGGAATAAGCATGCTGAATAGCAAAGACTATTTTAGGAAAAGAAAAATAGCGTTTCATTCAGTTCCGTCATGGGAAATGCAGTATCAGTCTCGATACTTTTTGATTGATTCTGGCAGCCTGTTAACCCGTCAAGGGTTATCCTATGCCAAGAGGTTAAAGAATCGTGTTCATTATGTTTCGTGAGTATTTTTGCTGGCGCATGGTCCTATCTAATACGAATATTTTTAAACAGATCTATTTGATTCAGGGACTACGACCTCAGTTATCTCCCTTGACTTTCACGCTTTCGAAATTAAACATTCTGCATGGGTAAATATTTAGATTTTTTCATTTACATTTACTTCATTTAATATTTCGTTATAGATATTTATTAAGATCCACAAATAAAATGATTTCAATAAAGAAAGGTGTTAAAAGGTTGTTTCAGAAAAATCGATATAGTTTCGTAATCTAATAACTTGATCAATTCTCGTTCAAATGATCTCAGATTTTAACAGAGTATGTGGAAACACCTCCAAATTTCATGTTAAAGTTTTTGATCTTTTTAGAAGGCATTTAAACATCAAACACAGAATTTTTACTTGTTTCTACACTTGATATTAAAATTTGAGATCATTGGAACTAGATTTGATCAAGTTAGCATTTTACGAAATATCACTTTTGAAAACATCCTGTACACGTTAGATAATACATTAAAAACAACACACAAACACCCACCCAGTATATGAAGAAGTTCTTTGTTGCAAAAATATCGAAATATTACTATTAAACTCGTAAGTGTTTGATTTATACACTTTCCTCTTGTTTGTATCGTCTTGTTAGATTGACTTAAATCTACCATTGATATATAACTTTCTTTACTATAATGTTATACGTGATGGCATTTCTTACACTCGGCCAACACCATGTAGCCCTTCTTGTAAATAAAATAACGTATGCATAATCTATTGCTTTGAATTGTTAATTAGTATTTCGACTTCGGATTGGTTAATCAAATATAGGAAATGTTACTCTCTGCTTTAAAAATTCCAGTTTTTTAAAATAATTATGTAACTTCTATCATTGAGACTTGCTAAAAAAAGCAACTTATTTCAAATAATTATAATAGTTTTTAATCTCATACGTAGGTGAGAGAGAATCGGCTAAAAGAACTATAGAGGGAGCACAGATCAAAGGGAGGTAACTAAAATCGACTTTAATATCGAATATTCATGGTCGGTAATTTACAGAGTTGTCTACCGTTCATAAAATTTTAAAGCGTTCGAAAAATCCTTATAAAAACAAAATAAATAAATAAAATTAAGGAAACCTGATAGATTGATTTTAATGGCGTGTAAACTCGTCTTGGGTTAGTTTGTGCCTGGTGCAGTTTCTTAAGGGATTTTTGGGCACATGATAATACGAATCTTTAAATATCTACTTGACCAATTGATAGGAGCATAACAGGTACTATCTCTCCAGATAGGAGTGGACCTGGGAGTAATGACAATGAAAACTTTTTCCACACTCCCCAGGATCGGAACCTCATCATCACATGCTGTTTAGTCTTATACTTGGACAACGTTTTTGTCGTGGGTAGGCTTATACCACAGCAGATGATACAGTGTATTCTAAACCCCATTGACAGAGTAGAAAAAAATTCTATGACCATAAAACAGCATTTTTTACCAAACATGTGTTTAACGAAAGAAAAAAAAAACTAGAAAATAAAAACAAAAGATACATGAGAAAATACCAGGGGGGAAAAAAAAAAGCACCGAGACGGCAGCTTTAATTATTTAAATTTTTAAATGGAGACGTGTGTACAAGTGAACAATTTTTATAAGAGGCGCTCTTGGTATAATGGTTATCATCGTACAAAGTGGACATGGTAACCAGAGGTCTAATCCTAAACGAGGTTTTTTGCATTTCACATTGCATTAAAACACTAATGGAATGGTAGGTGTGGGGATTGAAAATGAAATTTTACAAAAAATTAATAGTTTCCCTGGAAGGCCTCTGACAGGACGGGAAACTGCCCTATGCCTGGAAAGAGGGGCTTCCTGACGCTATAGAGATATTCTTCTTCATTAAAGTTATCCCTTCTATTGAACGGACCTGTTTATCTCTGCTGAGTCATAGCAATGCTGAACGCTGGTTCTCCTGCTGGCAGTAGGAGCCCATGCTGAACACCCGACGAACCTCAAACGTATTACATCCCACAAATGACTAATATATTTCAACGCCTTCTTTATGAGACGCGACTATTTTAACTGATTCAGGAAAACATTCTCGCTACAGAAGACTCGCAAACCTCAAAATAAAGTTGGAGTTTAACGGTATCCTTGTCTCTTTCCTTCCTCTTGCAGCTTTCAGACCGACAAAAGACAAGTGAATAGAGTAAGAAGAAGAAAAAGGAGTCAGATACGAAACTCGGAATCTCCCATATATGCATCCAACAATTTTACATCTAGTAATGGGTAAATAATAAAGCAAACATTTAACTCCAAGTGACTTATTTTATAAAATGTGTAAAACTTATTTCATTTGATGTGGAATACTTTTAGGCGAAAAATCTATCAATTTCTAAAATTCAGAAGAAAAAAAACATCAATTGGATTTTAATCAAATTCAGTACGTGTTCAATTAAAAAATTTTCTAAATTTCCCAATTTCGAAACTTTTTTTTTTCTTAAATAGTGGTTGTATTATTTACATAACTTGTACCAAACTGAGAAAGGGAGTCCAAAACATTCCTGGGATCTACTCAAAGATGAGATTGATTTGTTTTAAACTGTGTTGGCATAACGGAAGTTATTTTTCACTGAAAAGATATTTTAAACAAAATTATAAGTCAGGTGTCCAACCTTTTTAGCTTAACTCAGTGGGTTCCACTCTAGGATCTTAAGACAGAAAAAACCCCAAACAAAACAAAAAAACAAATCCTCCTGCTAAATACACTAGATAACAATCAATTTATTGAGACATCTGATGCTTCAGTTGTCGAACATACTTCGTTCTAAAATTATGTTCGACAAACGATTTGTTGAAAAACTGAAACAATGGTGCATAGGTTGACTCGGCAGTGTTCGGTATGCCTCGGCAGTCATTGGCGCGCGTTTTTTTTTTTTTTTTTTTTTTTGTGATTGTATCACAAAAAATGTGAGAGAGTTAAATGAAGTGGTCGACTGAAAGAGCACCTGCGACAAGTGACGATTTGACCATTGCGAATGCAGCGTACTATTGTCAGGTTTCATTTTGAAAAGCAATTATTCACGGTGGTGTGTAGGGCTAAACATATCACTCACAGCCACCAAATAGTGGATAAGGTCAGACAATCGTCCAGATGGAATCAGTTTGGTCTTATAGAAATCAAGGACGTGGAAAGCAAGAAACGGTCTTCAAATCTTCTAAAATTTGCAGTTGTAATTGTACTACTTTAGTCATTCAAAGGCGAAGAGAAAATATTGACAATTGGGTTTTCAATCGTACAGATGAGCTTTGAAGGCCGCTGGTTTGGGGGCTCCTGGTTTAAATTATTAGAGAAAGCTGAAGTATGGAAACGTGCAAATGACAAAACCCAATATTACCCACAATTGAAAAAAATGATCCTGATATCAAAACATTATGTAACCTGACGTAAAAACAAAATAAAGTCATATAGATTAATAATTGCCAGAATTCCGATTAAAAATGGCCAAACAGACACTTACGGTTTCATTACACCACAGAGGAACTTTTACTTCCGGTTTCTTAAAGCCTAAGAATCAAGTTAATATAATTTGGTCTATCCCCCCCCAATAAAAAATAAAATAAAAATCCATTATTCATTTCGAAAAACTTTGCCATTCCTTTGTTGTTTTTGATGGCAACATTCAGATGAATAGTCATTTACTCAGCTTTTTGCTTGGACGTGGCACAAGGCAGCATGAATGGGGGAGGGGGAACCAATGGGACGGGTCGTAGAAAGTATCGAACTGTGTTAAAAAGCAACTCAGCCCTGTCAACAGAGTTTAGAATAAGCTGACAGTATCCAGTAAAGAAAAGGGTGGGATGAGACCCCCTCCTTAAAAGGAGGGCCCTGGGTATCACACTAACTTGTATCTGGTGGTAAGGCTCCTGTTCAGGAGCTGTGGGGAGAACTCCTTCATTGCCATTACTTCCAATTCCACTCTGATTCGGACAGGTAGTATTGTTAGGATCCTGTCTATGGATCAAAGACATCCGTTTGAAAATAATTTGAAGAATAATCTTTTGCATGAAAGTTTATATAGTTCTAAGTATTCGTATCCCATGCTAATAATCAAACGATACAATCATTACTGTCGTATATTAAAGATATAGGGGAACCTCGGTTGTCGAACATAATTCGTTCTAAAATTATGTTTGACAACAGATTTGTTGAAACACTGAAACAATGCTGCACGGGTTGACTCGGCAGTCATTCGTGCGCGTTCCATTTTCATCGCCTCAACTTGTGTGTTCAAACTGAACATTTGTTCGATCACAGAGGCATTTTTTACCCAAAATTTTTGGTCGAACTCTAAAATGTTCGACTTGAGAATCGTTCGATAACCGAGATTTCACTGTACTTGAAACCCTTTATTAGTATTAAAAATTGTTACTTTCACCTATATTTATTTAATAAGGTTTGGTTTACTTGGGTTGTGCGGCATATCAACCATTGTAGGTTATTTAATGTACAATCCTCTTTATACATGTTTTAGATATTTATGATTTGGTTGGGTTTATGGCATATCAACACTTGTAGGATATTGAATGCTAAATCTTGTTTATAACTATATGAAAATTTATTAAAGCATATCTTGTAGATAACGGTTTGAAACAATCGAGAGGTCACCTGTTTACACACAGTTAAATAACTTCATGTAATATTAAAAAAATCATTTTTGCTCCCAGTTAAATGTTTCCGAGTATTAATATGTAACACTAATAACTCACTTTAACATCAGTCATTTGTTTGCGTTTAGTTGAATGTTTAGACAATTCTATGTCGACTCATACATGATACCCTAACAGGCGCTACCACTCCGGGTCAGAGTTGACCTGTGAATTATAGCAATGAAGTGGTACTCCGAATTTTCTAAAGCTTCAGGAGTGGAGCCTCACCCTCAGATATAATTTAATATCATATTCAGGACACCCCTTTCCAGGAGATACAGTCAGCATATTTTGAACCTAGCCCGACAGGGCGATGATATTAGATAGTTAAGGTACCCCGCACAAACATTTACCGACGCCGACTACACTAATGACATAGTGCTTCTGGCAAATGCAACCGCACAAGCCGAAACCCTGCTACATAGTGTGGAATGAGCAGCTGCAGGCGTAGGCCACCAGGTCAATGCACACAAGACGGAATAGATGTGCTTTAATCAAACAGGTGACATCTCCACACTAAATGGTAGCTCTTTAAAGCTAGTTGCAGTGTCTCATCAACACACAACTAGCAAAGACGTGGACAGCTATCAATTGGCTATCGGTCATATGGAAGTCAGACCTGACCGATAAAATAAAACGCAGTCTCTTCCAAGCAGGAGTCGTGTCGATACTGCTGTATGGATGTACTATATGGGCGCTAACTAAACGTATGGAGAAAAAGCTTGACGGCAACTACACAAGAATGCTGCCAGCTATATTGAACAAATCCTGGAAGCAGCACCCCACATAAGCAGCAGCTGTACGGCCACTTACCACTCATCACGAAAATTATCAAAGACGAACAAGACATACGGGACACTGCTGGAGAAGTAGGGACGAGCTCATAAAGGATGTACTCCTGTGGACCCCTTCACATGGCCGAGTAAAGGCAGGATGACCAGCTACATACGACCTACATACACCAGCTCTGTGCCGATACGGGATGTAGCCCTGGAGATCTACCGGAAGCAATGGACGATAAAGAAGGGTGTCGTGAAATAGTCAAGTATATCCGTGCTGATGATACCCGATTAAATCCGTGCTGATGATACTCAAACATACCCGATTAAATAAATAATTACAGACATTAAAAAAATGCAATTAAACGTTGAAATTATAATAAATTAACCAAATTTCGGCAATAAATAACCCATAAAGAGTTGATATGTCATTACACAAATAATATCAGACCAACCCTAGAATATTAACCAATTTGGTATTTCTAAAATTCCGATGTCCCCTTGAATATTCAGCATTTTACTGCAAATTCACGTGAAGGAAGTTTAAAAATGCCATTGACTCGGTCTCTACACAACCCCCACCAAAATATTACCATGCACCTCACGGTGGGAATTACTGATGGTTAACAAGCTAGACAAGCAAACCTTCATGAATGAGTGCCCCCATTCATATGGCCTTGTAAAGCTTAGTAAATTACTGATCTAAGTAAAACTTTATCAGATATTTTCGACTATCTTATCTCCAGAGAGTTGTCTCCCATTAACCGACTTGCTTTTTCGATCATCGAGAAAAACAACCCCAAATGACTTAATTCTTTCTGTGGGACTTAAAAGACGCTGACTGTAGTCCTTGCTGAAGTTACTGACTCTTCCCTGAAGAGGTGTCATCGGTATGAAAATTGCATATAACGGTGGTGCTCGAGTTCTTTATTGCCATTACTTCTAGGACCACTTTGACACGAAGTGGTAGGACCTGTTAGAAACCCGTCTATGGGTAAAATTAATCTGTTTAAAATTTAGTCGTATCTGATCGAAATCGTTGGCTTGGTTGGGTTTTATTGCAACCCTGCCAAATCTTGTTATATGAAATGAAACGAAAAAAAGATTGAAAAAAAAAAGTTTCAAAGAAAAAGAAAAAAAAAAAAAAAATGAAAAAAGTCGTTTTTTCATTAAGATTAAAAAAAAGAAAAAAGATGAATAAAACGTAAAGATGAAAGTTTTTTCATCTTTTTTTCGTTTGAAAAAAAATGAAAAAACGAAAAATTGAAAAAACGAAAAAAGATGAAAACGAAAAGAAGAAAAAAAAAATACGAAAAAAGATGAAAAAATGAAAAATCTGAAAAAGATGTCTTTTCATCTTTTTTAGTTTTTTTTTTTTCAAAAAGATGGAAAAGAAAGATGAAAAGAACGAAAAATGAAAAAGAAATGAAAAAACGAAAAAAGATGAAATAAAACGAAAAAGCTGAACAAACGAAAACGTTGAAAAATGAAAACGACCAAAAAAGATGAAAAAAATGAAAAGATAAAATTCGAAAGAAAAAAAAAAAAAACCTGAAAAAGATGAAAAACCCAAAAATATGAAAACGAAAAAGTAAAAATGAAAAAATACACAAAGAATGAGAGTATAAAGGTATAATGAATGCAATTCCTTAACCTCTCGGCATAAAATAACCATAGAAGGGTTGACATGCCGTTAAAAATAACCAAAATACTTAAAACGTTTTCGATCGATAAGCAATTCTAAATATTTTGCAGACAAGCAAAAGATTAAAGTGATTCACAGCTTTAAGTATCATGGAAGTACAATGACCATTATTTCATCTTTGACATGAAATATATTCATTTAGAGATATTTTTATTATCAGATTGATTTGTCTGCCAAGAGATTTACTGCCAACCTAATGGATTATCTATTTCCAGTCGACATATTTATATTTTGAATGAATGAATTAATGAAAAAGATTTCGCCTCGGCCACCTGTGTTCAAGACAATGAGATTTCCTGTTCTCTTGCGAAACATCTTCACATTCTAATTTTCTACATTTAACGCGCGTGTATACATGTAGAAAAATTGATAACAAGGTAATCTAAGTGGAAGGAGAGATTTATTAAGAAGTCGACACCATAGCGTTTCGGTTCAACTGAACCATCATCAGGACCATTAGAGGGGATATTAGCGATGTTAAGTCAACGATGGATGTTCAAAAATGCAAAATAGAAAAACCTAGGCGAAAGTTTGTATAATAAGAAAAAGTTGGCCGTTTTACAATCCTTTATTTACTTTCACACACACATATGAGAGATTGACTCATTGATTTTAACGGTATATCAACTCATCTTGGGCTATTCTAGGCCAGGAGGCTATGAAACCGTTCATTCTACATTCATATTTACATTTTCAGTGGAATGGGCCGGTTCTTTCAATTTTTTAAAAAATGGGTTTGATGTCAAGTATTCCTACCAAATACAAATAATTTACTCATATTTGCATGTTTCTAGTATTCCTGTCTAATTCTAATAACTATATGATTTCAAGTAATTATTTCCATTCGACAACAGTCATCTACTTGCACACAGTTATATGGTTTTAATTAACTAAGAATAATTCATAGCAAACACTTAAATGTATTATAGTCACTAGTGGCTATAATTTACAAAGTTATGTGTCATTAAGTTTGGTTTTATGGCATATCAACCATATTAGGTTATTTAATGCCAAATCCGGTTTATATATTGATATATAGTATTTGTAAACACAAGTCAAGTTAAATGATTCCAAGTATTGCTATGTATCACTAACGATTCAATCAAGCATCGGTTATTTGTTTACACAGTTAAATGATCAAACAGTTCTATTACTAACAATTCAGTTTAGTATTAACCATTGGTTTTCACTCAGTTTAAATGTCAAACAGTTCATTTTAACCAATAATTGGGACCCGATCAGATGCTACCACTCTCAGCCAGAGTAGACTTGGGAGCGAAGCAATGACGGGGTAATCAGCAGACTCCAGAGCTCAGACATTACCGGAGCCTCACCATCAGACAGTCGTTGTATTCTGCAGCCCCAGCCGACTGGGTTATGGCATCAAGTATTCTTATCACATGTGAATATTTTTTAATTAGATCTATTTCACCCATAGACGGGGTCCTAATTTGTACTACCACTTGGGGTCTGAGTGGATCTGGGAGTAATGGCCATGGAGGGGTACTACATGCTCTCCAGAACTTGAACCTCACCACCAAATGTATTTTAGTGTCATATCCAGATACCTCTTTATATTTTGGTGTGGTGAGTCATACCCTCCAGGGAGTACATTCAGTAGAGAAAGAGAAACAGTTTATGTATTTGATTAAGTACAATCTAAAAAAAAAAAAAAAAAAAAAAAATCTTGGGAGAAAAAATTATCTAATCTCACATCTTGCTTTCATGATTCCTACGATATACTTAAATATTTTATGTTAACATATTTCCTATCATATAAGACGTATGACATATAAATAGTATGGGAGGGGGAAGTGTCTACAGTTTACTGCAATTTGTCCAAGAGTTATAGTTTAGAGTGAACCCCCCCATTTCATATCGGAATTTTCTTCAGTAACGTTTTTAACTGCGAAATTTACTTTTATAGTCAAGTTTCGTTTTTTTACTATTTTGGCGAATATAATATCGTCGATTGACCCGAGAATTGTCAGTTGATCTGAGGAGACGAAAGAAATGAATAAATACGCATTTAATGTTTGGCTCCCACACTCAAGAATTCAGGCCAGCCCCCTCAGTGAGTTTCCAAACTATCTTTCATGCATCTTCTAACGATTTCAATCGAAGCCCGCCTGAAGAAGCTTCTAACATTACCCCCGACTAAAAAAAAAACAAATCTGCCTCGTTATAAACGTTAACTTTCTGACTTTTTTTTTTCTCGCTCGAAGTGACTTCTAACCTCTTAGCTATCCATCAAACCACTCCACACTTCTGCTGGTGGGGGTGGGGGGTTATTAGTGATGGGAAGTCATTACAGAATCCCTACCGTATATACATACGTGACTATTGATAATCTCGAGGAGATTTAAGAGAGACGTGTGAATGTGGTGTAATGGTTATCGTCCAAGGAAATGAACATGGCGACACGAGTTCAAATCCTGGACGAGACTGATTGCATTTCACTTAGCACTAATACCTTTGGGAAAGGTATGAATCCAATTATTCTCCCTCCAGCTATGGATAAATAGTAGGGCAGACTAGGTTCTTCAGCCTTGGTTAGGCAACTAGTCTAGGAGAAGGAAAACTCTGAATTCAAACCTGTTAAACTCCGCTTAAAAATTGACCTTGTGTCATATCCTGCCCGAGTGGAGGGGTTGGTAAATATGGGGAATGTGCTCAAGTTATACGCACAAAGTACGCCACCTTATATCAGGAATTTGAGGATCCGGGAAGGAGGGGTTGGGAAAATTCCCGTGGATACTGAGAGACGACAAACATACAATTATTGCTTAATCTTTAGAGATTATTGCCGTCTCTTGATTCTCATGAAGAAGAAAAAGGGAGTTAAAGTGGCAAACGCTTGTACAACACGAATGCTACAATGAGTGATTGCGATTATATTCTTGTGACAAGCGAAGTAAGATAACTAGTAATCACAATCACCATACGATATGAAATTTTCTTAGCACTCTACGAAATTGAGTTGCTGTGATCTCCCATTGACATGTTTCTCTGCGAGACCACAATACTCTTTTGCCATACTGTCGTTCTGCTGACATACCTTCAAAATCACAGGGTAGCAGAATTTGATATTATCAGAATTCATTCCACAAGATCCGTTGCGTTGTGAATATTGTTTTTTTTTCCTTTTATAGGCAGGTCGCACGACCAAACCTAGAAAATCATTCAACTCGGCTATTTTTTCTTCTTGATTTATTTGTTTAAAAGGCATATTAACCTTCGTGGTTTATTTTATGCCAAAGCCATTCTTGTAGAAGAACAGAAGTGATACTCTTTCGCTAAAAGCAAGAGCGAGTATAAAGGGGATTCATACCTTTCCCCCAAGGGCATTAGTCCAAGAGGGAACGTAATAGCGTGACTGGAGTTCGAACTCCCTTACTACCTTGTCACTGGTCAGCACTTCAGCAACTACGCTACGGAGAATCACCTTGCTAGACACACACACACACACACACACACACACACACAAGACATGCGGGACCATATTGGAGAAGTAAGGACGAACTTACAAGCGACAATCTCCTATGGACCCCTTCACACGGACATGCAAGTGTTGGATGACCAACTAGAACTTATCAATAACAGCTCTGTACGGACACATGATGTCGTCTAAAAGTCCTGCCGGAAGCGATGGATGGAAGGGATGAATAGAGAGAGAGAGTCAGGGAAATCCGTGCTAGCAGCATGACATGATATAGATATATATATATGTGTGTGTGTGTGTGTGTAGTAGGGCAGTAGTCTTTCATTTAAGCATGTTTGATTAAATGATAGACATTTTTTTTCTATAATTTTATTAATATCTTTTCAAGTTTCCTGATTAGTGTCTTAGTTTCAGGTTGGATAAACAAACAAGTAATATAAATGAATTACAGAAAATGATCAAATATATAGATCAATACGGGCACAGGTTCCAAATTAAGGGTTGTATCAACAGAATACAAGCCACATGCGCATACTTTACCCTATAGAGCGAGGGTTCTCTCTCTCTCATATATATATATATATATATATATATATATATATAGATAGGTAGAGACACACACACACACACTCCAGTTGAAAAAAAAAGTTGTCATTCGGGTCATAGCCCAGTCGGCAGGGGCAGTAGAATATACAGACTGTATCTCTGCAGTCCCGGATATGACAATCTGATCTAAATAATCTGATGGTGACGCTTCACTAATACTGGAGGTTTGGAGAAAGCGGAGTATCCTTTTATTGCCCTCGCTGCTGAGTCAAGTATGGCCCGGAGTGTTAGTACCTGATAGGGTCCTATCCGACATTTAAAACTGTGTACTTATGCTAAATTGAATTGTTTGAAATAGAATTCTTTTTACATTTAACTGTGTGTAAACAAAAATTGAAATAGAACTGTTTTATCATTTGATAGATGGTTAACTGAATTATTAGCTATACATAACAATACTTGGAACCAATTAACTCTGTTGAATTGAATTGTTTGAAATAGAACTGATTTTACATTTAACTGTATTCGTATTCGATAGAAATAAGTGAAACCACTTAACCGTGAGAAAAAAATGACCTCAGGCTCATTTAAAAATGTTATGTACAAAATAAGTTGAGAATATATATAAGATTTGGCTTTTAATGACCTGCAATAGCTGATATGCCATAGAACCAATCATTCGGGTCAAAATTGACTTCGTCCTTCTGAAAATATTCTGTATAAACCAGATTAAAAGCTCTGTGTAACCCGAAACTAAACATTTTTAGGCCTTATTTTTTGATGCAGGTATCATTGGGGAACAAAAGTTTTTTGTTAACGGGCCATAAGTGTGAATATTAAAAAAATGTTTTACAAATTTAGAGGACACTTTTGCTGATAGTGAGGAGTGTATGCTTAAACTGAAGACCCACAATTTTGTGGTCTTGAGTCAGACAACGATAAACTGAGTGAATATAGACATATGAATTTAGGCTAATTAGATACACGTGTACTAGCAAGGTACCCTGGTATCGCCCCGGTTAAACAACTCAAAGATCATCAGAGTCTTTGTGAGTTTAATAATTTTAAGATGATATCCAATGTGAAAGAATAATTAAAAATACATAAGCTCCTCCCCGTTAACCATGGGGGGGAGATGTTCACAGATTCCCAGCTTGGTCGATTTTCATGGAGGTTGCTTAATACCATATCCTGTTTAAAGATATAAACTCGTTTACAAATATATAAACAAGTCAGATCATTTATTTGTACGCAATTAGATGGTTTCAAGTATTGCTATTAATGGTTTTCACACAGTTAAATGGTCCCCAAGTATAATAAATGATTAAATAGTTATATGATACCCTAACTTGTACTACCACTCCAAGACAGAGTGGATCTGAGGGTAATGATAATAAAGGGGCTACTCCTCATTCCTCAAAACTCCAGGACTTGAGCCTTACCATCAAATGTCATATCTAGGATACTCGTTGAGGAGGTTAGATTCCCCCTCCCTGCAGGGATGCAGTCGGTGCATTCTACAGCTCCAGCCGACTGAGCTAGAGATCTCTAGGGGTTGTTTAAAACCGAACAGTGCCGAAAAAGTTAACTTCTGTGTTCGCTCGTCTGGGTCCTATATGAAATTATGTAGTCAGAACAATCGTTTTTCCTCCCACATCAAGTTTGTTTCTTGAGTAAATTGCTATATAACTTGACGAAGGTAACGATTTTATCCTAATGAGGTTAGCTAATTTTACAACCCCCCCCAAAAAAAACATGGAAAAATATTTTCACTATAGATTTTCCATCTTAATTTTTTCATTGTCAATTTTCACTATTTTTAATAATGTCAACTACTGAAATTCTACCTGTTAAACAACTGAGAGAAAATTCAACCGAGAAATCTGCTGAACAAAACTTTAAAGAAGACTCGCAATTAATGAACTCTCAAACATTTCGACAAAAATAAAATTTAAAATTTAAAGAACTGTTTCCCCGGACACTCAGCTAAGTTCCAGCAAATTGCACTAAAATTTGCCACACTATCTTTTCTATCCCTTGTTTCTTTTGTATAAAATTCCTTTTTAAAAACTTATTGTCTGTGTAATCTTTTCGAATCAGTATCCGAACTAGAAGGCTGTGGAACTTAGTTTGAGCTTACAATTTAATATTGCACACTAAAGCCCCCCCCCACAAAAAAAAAAAATAACATTACCCAGTTAAATACTAAACTTCGCTTTTATGTCACTCACTTCATATCAAATTTTATTCCCTCAAAATTCCTTTATATTGAAAATTTTATCTCATTCATTTATATTGAAAATTTTATTCTAAAAAATTTCTTTAATAATATAAAAAAAAAAAAAAAAAAAAAAAAAAAAAAAAAAAAAAATAAATAATTTACACTATATTCCTTTTGGTCAAATCAGTTTTATTCATCTAATGAATGTCCAAAAACGAGCTGATACAATTAGTTGCACTTTAAAAGTAGCCTTGAAGTGATAAATGAAGATTTTTTTATGGATTTACACCTATGAGGAATTTTGGTTTATTAGACACAAATGATTGTCAAGTATATATGTAAAAAAAAAAAAAAAAAAAAAAAAAAAAAACAATTTAAAAAATATTAGTTTCATGTTTAAAAGCTATTTTCAAGCAACGTATTCTTTTTCTTTGCATACATAATGATAAAGTTAAAAAAAGTCACGATAAGCGATTCAGAAAAAAATAACCCAAACTAAAATATGTATTATAGTAAAAATTAGGAGAGAGAAAATTCATCTGTATTGTAAATTTAACGTTGTTGACTTAGATACATAGGATTGTAAACATATGTATAAATTAAGCTACAATAGCTGATATGCCATTAAAAAAAACCCAAACCTGTTAAGATTTAGGGATTTAGAGACGCTGTTGGCATCAAATTCTAACCATTACGTATACTAGCATAAATATGCACCCTCCGTCGGGTACAAGTTTTAGTGTAATAAAATATATTTAATTAGAAAGACTTAAGCTAAATAAGCACGCAAAAAGATTACACTTCTATTTTATTTCTATATAAAATTATACATAGGATTACTTTCTACACGCTTAAGAAAACTATCCGTAATCACTATGACCAAGTAAATATTTATAAAAGCAGTTTTTTTTTCAAAACCTGTATACAAATTATCCACAGCATATCGTATGTACATCTTTATATCTTAGTGATATAACACATTACAGGATCTTAAGTGCATTAATAACATGACCCACCCGGGCAGGGGATGGGGTCCTCGTGTTATAATAGTTGAAACGCTGAACTTGCGGAATCGTAGTAAGTGAGTTCGAACTCCAGTCGCTCTGTTATCTTCACTTTAGGACAAATACCTTTGGGAAAGATATGAACCCCTTTATCCTCCCAGCTATGGGTTAAATAGTACCACTACTGTTTTTCGAAAATGATGATTTGGTATTAAATAACCCAAGAAGATTGCTGTGCCATTAAACAACCTAACCAGAACCCCCCCCCATAAGGCCACTTGCCGTTGCAGTTGATGGGGCTGCGTCATTGGTAATATCTGCTGCGCAGGGCTGGGTTCATTGCTTGGCGCCAGAGGCACTCCGAAAATGTGGAATGCCGACGGGATGAAATATTTTTTGTGACGGCCACGCATGAGTCTTGATTTGGGTGTTATTCTCCTCAATAAAATGACCTTATGTCAAACCCAGCTTTGTGGGAGGTTGAATGAATATCAACAGCATAAATAACATGGTCTGTTTTAAAACAAATCTAACTTAATTACTCTAACTGATATCGCTTCACTTACCGGGATTTTTTTTCCAAGCTGTGGCCATACTACTGTATGGAAGCACCACATGGACGCAAACGAAACCCTGAAAAAGCTAGATGGGAATTACATAAGAATGCTGCAAGCTATTTTGAACAAATCCTGGAACCAACACCCCACGAAAAAGCTACAGCCACTTACCTCCCATCTCATAAAATGTCCAAATAAAACGAATAAGACATGCGACTCACTGCTGGAGAAGGAAGGACAAACTCATAAGTGATGTTCTTCTATTGACACATATAGATGCTATTTACCCAACCCCTCCGCTCGGGCAGGATATGACACAAGGTCAATTTTTAAGCAAAGTTTAACAGGTTTGAATTCAGAGTTTTCCTTCTCCTAGACTAGTTGCCTCACCAAGGCTGAAGAACCCAGTCTGTCCTACTATTTACCTACTGGAAGGAGAATAATTGGATTCATACCTTTCCCAAGGGTATTAGTCCTATTTACCCAACCCCTCCGCTCGGGCAGGATATGACACAAGATCAATTTTTAAGCGGAGTTTAACAGGTTTGAATTCAGAGTTTTCCTTCTCCTAGACTAGTTGCCTAACCAAGGCTGAAGAACCTAGTCTGTCCTATTTACCCATAGCTGGAGGGAGAATAATTGGATTCATACCTTCCCCAAGGGTATTAGTGCTATGTGAAATGCAATCAGTCTCGTCCAGGATTTGACACATATAGATGGACGTGCCAGTGTTGGCTATCTGCAAGAACTTATTTATATCAGCTGTGTGGACACAGGATTTAGTTTGCATGGAAAACCTGCCGGGAGCAATGGATGATATAGACGGATGAAGAGAATGAGAGAGCCAGGGAAATCAGAGCTGACAGCGCGATTTGATGATGATACATTGTTAGTAAATAAGATTCTCATTAAAAATCAAGGATTGATAATATATATATATAAGGGAACTATGACGCCGGTGGTGACAGTTTCGTTTATAGACAGACACATAATGTGCATGTAGGGCTGTTTCCTGTAATTTGTTCTCTACCTTGTAACGATAAATTGATTTATTGGTTTTAAGGGTATATCAACCCGTCTGGCATTATTCTATGTCTCTAAGTTAGGTAATCATGTTCTTTGTACATCTGCATTTTTTTTTGTGGTGTTTCTTTTTAAAGAGATTTTTTTTGCACACAGTTAAATGATATCAAATAATTTTATCTAATGCAAATAATTTCCAAACTGTTAAATATCAAGTTTGGTTTTATGGTATATCAACTAATTCTTGGTTATTTAATGCTAAATCCATTTTTATACATAAACAATTCTATTTCAAACGACTCAGTTTAGCATAAGCACACATAGATGGGACCATATCAGGGTGCTACCACTGAGCCAGAGCGGACCTGGGATCGATGGCATTGAAGAGGTACTCCGTATTCCCCAAAGCTCCAGCATTCATGGAGCCTCACTATCCGATTTTTTACTATCATACCCAGGACACTCCTTGTGAGGGTCTGGCCTAACGAGTAGAGTGTTCGCCAATGGTCCAGGAGACCGGGGTTCAATCCCAAGTCGAGTCATACCCAAGACTTGGAAAAAAAAAGAGGTACTTGATGCCGTCTTGCTTAACACTCAGCATTATAAGGTAAGGATCAAGGGTAAAATGGCGCCCTCCCCTACTCCTCGGTGCAGTAGCTATTGGAAAGGGAGCCTTCGGGTCACTCTCGACGAATGTCGCCAACTTTACTTATTCCTATCTAATACAAATAAAACCCATACAACTGTAGACAAATTAAGTATTCCTACTTAATTGTAATATATACACACAATTATATTGTATTTTTTCTATTTAATAACATTCATTTGTTTGTACAGTTATATGGTTTTAAGTGGCTAATAATCCCCAGTAAAAATAGATATATATTTTTTTAACAGTGTTGGTTGTCACTAAATCACTGATGGTTTGTGTCGAACCAAGTGCAATATGGAGAGTACTCAATATCTAAGATAGAGTTATTATAATAATAATAATAATATATATTAGATATATATTTAATTCATGGATTTTAGACTGCGACCCCTGGGTATCATGGAGTTTTTTGCAAAACAATCATCAGGCAGTTAGTAAATGAAATGAATCGGGGGAAAAAATACAGTAAAAAAAACCGTTGGGATTTTGTATGATTCTTTACGTGTGGTTGTAAGTGTGTGTGTGTGCGTATCCTTTTGTGGGTTATAGTTGCGTATTAATGCGTTTATGTATGGGTTTAAGTGAAGTTACAAACGCAGCACGTTGCTTTAGCCGGAGATATATATATCTCATCAAGTGACTTTTCTGGATATAAATAATTTGCCCAGTTTTATGGTAAAAGTATTCCTATCTAAGAATTTTCACATTTTTTACGACTCGAGAGGATTCTAAAGCGGTACCACTACTCTAAGAGAGAAGCTGGTAATAATAGCAATGAAAGTGTACTGGATACTCTCGTAAACTCCAGAACTGGAGCCTCACCACCAGATGCAGTCTAAATGTCATAACCGAGGCACATTTTTTTTTTAGTTGGGGTGGTGGGTCAGCTGTCGACGGGGCTGGTGTAATGAAAAAATTTGTTAAGGAAAAAATACAAATATAATCTTTTATTTAACATTTTAGAGTGAGCATTCAACAACGACCACATTGCTCGTTACCGATTTTGTGTTCGGATCAAACTGTAGTATCGGATAATATTCCTCGGTTAAACTCTCGTCTTTGGGTAGGACGTGGGGGGGGGGGGTCGGGAAGAAGTAAATAAGAGAAAGAACGAACCTTCTCATCCTGCGACAGCACCTCCCTCTCTGTAACAGAGGGAAGGTTTGAGTGGTTAGACATTCCTGTGACATTAGTTGCAAGAACCGGGGCTATTTTTGGCTTTGCCTTGGTATACGCCCATTGGCGCCCTTGTTAAACTGAACATATCCCCCCTCACAACACCTGTTGTATATCAACTACGGTCTCTACTAAGTGTACATTTTTATACTTGTAAATTCAGCGTTTCTTAAAAAGATCAACCGGCAACAAATGCGGAGAGTCCGCGTGGCGCAGTTGTTGATGTACTGGACTGCGGTCTTGAAGTAAGCAAGTTCGAACTCCAGTCGCGTCATTACGTTCTCTTTCGGTCTAATATAATAATTGGGAAGTTATCAAATCTCCCCCCCCCCAGTTATGGTTTAAATAGTACCACTATTGTTCCTCCAATAGGATGGCACTGGCATTAAATAACCCACGAAGGTTGATTTGGCATTAAACAAAGAAACGAAACCTAAGAACAAGTGTCACTCTCACAAAAAAAAAAAAAAAAAAAAAAAAAGACAGGCATCGTTGCTCATCTGGTAAAAATTGTCGCCGATGCAAATAGAAAAATTGCAATTTGTTTCATAATATATTTGAAACAGAAACCAAAATTAATGAAGGTCTAGTTACCGGAGTTTCGTCTCTCAAGCAGCACCTCTTCAGTGCATTAGAGTGATGGGATCGGAAGTATATGCTCGGCAATAGCCGAGAGATGAAGGCAATTTCTGAACGACCTACAATAAAATAAGACATCTGAATTTGTCCTATCGAGGTGACTTTACAAATCCACCCTCCCGCGTTTGGCATTTATTAGGTGGCGGTGTCTATTTTGCAAAATGTTTTCGTCGGTTTTTCTAGCCATTATCAACTCAAGTGGAAGTTGCGTCCCTTACACCATATCCAGATCGAATTTTCGGTAGCTATGGAAAATAGGACGCGCACACACACACACACACACACACCAAAAACCCCAAACCAAATACGAAATCACCCACACCTTGATTAAAAAAAAAAAAAAAAAAAAAAAAAAAAAAAAAGATCCAGTCCCCTCCCCTCAAATAAAACCGCATTTAGCAAAAACAAAAAGTATTGAATTACCTCTCATTTTGTAACCGTTAGCACAGAAAGCCTAAGATAGATGCTTGTGGTTTAACTCAGTTCGTTTAAAATAGTAAATCAAACTAACCCTAGATTGATTGATATGCCGTTAGAAATTAAGGCAACCTTCGTGGGTTGTTATCGTCTAAGCCATGCCTGTAGAACATGATTAGAACTATTTAAAAAACATTGTTGGCGATAAGGAAAAGTATAAACACAGTTAACAAGAAAAGATTTTGTACTTTTGTTTTTCAAACTTTTCACTCAATTTAAAGAAATTGATACAGATTTGTAGATTGGATTTTTATTCATTCACTTTCTCCTAAACAAGAAAAAAAAAACCCAAACAAAACAAAACGAAAACACCACACACACAATAAAGAGAATAGTTTGTAGATAACATTTTTAAAACAGAACAGGGCTCATTTTTTGCATGCTGTAAATTGGTTTCAATTTTTGTTATCAAGCACTTATAATTCTATTTAATACTAATTACTTGTTTACTCATAGCAATATTCGAAATTTTACCAACACTAAAATTCTAGTTGCACACTCTAAAAATGGCTTCAAGTGTTGCAATTTAACGTTTATACTGTGGGGTGAAGTGTGTAAAGAAGCAGAATAGATAATGGTTGTAAAACGGCGTGGACAAAATGAACATTTAAAACAAGGCGAACGAACAAAAACAAATTTATATTCTATAATAAACAAAACTTACATTAATACATGAAAACATAACTAACTCTACTAACATACTGATAGTGTGTATATATGTGTGAGCTCGTGTGTGTGTGTGTGTGTGTGTAACACTACTAAACTACAAAAAGAATTGTAAAATTAAAATGTCTTTTTTCTATGATTAGGAACCGGTAGTTTTTTGGAGACGGGAAAGCGTCTCATAGTTCTTGTACAATAATGTCTGCGAGGCATGGTGTTGCTGATACGGGGGAATTTGGTCAAAGAGAAGGTGTTGCCGCTACGAAGGAAATTCGTAAAAGAGCTCGAATGTGTTTTAAGACAGCGTATTTATAGAAAAAATCGTCTTATCAGTGGCTCAAGACGCAGGACTTGAATTTTCGCGCGCCGACGTAGTTGTAAGCATATCACGTGGTCCTCCTGGCCAATGGTTTCCCGAGACTGAACATTGAGCGTCCGCCATCTTTGTGGGAACAAGTGGCATACCTCCCAAATTAAATTATAGGAGTGTAAAGTCCTATAATACATCTGACGACGATATTAGTTGTCTAAATTTCTGAGACAAAGCTTGATTTTTATCATTAAGGATTTTCGGACTATTGTCTTCATCTTTTATTTCCTATGTTTCGGCCGATATGTCCTCCGGCCTCCAAGTGTTTGTCGAACTCGGGAGCCTACACGGAACTTCGAAGTACGTCCTTTATCGATGGAATCCGAGCAGGTTCTACTCGTCCGGGTCAGAGTAGACTTGGAAATTATAATTACACCCCTCAGCGCTCCAGAACCAAAGCTTCATCACCGAATACAGTTATGTGTCACACCCAGAAGATAATCATTAACTAATTAATTATCCCATCTTGAAAACAATCATACCTTCAATTAACTATTCTTAATACAAATAATTTGTATACAGTTAAGTATTCCTATCCAATTCAAATAATTTTGGTTTGGTTTGGTTTCTTTGCTTAATGGCATATCAACCTTTGTAGGTTATTTAATGCCAAAGCCATTCTCCTAGAAGAACACTTGTGGTACTATTTAACCCATAGCTGGGAGGATAAGGGGGTTCATACCTTTCCCAAGGGTATTTGCCCGAAAGTGAACGTAATAGCGCGACTGGAATACGAACTCGCTTACTACGATTCCGCAGTCCATCGCTTTAACCATTACAACACGAGGACACCCTCAAATAATTTTCAGATATTTTGATTCATGTGCGTAATTTACCTAACAGGTACTACCACCTCGGGTCAGAGTGGACCTGACAGTAATGGTTATGAAGGGGTACTCCACATTCCCCAAACTACAAGACTGGAGCCTCATCATCAGATGAATTTAATGTCAGACTCAAGACGCGCACACAAACTATATACAAGGTTTAGAATAAAATCCATCAGCATGAAAAAAAGAAAAAGAAAAAAGACAATACGAAAAAAAAAAATTAAATTGACTGGTTTTCCTCTAAGGATTGATTGATTTTAATGGCTTCTGCATCCCGTTCTATTTTATGTCTACATGGTAGGTAATTGCGTACATTCTACGTTTTTGTTTACATTTCTTGTACAGCTGTTTTATCACAGTCATCACGGGGAGGTGCACGTGGTGTAATGGTTATCGTCACGGCGATACGAGTTCAATTCCTGGACAAGACTGATAGCACTAATACCCTTGGGAAAGGTATGAATCCAATTATTCTCCCTCCAGCTATGGGTAAATAGTAGGGCAGACTAGGTTCTTCAGCCTTGGTGAAGCAACTAGTCTAGGAGAAGGAAAACTCTGAATTCAAACCTGTTAAACTCTGCATAAAAAATTGACCTTGTGTCATATCCTGCCCGAGCGGAGGGGTTGGGTAAATAGGATCACAGTCATCATGTACTCTTATCTAATATAAATAATTTGCACACAGTGGTATGGTTTCAAGTATTCCTATCTCATCATCATATCGCGCTGGTAGCACGGATATCCCTGACCCTCTCTCGCTACTCCTCCCTATCGTTCATCGCCCTAGGTAGGTCTTCGGGACAACATCCCGTATCCTCACATAGCTACTGAAGGTATGTTCGTGCTGGTCGTCCTGCTTTCGCACGGCCATGTGTGGGGGTTCATAAGAGTACATCTCTTATGAGTTCGTCCCTGCTTCAATACAAATAATTTATAAAACTATTTGACCAATAGACCTTAACAGGTACTACCACTCCGGGTCAGAGGTGGACCTGGGAGTGATAACAATGAAGAGGTACTCTCAACTCCCTTGAGATCCAGAACTGAAGCTTCTTCACGGGTTTCAGTTTAGTGTCATGCCTCGGACAGCCCCTTTTTTCTGTGTGGGGAGGCGTACAAATTAAAAATTTTGTGTTGGGATTAAACTGATGTATAGGATAATTTCAAATAAGCAACTTTGTTATCTTCACGGCTAATTGATTTTATTAGCATGGACGCTAACTAAACGGCTGGAGAAGAAGCTAGACGGCAATTACACGAGAATGTTGAGAGCAATATTGAACAAGTCCTGGCGACAACACCCCACAAGACACCAACTATACGGCCACCTGCCTCCCATCACGAAAACTATACAAGTTAGACGAACCAGACACGCAAGACACTGCTGGAGAAGCAAGGACGAGCTCATAAGTGATGTACTCCCATGGACCCCAACATATGGCCAAGCGAAGGCGGGACGACCAGCTCGAACTTACATACAGCAGCTATGTGAGGACATGGGATGTAACCCTGAAGACCTGCCAGAGGCGATGAATAATAGGGAGAAGTAGCGAGAGAGTGTCGGGGATATCCGTGCTGGCGGCATGACATGATGATGATGGTGGTTTTATGGCATATCATTCTTTGTAGGTTATTTAACGCCAAATCCATTTTTATGTAAATAATCTGTTCTATTGAAAACAGTTCAGTTTAGCATAAGTACACAGTTTAATTGTCAAAAACTTTTACCCCTCTGCAGAGGTGCAGTCAGTGTATTCTACCGCCCCAGCTGACTGGGCAAGCGCCTACTTCGATCATCAGTTAACGAGTAGTGCAAATCGGAAATAAACCTTCAGCAAGAATCGAACTTGAATACTTTCTGCCGTATAAAAAAACCTTTTTTCCCCCCATAATATGTTCTACCGTTTGAGCTAACAAGTATTCCTATCAAATACTAACAATTAGAAAACAGACTTATTTGACCCACGGGTTTGATTAGGTTAGGTTCGGTTTCTTTGTTAAATAGCATTTCAACCATCGTAGGTTATTTAATGCCAAAGCCACCCTTGTAGCTGTAGGGGTGAGGGATAACGGGTTCATTCTTTTCCCCAGAGGTTTTAGTCCGAAAGTGAACATAATAGCTCGACTGGAGTTCGAACTTGTTTTCTGCGATTTCGCAGACTAGCACCTTAGCCACTATACCACGGGAACTCCAGCCCCAGAGCTTTGATGGTTTCAGATAACTGTTTCTGTGTGTTCACGAGTAGTTGTAATTTCGTACCTTGAGAATTTTTTTTTTAAATCTAAGAACCTAATCTGAAATTCCTCTCAATTCTAAGATTTTAGTTCAGTTTATAAGTTGAAATTTCAAACCTTTTCATGACTTAAGACAATCTACGTACACACAAAGTTGGTAAAAACGCTTTTAAATATGTAGTTAAGCGAAAATGAGTATATACAGTGCTATGTCCTGAAAGAAAAAAAGTTGGATAAGTAAAATCAAGGAAATAATCTTACTGGTTGAATAAAAGAAAAATAAATGAAGATTGAATTACTCCCTAATGTCAACTGAATTTTTTTCTCAAGTTTTCGTATTTACAATTAACCTCCGAGCTGAACTTTAAAAACATTTTAACATAGTACCCCCCCCCCCAAAAAAAACAACTTATACCAGTGAAATAAATTCTATTTTCATTATTATATTATCAATGTAAATGTTATCTTCCTAGAATTATGATTGCAACCCTCCCAAAAAACCCCCCAACAACACAAACTATATTAGTTTGTGTTGTGTTGTTATATATATATATAACACGTTATGAGTATTAGATTAATTTCTCTTTCAACAAATCAGCAGCAATTGTTAGTGCTACTAAAAGACGGAATTCAAACCAGCTTTTCTTCGCTTAATTGACCTTGTGCCGTATCATACAGGTGACAGAGGGGTTGGGTAAATACGTACGTTCTTTACATATTCCCACTCGGAATAATGAGATTATATATATATATATATATATATATATATAATCTCCCCCCCCAAAAAAAACGATTTTATCATTATCTAGAGTATTCGGACAATAGTCTAAATGCTTTGTTATACTCACGTTTCGGCCGATTGGTCCTTCGGCTTACTGGTATTTCTTGTCGAACTCTGGAGCCTATACAGAGCTACAAACCGAACCATATATTTAATCCATGGGGCTTGGTTTGTTTTGCGTTGGTATGGTTGGGTTTTATGGCACACCGACCATTGTGGATTATTTAATGCTAAATGCTCTCATATATATATATATATATATATATATATATATGATTTGTAAACGTATACTTTGTAGATAACATCTTAAAACGAGCCAGAGCTCATTTGTTTGCATACAGTTAAAATGGTAATACATATGATTTGTAAGTCAACAGTTTGTAGGTAATCTTATTTTTAAATAAGTCTGAGCGACTTTGTTTGGACAGAGTTAAATGATACCAAATATTCTAACACGAATAGTTCTATTTAGTATTAATCATTTGTTTGCACTCACTTAAATGCTTTCAGATATTGCTATCTAATAGTTTTATTTGCATACAGTCAAATGTTTTCAAGCATCGCTATGTAACACGATAACAATTCAATTTAGGCAAAGAGTTAAAGAATTTCAAGTATTGCTAATCAACAAATTCTATTCAACATTATTTCTTAGCACATAGTTAAATGGTTCCAAGTTGTGCTATGTATCACTAACAATTCAATGAAACATTAGTAATTTATTTACAGTTAAATGGTCAAATGGATCTATTTGACCCTTTGATTGGGCTCCACGAGGTGCTATCATTCTGGGTCATAGTGGATCTGGGAGCAATGAAGGAGTACTCCGCATTCTTGAAAACTCCAAGACTGGAGCCTTACCATCAGACTGTTTAGTGTCATAAGCCGGACACTCGTTGGGGGTCTTATCCCTCTACAGAGATGCAGTTGGCGTATTCTACGTCCCAAAGTCGACTGGGCTTGTGTATGTAATATGACCTAGAGTGGTAGAACCAATTAGGGTCCCATGTATGGATTAAAGAGAAATATTTAATCATTTTCTATATTTCATCCTCATTGAAGCCATTTAACTGCGTGAAAACAAATGAACTCTGGCCTGTTTAATGATTGTTACGCACAAACTGTTCGTTTACAAATCTTATATATTCAATATATCGGCATATGGGTTAGAGTGTTCGTCAATGGACCGAGGGAGAACGGGGTTCAATCCCAAATCGAGTAATAAATAAAGTTGGCGACTTTAGTCGAGGGTGACCTGAAGGCTTCCTTTTCAATAGCTACCACACCAAGGTGGAGGGAAGGGCGCTACTCCGTCCTTTGATTGTTCCACTTTACCCTTGATGCTTACTTTATAATGCTGAGTTAAGCAAGGCGGCATCAAGAACTTTTTTAAAGTCTTTGGTATGACTCGACCTGGGATTGAACCCCGGTCTCCCGGACCATTGGCGAACATTTACTCATTCGGCAAAAAAAAAAAAAAAAAAAAAAAAAAAATTATATATATAGTATTTGGTGCCTCCTTGTATAACACTCACTCTTGAGCCGTAACTTATAATGCTAAGTGGAGCAATCCAAAGAAAGAAATAGCGCCCTCCCCTACACCTCAGTATTGTAACTGTTGAAAAGGGAGCCTTCGGATCGCTCTCAACTATGGTCGGCCAACTGCACCTTATATCTAATATAAATGTTTAAATAGGATTTGGTATTAAATTACCAACAAGCGTTGTTTTATTTGCCGGCGTATCAACCCTTTTCGGGTCATTTAACGCCGAATTAAGTCACTTTGATAAGTTAGTGCGTTTGGTTTGGTGGGATATCAACCATTGTAGGTTATTCAATGTCAAATCTATTTTTATACACACATAAACAATTTTACTTCAAACAATTCAGTTTAGCATAAGTACAGTTTAGTTCTATTTGACCAATAGATAGGACCCTATCGGGTGCTATCACTCTGGGCCAGAGTGGACAGGCGCCTTTGGTGGTGTAATGGTTAGCAAGCTCGACTAGCAAACCTACACGAATGAGTTAGAGTCTCATTGGGTGCCCCTTTCATATGGCCCTGTGCCACATCTAAGCAAAAAGCTTAGTAAATTACCTCTGGGCTAGAGTGGACCTGGGAGCGATGGCAATAAAGGGGCACTCTTCATTTCCAAAAACTCCTACAAGAGTCGATATACCGTAAAAAAACACAACCAACCAAATATACACATACAAAACCATACCTCGAGGTGTAATGGTTACCGCCATCAGAAATGGATACGGTTACCTGAGCTCAAAATCCTGGACAAGGCAGTTTAAATTTCACAGAGTTAATACCTTTGGTAAAAAGGTATGAGTAACACTTCTTCCTCCAGCTATGAGTAGATACTGGGGCAGACTGAGATTTTCAACCTTGGTATGGCAATCGAACAAGGAGAAGGAAAACTGAATTTAAACCTGTTAAACTCCACTTAAAAATTAACCTTTTGTTGCATTCTGAACACATTGAGGAGTTGATGAACACACACACAATGTGTGTATGTTTATATAACAGTTTTATTTGCGTCCGTGATCTGCCTCAAACGGTATCAACTTAAACCCTTTGACACGAGCAAGATCTGACACAAGGTCAATTTTTGGCTGAGGACCTTACCTGTACGACAATGAAAGAAAGGCTTTCCCTTTGAGGAGAAGAGAAGGTTTTGTCTATCGCTGACAGACCTTTGAAGTCAATTTCTTCAATCTGAGACTCAACCGGAAACTAACTTTCGTGTCTCAAACAAATTTTGGTTTGATTTGTGTTTAACGGCATATCAATCCCTCATGGTTTATTGAATGCCGAAATTTGATACAAATAATTTGTACATTTATATGGTATCAAGTATTCCTACCTAATAGAACTAATTTTCAAACATTTAACAATGAGATTTTATATATATATATATTATATATATATAGCGCAGGATCCCTCAGAGTTCCAGAACCGAAACTGCATCACCGGCGGTAGTTTAGTGTCATAGAAGAACACAATTGTCTTTAATTGGAATCATTTTGAGATGAGGCTTCTTAATCTGAGAATTAATTTTTTTATTTATTGCGGACTTTTTGTCCTCATCTTGGTAGTTTTTTGTGTTGTTTCTTCTTTCACTACGTTTCGGCCAAATTTCACCTCTGGCCTTCTTCAGGTGATTTTTACCGCGACCTCAGATAGGAATGATGAGTCTTGTAACCGCATCCCCAGTAATTACTGCCTTCCATAGTTGTTGTCTATCGCACCACGTTTTTGACCAAGTAAACCTCTGTCCGGCTTGGGTAGGATTTGAAACCGCTATCTTCCGACAATGCTCACATGGAACCGTAGAGACTCAACGCCTCTATCCGCTGCGCCACGAGGTCGCGGTAAAAATCAACTGAAGAAGGCCAGAGGTGAAATTTGGCGGAAAAGTAGTGAAAGAAGAAACAACAAAAAACTACCAAGATGAGGACAAAAAGTCCGCAATAAATAAAAAAAAATTGATTCTAAGAACACGATTATATGGTTTATAATGAACAGACCTAGTGATAGTATTAAAAAAAAAAAAAAAAAAAAAAAAAAAAAAATGAAGAATTTACCGAATATTAGACTTTGCCGTCCTGACAGACCACAGAGTAAAATTAAAAGAAAGTGAAAAGAGAAATACTAAGACCTTTCTAGAGAACTTAAACTCAACTGAAAACTACGTAATATGAACGTGACAGTGATACCGATTGTAATCCCCAAGGGATTAGTAAAGGAACTGGAAGACTTGGAGACGATACAAACTGGAGCATTAAGATCGGTCAGAATACGGAGAAGACTTGAAGAGATTTACTGTCTCTCAAACTTGAGAGAAAACCCATCAGCTAACGCTGCTGTTAAAAACTCTGAAAGGAGTAATAATAAAGTTGGTGACCTTGATCCAAGATGACCCGAAGGCTCCCTTTTCAATAGCCACTACACCTAGGTGGAGGGGAGGGGCCGCTACTCTATTCCCTGGATTGCTCCACTTTACCCTTGATCCTTACCTTATAATACCGAGTGTTAAGCAAGACGGCATCACGTACCATTTTTGGAGTTTTTGGTATGACTCGACCTGAGATTGAACCCTGGTCTCCCGGAACATTGGCGAATAATGATAATTCCACCTTGTAAACAATTGTAACTTCAAGTAACTATTCTTAATACAAATAACTTGTTCAGAGTTATATAATATCAAGTATTCCTATCCAATATAAATAATTTTCAAACAGATTAATTTGATCTATGTGTGTGTGATTTAATTAATAGGTTCTACCACTCTGGATCAGAGTGGACCTGGGAGTAATGATAATGAAGAGGTATTCGACACTCCCCCAGAGGTCCAGAGCTGGAACCTTAGCAATGGATGCAGTTTAGTGTCTTATGCTGGACATTTTTTTTGTTTGGTGTGTGGGCTGGAGCCCTGCCCCTCAGCAGGGTGGGGATGCAGTTGGCACATTCTAAACCCAACAAACAAGTTTTTGAATAGCCTGCAACATAACATTAGGTGCAAGTTATTTTGGATATTTTGACTTTAAAATAAGTTAAAAGAAAACAGGTTATTAGAAAAAAAACAAAAACAAAGGTTATAAGAATAACTACGTATTATTCAGTTTCAATTTTTTAAAAATAACTAAAAAAAAAACAAAAAAAAAAAACTATATGGTTTTGTTGATAGCCTTTGTAACTATTCTCGAGTGCAATAATGTTATCAAGCTTGACATTGTTGCAAAAAGGCAACGTTAGCCTTACTACCCCCCCCCAAAAAAAAACCAGCCTCCTAAAAAGTTTGATAAATATATTTTCCTATAATCTTACCATTAAGTTAAAAATGTTGTAAGATTATATTTTATTCACTTTTAGTTGGGTGTGATTAATTTGTCAAAATTACCCCCCCCCCCAAAAAAAACAAGTCTACAAAGATTCATCTTGGAATGTTAAAACAAATTCATCGAGAACGTATTCCGTGAAATTTCCCCGTTTCAAGAGAGTATACAAGACGATTGGCAAACCCACTGAGTCTGGCATAATGGTTAGAGTGTTCGCCAATGGCCCGGGAGATCTGGGTTCAATCCCAGGTCGAGTCATACCAAAGACTCAAAAAATGGTACTTGATGCTATCTTGCTTAACACTCAGGATTATAAGGTACGTATCAAGGGTAAGGTGGAGCAATCCAGGGAAAGGAGTAGCGCCCTCCCCTACACTTCGGTGTAGTAGCTATCGAAAAGGGAGCCTTCGGGTTACCCTCGACTACGGTCGCCAACTTTACTTTTACATAAGGTGTGGAGGATTCTCATTTTATCGTTATCTCTGTAGTACCGGGAATTTGGATGATTTATTATGTTCAGCGCGGTCGCAGACCTCCGAAACTTATTTAGTCACTAACTGGACATAAAATTGCTTTTTTTTCTCTAAGAGCATTGCTCTAATAAAACTTGTTATGTGTCATTTTTGCTGGGTTATAGTTACACACTAATTGTATTAATACAAATACACATTTGTACTATAACGATTTTACGGATTAAAAATACTTTGAATATATTTATATATATTTTCACTAACTACATTGAGCGATCCCCACGTAAAAGCTTTCTTTTGTAGGTAATTACCGGAGAGTGTTTTAGTCGAATTCTCACTCAACTGCGTTTCCGTCCAGTCATCGTGACATGCTAACAACTAAACATTTTGTGTCAATATATTAGGCGCTTCGACAGATTGCAGGGAAAAGTTGATTCGTGCCTTTCTCAAATGCATCAGAGGTAAGCGAACAGAAACAGCCCTGGTCAAAATTTGAACACCGTTTGCTGAATCCACTTTAACCGTCAGGTTACTTGTGCAATTTAGTAAATGCAAAAGATATATAAATATATTCACACAGACACAAACATACGCGTGCTTATATATGACATACACACCTATACGCTTATATATGTAAACGTCTGACATACACACGTATCCACGCGCTGGCATTGTTACAAGTAAATGTCCTGAGGAGCTGCAAAGCGACGAGTCTGCTCAGAGTCGACAGTCATTGGTCCAAATCTTGCTGACGTCAGAGTCCAATGACGCGTGACGTCATCATCAGAGCATAGCACCTGATTTCTTTAAATAGAACGAATAACTTGGAAGCCGTTCTTCAATTGGCGAAGGAAGAAGAGGAAAGAGAGAGGAAAGTATGATATATAATGGAGAGAGTCTGACGCTGGAATAACGGCCTCTTCTCAAAAGCTTTACAACTTACACACAGTTTAACCACCTGCATAGGGTCGCATTGCTGGAAATTGAAAGATGTCAGCGATTCGGGTAATGAGGTGTGTGTGTGTGTGTGTGACATGAGTGAGGGGGTGAAGCGGAACGTTGGCGGGTTTTGTGATGGAGATATTAGAATTATTGCAGGGAAATATTACTGTGAACTATCAAGGGGTACTCATCTTCCTCGTAAAATCTATACGTTAGAATATAGGAATAAATGAACAGTTCTCAAACTCAGTTAATCATGCACCCCCACCCAAGAAAAAAAACAAAACACTCTAGTAACGACACGCTAAATTCTGTTACAGAACGTGTACTCTAAACACACACAGAGGATGCGACACAAGGTCAATTTTTAAGCGGGATTAAACCGGTTTAAATTAAGTTTCCTTTCCCTTTTAGTAACCATACCAAGGTTAAACATTTCAGTCTGCCCAACTAATTACCCTTGGGAAAGGCATGAATCTAACTATGTGTAAGAGTACTATGTGGAGTACAGCCTCGTTCACGATTTGAACGAGGGTCACCGCCCCCTATTTCTTATATTAACCATTTGACCACGAGCACTCCTCTCTCTCTCATAGCTGGAGAGTGAGTGTAAGCTTTGTTGTCACACAACTATTAAAAAAAAAAAAAAAAAAATTAGTTAGCATGTGTATATCCCACAAGAATTAAAGGGAGTTCCCGTAGCGTGTCTAAAGCGCTGGACTGCGACATCGTAGTAAGTGAGTTCGAACACCAGTCACGCTATTACATTCAGTTTCGAATATACTCTTATGAAAGGCATGAACCCCCTTATCCCCCTCACCAGCCATGGGTTAATAGCACAACTACTGTTCTTCTATAAAAGAGGGCTATGGCATTACATAACCCACGAAAGTTGATATGCCATTAAACAAAGAAACCAATCCAAAGAGAAGTGTATCACACTTCTAAAACTGTTGTGCACGTTTGTCTTTTCATACGCATAATAGAACGAAAAGATCTATCTATCTATCTCTCTCTCTCTCTCTATATATATATATATATATATATACATACACACACATATACATACATGCACGTTTACATGACTTATTAGAGCATGCCGACAGCAGAGTCCCTTGACGATCTTGCCATTCATCCCTATCTGTCATCGATCTAAGTCCTCTTGACGCCTCCCAGTGTCCGCTCATAAGTACGTAGTATAATGATGAAACAAAACGTTTCACAGAACTAAAACGCATTTTCTACAATTTTATCCCTGGTCAATGAACTTAATTTAGTCTACAATATTAATCGAACTGTGACAATTCTAATACCTTACTACATGTTTACGAGCTGCAAACATGCCGTTCCATTTACACGCACGTTTATATATATATATATATATATATATATATATATATATATACACATACACACAGCGGGCGTCTCATGAGTGGGTACCAAGCATATAGGAAAGAGAAAGAACTTAGTGTTGACGCGTGTAGGTTACCGTTACGCACACGTGCGCGTACACACACACACTATAAAATGCACAGATCTGAGACAGGTTTTTCACATACATACACTTCGGCGCTTGGTTCTCACTAGGTGCCCAATTCATGCGGCCTTGTGCTACATCTAAGCAAAAAGCTTAGTAAATTACCACACTTCGGCGCTTGGTAACCTCCCATGGGACGCCTGACATAATCGTACTACTCATCTCTCTCTCTCTCTCACATACACATAAGTCGAGGGTAGTTATAAATATTTTGCGTTTCATTTTTTTTTTCCCGAGTATATGTCGTCAGAAACATTTGAAATAGAAAATAAAATCGATTAATTAATTTTTTTTCAACTGCATAAACGAGATTATTTTCTGAATAATATCGTATATTGGGTTGCGAAATAAAAACCAGTTCTAATATAACAGAGGTAATTTTTTTTACTATCGTATATACCTGTGTATAAGTCGACCATCCATTTATTCTCACAGAATCAACTATGAACAACAACAACAAAAAAAAAAAAAAAAAAAAAAAAGGAAGTAATATCAGGATTGCTTCTCGTCTTTTCCATTATTTTAAAAATTTCAATCTTACAAAATTATTACTCATGACACCTTAGAAATTGAGCAAAAAGAAAAATCGTGAGAACCAATTTCCCTTTTAAGTACAATTGAACCATTTCCGACCTAACCAGATATTGTCAGAATTTCTTCGATGTAGCCATAGTACCATTAATTTTTGACTAGTTAAAAAAAAAAAAAAATTTTAATTATATTCTGACATCTTATTTTTGTTCCTTCATCTTTTTTTTTTAAATTTCATTTTACGACTTTAGTGTTATAACCTTTCCAGTGATTTGAAATCAAATCCTGTCTTTTTGAGAGACAGTCTGACAAGAAAAGTGCTTTACCTAGAAGACTACATTCGGAGCTTTCTAGCCTTAGCGAGACATCCAGTCTCAAAGACAAATGAATTCAAAATCGGATATTTAATCAAAGTTGTGACTCAGCTTCTTACCCGGCGTAGATAAGTATTTCAGCTAGTTTTCCATATTTTACAGACTGCTCACAAAGATTTTACTGGAAAGGAGTTTGGCCCCAATATCCTGAAGAGGGTGATAAAATTGAAGTCTTACGTTGCGACTCGGCTTCATCGGACTATTTTCACTTATTTGGGGAGAAGCGGATAAGAGGATCACGCACAAAATTCATACAAACACTCAGCACAGCCACGCAGATATGTCCAGGCCCCTACATGCCCCCACCCGCCATGATATATAAATGGAGATCAGTTTTTATGGCATATCAACTCTTGTAGGTCATTTAATGCAAAATCCTCTTCATTCAAGAGTTGTAAACACATTTTGTCAATAACATTCTAAAACGAGCCCGAGCTCTTTTTTGCACACAGTTAAATGATTTCACATCTTGCTATATAACAAGGCACAATTTCATATCAGTCATATTTTCAGTTCGTTCAATTTGACCCATAGATAGGACCCCATCAGGTGCTACCACTCGGGGTCAGAGTGGACCTGGGAGCTATGACATTTCCCAGAGCTCCAAGGCTAGAGCCTCGCCATCAGATGGTTTCATATATCAACACTCGTTGAGGAGAGGGGTCTTACCCTTCTACAGAGATGCAGTCGGTGTATTCCATCTACAGCCCCAACCGACTGGGCTGGTTAGTTGGTTGTTTTATGCCAAATCTTAACGTATAAAATGATTTGTAAACGCATAGTTTGTAGATAACATTTTTAAACGAGCCACAACTCTTGTTTGGATACTGTTAAATGGTTATAATGAATTTGTAAATCAACAGTTTGTAGGTAATCTTATTTTTTAAATGAGAGAGCGAATTTGTTTGCCCACAAGTATTACTATTTTCTTCACACAGTTAAATGATTCCAAATATTCTGACACGAATAGTTCTATTTAGTATTAATTATTTGTTTGCACTCACTTAAATGCTTTCAAGGTTTTGATATCTAACATCAATGTTTTTTTTTCCTTGCACCATTCTAGCATCGCTATGTAACACTAAAAATTCAATTTAGGCAGAGAGTTAAAGAGTTTCAAGTATTGTGGATCAACCCTAATAATTCTAGTCAACATTACTCATTCATTAGCACATAGTTAAATGGTTCCAAGTATTGCTATGTATTACTAATAACTCAATTAAACATAGGTCATTTGCTTACACAATTAAATGGTCAAACAGTTCTATTCTTCATAATTTGGTTTAACACGAGTCATACGGTTTAAATGTTAAACAGTTGTATTTGACCCATTGATAGAACCCTATCAGGTGCTACCACTCCGGGTCAAAGTGGACCGGGAAGCAACGGCAATGAAGAGGTACTCCACATTCCCTAAGGCTCCAAGGCTTGAGCCTCACCATCAGATCAGTTTGTATCACTCGTTGCGTGTGTGGGGGGTGCAGGTCTTACTCCTCTGCAGAGTTGCAGTCGGTGTATCCTACTGTCAATTGGGCTGTTCATATACACACGTCTAATTATATTGTACCACATCAAAAGGTCTACATTGTCACCGTGCGCCCCTAACAAATCCGCCTGCTTAAGTCTTCCTGAAAGCTAATTCTGTGTTACAGCCTCCTACCCAGGTTATTTTAAATTACAGGGTGATAAAAAAGAATGTCAATATTTCTAGGGGAGTATCTTATTAGAAAATCAGAACCGATATGTCAGAAACTGAAGATTCTAGTATATATATATATATATATATATTAGTCAATTTTAAGGGGAGTTTAACAGATTTGAGTTCCGTTTTCCTCCTAAACGGGTGCCAAATCAAGGTTGGAAAACCCCGTCTGTTCTATTTATCCATAGCTAGAAGGAGAACGGTTGGATTCATATCTTTCCCAAGAGTATTAGCGCTATGTGAAATGGAAACAGTCTTGTCCAGGTCTTAATTCGTGTCACAGTGTCCATTTCCTACGACACCATAAACGCCTCCAATTCCAGTAATGTACTGACAGGTGGAGACTAAAAATCATAAAAGGAATTTTCCCAGAAAAAAAAGTTTTTAAACATTCAGTATTTTAATGTGGATATAGCGTAGCAGTTATTATCGTAGAAAAACGAATCTGCGTTTCAGTTAAAATGCATGAATCCATCTCTTCTACCCCCGACTATAGCTATTTAGGAAGGCAGAATGTTTTTTTAGCCTTGGTAAGACAACCAGTCAAAGAGGAGGAAAATTCCGAATTTAAACAAGTTGTCATCTACTTTAAGATCGACCTTGAATTGTGTCCTGTTTGTTGGGGAAGGGCTGGGTAAATACATGTACTACATTTTAACAAATATATATATATATATACCCATTTGGAGTCGGGTGCTTCTTTTTAGCTTTGTTCCTCCCGAAAATAATGGGTTAAGGCGAGTTAACTCAGTCTTTTTTTAGTATTGAAAAGGAACCGAAGCATAAAAACTGGTAGATTGTAGAACACCCTATAGAAATTAGGAATTGCGCTTATATATATATATATATATATATATATATATATATATATATATACTTTTCTACGTCACCAGAAGAGAATACTATATAGATATTAAACTACCCATCTCTATGTAGTAGGGTTTTCTAATGAGGTTGAAAATTTACTTAGTAAATAAAATTCTTTAAGAAAACTGACGTGAAAAAAAAAAAATTCAATTTTATGTCATTATCGTATACCGCTTTCTAGCCGGGTTGCCATGGTTAACAACCAAGCCTCTCACGGTTAACTTCAGAGAATTTAGTTGGTTGGGTTTTATGGCATATCAACCCTTGTTGGTTATTTAACATGCAGTTTAAATGCAAGTACAGTTTAATTGTCAAAAACATTTCTATTTCAAGCTACCCAGTTTAGTCAAACAGTTTTAATTCAAACTATTCAGTTTAGCATATGAATGCAGTTAGTTCCATTTAACCAATAGATAGGGCCCTATCAGGTGCTACCACTCCGGGGCCTGAGTGGACCTGGGAGCAATGGCAATGCTCTGCATTCCCCAAAGCTCCAGCATCACTGGAACCTCACCTTCAGATTATTTAGTGTCATATCCAGGGCACTCATTGGGGGGGGGTCTTACTCCTTACAGTTGGTGTATTCTACAGCTCCAGCCGACTGGGCAAAGAGAATTTGGCTCCTCAGTATCATCAAGTCGTGCCGCTAGCACGGATATCCCTGACCCTCTCTCGCTACTTCTCCCTATCGTTCATCGCCTCCAGCAGGTCTTCAGGGTTACATCCCGTATCCTCACATAGCTGCTGTATGTATGTTCGAACTGGTCGTCCTGCTTTTGCTCGGCCATATGTGGGGGTCCATAGGAGTACGTCACTTATGAGCTCGCCCCTGCTTCTCCAGCAGTGTCCTGCATGTCTGGTTCGTCTAACTTGGATAGTTTTCGTGATGGGAGGCAGGTGGCCGTATAGTTGGTGTCTTGTGGGGTGTTGCCGCCAGGACTTGTTCAATATTGCTCACCACATTCTTGTATAATTGCTGCCTAGCTTCTTCTCCAGCCGTTTAGTTAGCGTCCAAGTAGTGCATCCATACAGCAGTATCGATACGACAGCTGCCTGGAAGAAACTGCGTTTTATTTTATCGGTCAGGTCTGATTTTCATATGATCGATAGCTGTCCATGCCTTCATTAGCCGCGTGTCAATGTGACACTGCTTCCTAGGTAGGTGAATCTGTCTACCAGTTTCAGAGACGTTTCGTCAAGTGTGGAAATTTAGCCTGTTTGATTATAGCACATATATTCAGTTTTGTGTGCATTGACATGGAGGCCAATAGAAACGAGCCTTCTTTGTATACTGTTCTTATATTATGCCTAACTTATTTTAGTACGTATTTACCAACCCTACCAAACGAGCAGGATGCAACACAAGGTTATTTTAAGTGGAGTAATGGTCCAGGAGACCTGGGTTCAATCCCAGGTCATGTCATACCAAAGACTTTAAAAATAGTACTTGATACCTCCTTGCTTCTCTCTCAGCATAGTAAGGTACGTATCAAGGATAAAGTAGAGCAATCCAGGGAAAGGTGTAGCGCCCTTCTGTGCACCTCGGTGTAGTAGATATTGAAAAGGGAGCCTTCTGGTCGCCCTCGACTACGGTCGCCAACTTTTCTTAAAATGTTTGAATTTAGAATTCCCCTAGACTGGTTGTCATACCAATATTAAAGATTCCAGTCTGCTCTTCTATTTAACCATAACTGGAAGGAGCTCACGTTTCCAAAAAGGTATTAGCGCCATGAGAAATGCAAATTGCCTCGCTTAAGCTTTGAACACTGGTACGACAATGACCGTTACACCACCAGCACCTCCAAAGCTTAGGGTTTGGTCTCTGTTCACTGGCATAATCAACCTTTTTGGGTTGTTTAATGTCAAAGCCACCCTTTTAGAAAAAAACAGTCGTGATACTATTTAACCTACAGCAAGACTTACGCTTAGGAAAAGAGAATAGATACTCTCTCCCCAAATAAAATTAACTCAGTCGGCTGGGGCTGTAGAATACACCGACTACGTCTCTGCAGAGGGGGGGTAAGATTTAATGCCAAAGCGTTCTGATATGACACGAAACAATCTGATGGTGAGGTTCCAGTACTGCTGGAGCTTTGGGGAATGCAGAGTATCCCTTGATTGCCATCGCTCCCAGGTCCACTCTGGCCCGGAGTGGTAACACCTGATAGGGTCCTATCTATACGTCAAATAGAACTAAACTGTGCACTTATGCTAAACTGAACTGTTTGAAATAGAGCTGTTTTTGGCATTTAACTGTAAACAAAAACTATACTCATACTAAACTTAATTGTTTGAAATTTAGTTTGGCTTTAAGTGACCCGAAAAAGGTTGATACGCCGTAAACAAAAAACAAAAAAAAAAAACAAAAAACAAAGACAAAAAACAAAAAACCCAAAACAAAGCACAATCAATCAAAAAACATTCACAAAATCTGATTTTTTTCTGGCAAAGTCAAAACCCCAAATGTTTTCTTTAAGATTTAATCAATGTCCCCATTTTAGTTTATTTCGTTCCTTTGTTTCTTAAAAAGGAGTCAAAACTCGTCAACTATTGTATTTTTAACAGTGTTTGCTAATTTGATTTGTTTTTTTTTCTTTAAGAGCTTATCAACCTTCGTGGGTTATTTAATGCCAAAGCCATCCTCCTAGAAGGACGGCAGTGATGCTATTTAATCCATAGCTGGAAGGTTAAGGGTGTTCATACCTTTCCAAAGGGCTTTTGTCCAAAAGTGAACGTAATAGTACGACTGGAGTGCGAACTCGGTTCCTACGATTTGCTAATTTGAAGATTGATGACAGATTTTTAATAATTAAGATTTTGATTTGAATCCAAATAGAAAGTCACAAAAAAAGTCACAAAAAAAAAAAAAAAAAAAAAAAAGAAAAAGTGTCATTTCTCTATAAAACTTAATTGTGACTTTTTACCTTTGACTTTATCTAAATATGTAGAGGAGGATTAAACTTCTTTAAATGTCTTGGTTTTCTATATTTTAAAAAGTGAATTACCGAGAAATTAAGCTTCTTCCAGATTGTACGTACGTTAGCTTGATGTTTCTTTTACCTGAACGAAAAGAGCAACATCTAATGTATTTGAGGCTATTCCCCCCCCCATAAAGTCAGCAGTTGTCACCCTCCATTTCCAAAGGGAGGAAAGATTCATTTTATGGTCAAAGTCGTAGCCTAGTCAAACTAATTTGATTGGTTGGTTGGGTTTTATGACATATCAACCTGTGTAGGTTATTTAACGCTAAACCCATTTTATGCGAATAATCAGTTCTATTTCAAACAATTCAGTTTAGCTCGAGTACACAGTTTAATTGTCAAAAACATTTCTATTACAAGCAATTCGGTTAAGTCAAACAGTTCTAATTCAAGCAATTCAGTTATACAGAAAGTTCTATTTAACCCATAGATAGGGCTCTATCAGGTGCTACTATTCCGGGCCAGAGTGGACTTGGGAGCAATGGCAATGAAGGCATGCTCCGCATCCCCCAAAGCTCCAGCATCACTGGAACATCACCATCAGATTGTTTAGTGTCATATCCAGGACACTCATTGGGTGGGGGTCTTTCCCTTCGGCAGAGGTGCAGTCGGTGACAGGGCGAACTAATTTGAGAAGTCAGAACAGATCAACTAGGATTTTTTTTTATCAAACGATTATAAATTCACTTATTCGAAATGTTCATCTTTAAACTTTCATTATATAGATAAAAAAGAAGGTTTTTTTTAATGCTGCGCCAATCTCCCAAAAGTAGGAAGGGCTTGATATATATAAATTAGTTAAGTTGGCAGACTGTTGTCAAGGGAGACCCGAAAGCTCCCTTTTTAATAGCTACTACACTGAGGTGTCGGGGAGGGCGCTACTCCTTTCCCTGGATTGCTTCACTTTACCTTTGATCTGTACTTTATAATGCCGAGTGTTAAGCAAAGAAGCATCAAATACCATTTTTTTGAGTCTTTGGTGTGACTCGACCTGGGATTGAACCCGGGTCTCTCGGACAATTGGCGAACACTAACCGTTATACATATCTAGATTACATACTACAAACCTCAGTAGATCTAATAAAATTGTTTCACGTTTATTTTTTTTATAAAACTTTCGCCATTAGAAACAGTCCTATTATTCGAGTATGCAGCAGAGTTTGATAAAAAAAAAAAAAAAAAAAAAAAAAAAAAAAAAATTGTAATCCAATGGAAAACCAAAACAAAAAACAAACAAACAAAAAAAAACAACAAAAAAACAAAAACAGAACCAAAAAGCACAAAGATATAGCAGAATCAAAACACAAGAAAAAAGCAATACCCCGCCCCCCCAAAAAAACAAACAAATCAAAACAAAAAACAAAACAAACGAAAAACAAAAACAAAACACCCGAATCAAGATCTTTATGGAACTTAAATTTTTTAAACTGATTAGGAATTGATCAAAGACTCCATAAGAAAAAAATGAAAAAGTGCAAAGACGTTGATTAGTAGGATTCCTAAGTAGATATTCTTTCAGACCATAACGAAATACCTATGAAATAAACTATTCAAAATTGAAAGACGTTGATCTTGGAGACTTCTGAAGGCGCTCGAGGCGTAACGTGGAAGTGGACTCGGCTACCAGTGTTTCATACCTGAACGAGGTTGTTTGCTTTTCACAGAGCGCTAATACTCTTGGGGAAAGATATGAATCCAACTATTCTACCAAACTATGGGTAAATTACCGGGAAGTATGTATTCTTTAACCTCGGTATGGCAACCTATTTACGAAGAGGAAAACTGAATTTAAACGCGTTGTAAAACATGGAGAGGGATGGAATTCGTCTGGCTATAATTGCCCCAGACAGAATATACGAGTAACGTCACTACTGCCAAACTTTGTTGCTGCACCCGTTAATAGACAAAAATCAATGTTGGGCGAAAAGAATTATCTCCTTTGTTTAGATATTAAATTAGTCTCTAATCCTGGAATTTTGGAGAATACATAGTACCCCTTCATTGCTATTGGTCCCAGATCCACTGGGACCCGAAGTGGTAGCACCTGATACGGTCCTGTCTAAGGTCATATCGAGAACTGTTTGACATTTAAACTATCTACAAACAAATGATTTTAAAAATCAGCGGAAAAAGGTTTCCTGAGCAACATTTAAAATCAACCCAAAGAACTGGTTATAATAATAAAAAAAGCAATATACATTGACAATGAAAACATAGAATAATAGAAAATGACACAAGAATCGTTATGGGTGACAGCCCAGTCCGTTGGGGCTGCAAAATACACAGAGTGCATCTCTGTAGAGGGGTAAGACCCCCCACCTCCAACGAATGTCATGATATGACTAAACAATCAGATAAAGCTCCAGTAATGCTGGAGCTTCGGGGAATGCGGAGTAACCTTTCATTGCCATCGCTCTTAGGTCCCCTGACCAGAAATGGTGACACCTGATTGGGTCATATCTACGAGTTAAATAGAACTGTTTGATATCAACAACATGTGAAATTGAATTGTTAGAATAAGAACTGTTTGACCATTTAACAGTGTAAATAAACAACTGTTTGATTAAATTGTTTGGGATGAATAGCAATACTTGGATCTGTAACAGTGCAAACGAATGTTGAATAGAATTATTAGCGTTGAATTGAAATACTTGAAACAGTTTAACTGTGTGCAAAAATTAAATTATTGATATTGCAGGACAATACTTTGACCAATTCGACTGTGCGCAAATGAATAGTTCTGAAAAGAATGTGTTCGAAAGCAATACTTTAAACCATTTAACTGTGCAAAAAAATGCGCACTGGCTTGTTTAAAAAATATATCTTTACCTATAGACTATATATAGATGTATAAATCGGATTTGATATGCTATAAAACGTGAACTTAACTTTGTCATTAAGTCTTAATAATTGACCTCTTAAACTTTTGGTGTTAGTAAAAATTTATATTGGTTATATAGTCGTCTAATCTATCTGTTTGGTAAGTGGATTTTCTTTGATAATCATAGAACAAAGATATTGATTTATATCACGTTGGATAGATGCAGCAGAAAACTATTACAAACAATTAACAGTAACTTCTACATAAGATCATCGTCCGAAAAAAAGCCATACACATATACTCAAATATATACAGACACCACACACATATACCTGCCATATGTATACTCTCCCACAAACACACAACATAAGGCACACACACACTACATATATATACACACACACACATACACGTTGAGTATGACGTTTTGTCAAATCTTAGGTGTAATGTGTCTGGGTATTTATCTATCCAAAATGAGATGGCCTGTTTTCCTAATTCCTGGAGGGGGTGATATTGCAGTATAGGTGTGCGATTTCAACTGTAGCTATGAGTGTGTTGGATCAATTTTTTCTGAAACAGCTCAAAAGAATTACCATTTTAGACATCCCTATACCCCGCCAAAAAAAAAAAAAAAAAAAAAAAAAAAAATAAAAATAAAAACGTAAATGCCAAATCATCACATATCTATGTACCACAAACCAACAGACACCCAACAATACCTCCACTTCAAAAGCCACCACCCCAAAATCCACCCCTTACACTCTAGCACGTAGAATACACACAATCACGGACCCCCCCCCCAAAAAAAAAACACAGCACTCGTTTTAAAGAGCTACACACAACCCTACGCTAGAGTGGATACCCAACACCACTAATAAATAAAGGGTTGGAATCAACAGAAAAAAAATTCCACGAAGAAAATTAAGGAACCCGAACAAAAAAAAAAAAAAAAAAAAAACCCAAAAAACACCACAACGAGAAACCCCAAGCATAAATCACAACCTACAAAAATAATCCAGAACTATTCACAGAAATAATGAAAAATCTAGAACTTAAAAACAAGGATAAATTCAAAGAAATACTAGACAACAAAAATCATTAAAAGCCAGAGACAACCCCAAAAAAGCTTAAAAGAATACTCACCTCTCTACATTCAGAGAAAACACAAAAACAAGGAGTTACCAAATGCAATAATAAACGATGCAAAATGTGATAATTAGAGAAGGTAAATCATATACCTTTAAAAACCCGGTTTCTCGTTGTGGTGTTTTTTTTAGAGTTCCTTAATTTTCTTTGTGGTATTTTTTTCCTGCTAATTCCAACCCTTTATTACTGTTGTTGGGTATCCTCTCTGGTGTAGGGTTGTGTGTAGCTCTTTAAGGAGAATTTTTTAAAAGGTTTTTATCCGTGATTGTGTGTATTCTTCGTACTATAGTGTAAGGGATGGATTTTTATACAGTTTTGGGGGTGGTGGCTTTTGAAGTGGAGGTATTGTTGGGTGTGTTGGTTTGAGGTAGATAATTCTTTTGAGCAGTGTTCAAGAAAAAAAAAAATGATCCCAACACACTCATAGTCACATTTGACGTCACAAACCTATTAGCAATATCCCCCCAAAGAATTTGGAAAATAGGCCATCTCATTTTGTATAGATAAATATCCAGACATTACACCCAAGATTTAACAAAAAAAAAAAAAAAAATTATTAGACGGTATAGAAATAATCCTTAACTCGTAATAACATTATCAGGACACTAGGGAACAGCTATGGGAATTAAAATAGCGCCAAAATACAAAATAAAAACTTAAGCTGCAACTCAAAAAACGTAGTCGACATAATTGAATGTAGCGAATGCAAAGAAATATACATTGAGTCAACACAGGCCCTTAATACAAAGACATCACTTCATAAGAGTAATATCAAAATAGAAAACAGAAAATTAAAAAGTTTCGAAAGGCCTATACCAATGTAATCAAGGGAAATTTAAAATAATGCCACTATATTAAACCAACGACGATACGCTACTTCAAATAAAGGAAAAGGATTTTATTGATAATTTAAAAAGTTGAATAAAACATGAATCTCAAGAAACATTCACAGAGAGAAAAAAAAATGACCAAGTTAAATTGGAAACCACTCCAACACACACACAGCGTATCAAATATCAAAAGTAAATTAGGGCTGAAATAGGCTAAGAAAAATACACTCTAAGAAAAAGGACCGGCATTCATTTTAAATGTAAAAATAGTCTTATTTCAGATATTAAAATTTAGCCTAAGTACGCAGTTTAAATGACCCCCCCCAGCGAAGCTCAGTTTAGTTCTTTTTGACCCATAGGACCATTATCAAGTGTTACCACTCCGGGACAGAGTGGACCTGAGAGCGATGGCAATTAAGGGTTACTCCGCATTCCCCAAAGCTCAAGAATTACTGAGACCTTACTAGTTTAGTGTTATATCCAGGGCACTCGTTGTGGGTATTTTACCCCTCTGCAGAGATGCAGTCAGTGTTTTCTGCAGCCTCCACAGTCCGTATATTCTTAACACCGACCAGTGTACCTTTATAAGGATGTAAATTGAACTATTTTTTTTTTAACCACGTATCAGTTCGAAAAAAAAAGTTTAAATTAATCATTTTTTCCCTGATTTCGATATTTCCTAATAATCTGGTTAAGCTCGAAATCACAAACGTTTAAACAATATTCATATCCACTGGGTCCAGATATCGTGTGTCTCATACATAAATTTTCTGGTTAAACTGACCAAAAAGGAAAAAAAAAAAATTGTCTATTCTCATTAATCAAACTAAGGGTGGCGCGCTTGGCGAAACGGTTATCATAGGATACGAACTCAATGATTAGAGTTGAAATCATTGCGTTTCCTCATCAAAGTACAATGACAACACGGATTCCTTTAACTATCATCATCTGTCTATTGGTTATCATTCTTGTCAAGTCCTCCAGACGGTATCTTGTGTTTGCACAGTGTTACCGAATGTAAGGTTTTACTGGTTAGCCAATTCCGATGTGTCCATAGGAGAACGTGGCTAAGAATTTGATCAAAGCAGCACACAGCATCATTGTGTGGTTACCATCCAGCTTTTTCTCCAGGCGTTTTGTTAACAGTACTGACATAGCTACAGCTTGAAAGGAAAAAAAAAAAAAATATACCGCTGTATTTTATATGAAAGATCAAATTTCCGTTTGATCGTTAATCTGTCAATAGCAGTACCTGCCTTACCTATGCGTATGCTGACAGTTTTCAGTAGATGAGATATTCCTGCCGAGCAATGTGAACTGGTCAACTAATTTCTGAGGCTTGCAACTTAAGAGTATTAGCATGAAGTCTCATTAAGAAAGACCCAAATCCAACTCTTCTCTGCCTACAGCTATGGTTAGGCTTGGTGGCATATCAACTATTATTGGTTATTTAATGCCAAGCACTTTTTACACATTGAATATTTGTAAACACATTTTGTGGATATGCACAGCTAAATGATCAAATATTTCTAACAATTCAGTTTCAGTATAAATATTCGCCATAGCCCGGGAATGGCACTTGATGCTTCCTTGCTTAACACTCAGCATTATAAGACTTGGATCAAGGGTAAAGTGGAGCAATCCAGGGAAAGGAGTAGCGCCCTCCCCTACACTTTGGTGTAGTAGCTATCGAAAAGGGAGACGGGGGGTCACCGACTTTTTTTTTAAATAGTTTTTTGTTTACACACGGTTAAATATAAAACCTGTTCTATTTCAAGCAATTCAGTTTATCCGAAGTTTTATGGCATATCAGCCATAGTAGGCTATTTAAAGCCAAATCCAGATTATTTATATATCTAAGATATATGATTTGTAAACGTAAGTCAACAAAGTTAAATAGTTCCAAGTATTGTTATGTACCGCTGATAATTAAATTAAACAGTTTTTTTACACTTACCGTTAAAATGATCAAGCAGTTCTATTTCAAGCAATTCAATTTAGCATAGTTCAAAATTAAATGGTTCCAAGTAGTGCTATGTATCAGTAACATCATTCATTTGTTTACACACTGTTCAATGATCAAACAGTTCTTTTTCAAAAAATTCAGTTAAGCATAAGTCATTTGTTTGGACTCAGTTTAAATGTCAAACAATTCTATTTGACCCATAGATATTACCCTATCAGGTGCTACCACTAAGGACCAGAGAGTAATGGCAATGAAGATGTACTCTGCATTCCCCAAAGCTTCAACATTACTGTAGTCTCACCATCAGATTGTTTAATGTCGTATCCAGAGGGATCTTACCCCTCTGCAAAAATGCAGTCGGTGTATTCTACAACCCCTGCCGACTGGGCTACCTATAGCTATGGGTAAATAGCCGCGTAGACTGCAGCTCAAGCGTTAGAGGTTGGCAATCGGCTCCTCGTTGTTCTCTGGCGACTCAAAGATGAATAGTATATTGCTGCTATCTTAGACAAACATCAGCGTTGCAAAGGTTGGGACTTGATATGTATTCGGTTCCCAAAGCGACCAAAATACATCTCAAAGTTGGTTGGGTTTTTGTAATATAATTGCGGAGGGATTTTTATTATTATCATTTTTCGTTTTATATATCCTGCCTTTCGGTTTAATTAGGTTGAGAACCTTTCGCTTAGTGCATGGGTTAGTTAGGTGCACACATTGAGTGCAGGTGTTCACGCGCGTGCGGGGCGGATGTGAGAATCACAGATGTCACAATAAAAACCCCAGATAAAAAATAAACAGGGGACGTGAATGACGTCATGCCCAGAAGCTCTGAGGATTTTGGAAATTGCCCCCCCCCAAAAAAACCGACAAAAAACAAAAACAAAACAACCCCCCTAGTTAGTTGAGATTTAAGCTCCAAACCAGAAAGTTGAGTCTAGAGGAAGGTACTATTTACCAACCCCTCCGCTCGGGCAGGATATGACACAAGGTCAGTTTTTAAGCGGAGTTTAACAGGTTTGAATTCAGAGTTTTCCTTCTCCTAGACTAGTTGCCTCACCAAGGCTGAGGAACCTAGTCCGTCCTACTATTTACCCATAGCTGGAGGGAGAATAAGGGGGTTCATACCTTTCCCAAGGGTATTTGCCCGAAAGTGAACGTAATAGCGCGACTGGAGTACGAACTCGCGTACTACGATTCCGCAGTTCATCGCTTTAACCATTACACCACGAGGACACCCTCTAGTCTAGAGGAAGGTAGTCGATTTTTGGTCTCACCTCGGCGAGACCAGTTTGGGTCTACGAAATGTGTTAAAAGAAATTGTGTGTCTCTCCTCACGTCGAAAAACCTTAAACTCAAAAAAGGTAAAACGTTTCGTAGCTGAACCAGAGAGTCGTCAGTGTTTCCAGATTCCTACATGTTTATGAACATTTTATGAACATTATGTCTATTTCACGTGTTCATATCTTGGTCGTGTATTTTTGGACTTGGATATGTTACATTTTTATTTAATGTTAAATTCTGTTTATATTCTTGTACTAAATGATTTGAAAAATGACGTTTTTCAGCGACCCAGAACTCATTTGTTAGCACACCGTTAAATGGTTTCAAGTTTTTTTTGTTTTTTTTAAATCCAACTAACAAGCTAATATCAGCCATTTACTCACAGTGATGTGGTTACAAGCATTGATATTTAATAGTAATGATTCGCATGAATACTATTTATTCTTTTGCACAGTTAAATGCTTCCAAGTATTGCTATATAACGTCACTAATTCAATTATGCCACACGGTTAAAGTTTCAAGTACTGCTATTAAACACTAATAATTCTATTCAACATTACTTGTTCGTTTGCACACAGTTAAATGGTTCCAAATATTGCTATATATCACAAACAAGTCAATTCAACATCACACTTGTTTTTACATAGTTAAATGATCAAACAGTTCTATTTGACACATAGATGGGACCCTAACAGGTGCAACTACGCAGAGTTCGAGTGGATCCGGGAGTAATGGCAACGAAGGGATACTCCGAATTCTCCTGGACTGAAGAATCAGATGGTTTAATTTCATATCCAGGACACTTGTAGAAGGGGGTCCTACCTCTCTGCAGTCGGCGTATTCTATAGCCCCAACCGACTGGGCTGGGTTTAATGTGGAGTACCCCACTGGAAACGAACGTCCCATGTGGTGGTTAAAAAAAACTGCTTATTTCCATCGGCTTTCCCTTTACTGGGGCTTCTCAGGCACCGTGCAATAAACTGAGACACTCCTCCTCTTAGATTGGGTGGGGGATAGATGTCTGGAATGTGAGCCCCTCCCACCCGAAGGAGGGCTGATTATTCAATCCCCAACCCGGTATGGAAACCAGAGTTGTACAGAGACCTGCAGCATTGTCAAATGTGGGTCTTCCCTAGAATTTTGTACAGACCTGAGCCGTGATCCTGGCGCAAATCCAGGGGGTCTCAACAGATTGATGCTATAAAGTGAGAGAATATTTCAAATTAGTTGAGCGTGGTAATTTACTTTCTTTTGCTTATATGTGGCAAAAGGCCATACGAAAAGACCACCCCATGATGTTGGTTTATTGTTTGGGTTTATGGCATATCAACCTTTGTTGGTTATTTAATGCCAAATCCACTTTTGTACAAATAATCAGTTCTATTTCAAACAATCCAATTTAGCACGAGTACACAGTATAATAGTCAAAAACATTTCTATTTCAAGCAATTCACTTTAGTCAAACAGTTCTAATTCATCCAATTCAGTTTCGTATAAGTATAGATTTTATTTATGCACTGTTAAATGTCAAAACAGTTCTATTTCAAGTATTTCGGTTTAGTATGCATTTTAGTTCTATTTGACCAATAGATTGGACTCTCAGGTGCTACCACTCAGGGCCACAGTGGACCTGAGAGCGATGGCAATAAATGGGTGCTTCGCATTCTCTAAAGATTCAGCATTACCGGAACCTCCCCTTCAGATTTAGTGTCATATCCAGGACACTCGTTAGGGTGGTGGTCTTACCCTTCTGCAGAGGTGCAGCCGGTGTATTCTACAGCCCCAGCGAGACTCGAACTCACTGGTAGAGGTTTGCTAACCATTACACCACCAGAGGCACCATTGGTTGAATGTGGAGAATAAAAGCATTTCCATATATTAATCAGAAAGAGTGTCTTGTATTGACGGCCAAATGGTTGGACGTAGAGCTGTCGAATATGAAATATATATATATTTATTGGAACCAGGGGAAAGTTTTAACTCATTTCTTTTGTTCCTCGTTGGGAAAGCGGCGGGTGGGGGGTGTCTCTCGTCGAGGTGTCCATCTCTAAAAAATTACGCTGGAAGCCGAGATGTAACCTGCCGTAGAGAATTTAAATATCCAAATAAAAAAACATCTCTTACTAAAATAGTTATTTACATTCAATTAAACATTACAAATTAAGCTAGATAGAGATTTTGCGTTTTTGGGACAAATGCTAATCTTTTAATTTATCTCAAATGGCACACTCCAGTTAAAAAAAAAAAAAAAATCTAGAACAAATATTTTTACGGAATTATAATTTCATAAGAATCTGATGTCTCGAATAAAAAAAAAACAAGGTATCTGCTTAATTTAAACTATTCTATGTAACCTGACTTTAATCAGTTAAGGTGAAGATTTTTTTAGCATTCATAAAAAATACAAATCTTGGAAGGAGAGGCAACAATGTTTGACTTAACCAAAATGTCATTAAAACAACTGTTTGGTTTGGTTTCTTGCTTAATGGCATGTCAACCTTTGCAGGTTATTTAATACCAAGGCCATTCATGCAGAAGAACAGCAGTGATACTATTTAACCTAAAGCTAGGAAAACTCTGATTCGTTTTAACGTTGATACTAACTAGCTAAAGTAATATGTCTATCAGCAATTTCAAATGTTTTTCTGGCTGCAATCTCTCGGTTTCATGATCTTGGCCCCAGTGCACTCCACCTAAACAAATTTCGAACTACTCCTCTAACAAGCAGTAATCATTCTTATATCGATACTTGGCTCTTGCAAGCTTAAAAAAAAGTAATGATCCTCATTCCCACGGCGTTTGATGTCTGATCTAGTTGGCGTATGGCATATCTCCGTTTCAGACATTCATCAAGAGTCAAATAATCGATAGGACTTAAGTTTGGTGAAGAATTACGAGAAAACCGTTTTCGCGTTTAGCTCTTAACTTTATTTGTAATTATTTATAAAAAAATCATCATCAAGAGTTGACCAAAAGCAGTATTTTAAAAATTATTTGTTAGGCAACTAGTCTAATATATTCTAAGAGTTTATAATATATCTCCTTCCATAAAAGGAAAGTTAGGCTATTTTGAAAAGCAGTCAGTTAATCACTGCCTAAACAAACATTTTTGACTCCCACTGCAACTGCTATTACCATCCACCCGTCTGAAGAATGCGCCGCAAGAAACTTAGTCACGGGTTTGGTGTTATAGCCCTTCCCCCCCCACCCCGTTGGTTATTTAATGCCAAACCTTATTTATACATATATCGATTTGTAAATATTTTGTTAATGACATTTTTAAACGAGCCTGGATCTTTTTTGCACTCAGTCAACTCATTCCAAGTATTTCTATGTATCACTAACAATTTAACACCAGTCCTTTGTGTGCAAAAATTTAGACAGCTAAACATATCTAAGAGATTAGTTTGGAGGTAATTTCACTTTTAAATGAGTTAGAACTAATTTGTTTGTAGACTAGTATTGCTGTTTCTACTCAGTTAATGGTTTCACTTATTGCTATCAAATATAATTAATTCTATTCAATATTAATTATCTGTTTGCACACAGTAAAATGGTTACAAGTATTGCTATGTATCCTTAACAATTCAATTAAATATCAGTCATTTGTTTACACAGTTAAATGATCAAACAGTTCTATATAAAAATCGGTTCAGAATTTCTTCACACTCATTTTAAATTTCAAAGTTCTATTTGACCCATAGATAGGACCCTATCAGGTGCTATCACTTCGGGTCAAAGTGGACCTGGGAACAATGACAATCAAAGGGTACTCCACATTCCCAAATCTCCTAGGCTGGAGCCTCACAATCAAATTGTTTAATGTCCTATCCCGGACTCTCATGGAGTGGTCTTATCCATATACAGAAATGCAGTCAATGTATTTTACAGCCTCAGCTAATTGGGCTACAGAGTTTTAGGAATGCTGCATGAAGTCCATTTGTAATATCCGTTTTTTTTTTTTAACGAATTCTGCCATTTTTAGCATAGAGCTTATCCTTTCAAAACAAGTTGTTTATCTAAGCTTATTGTTGAGATGACCGGGTTCTTAGATGTCTTTATATCGTAATGTAGCACCTATATTAAGGTAGGTTAGCGCTCTATAAAAATTCTTTTCAAAAAGTGTAGTTCCTCTTGAATTACCATTGTGTTAATCTAATAAGTTGGCGACCTTAGTCAAGGGAGACCGAAAGCTCCCTTTTCAATAGTAACTACACCGAGGTGTAGGGGAGTGTGTTACTCCTTTTCCTGGATTGCTCCACTTTACCATTGATGCATATCTTATAATGATGAGTTAAGCAAGGCGGCATCAAGTACCATTTTTAAAGTCTTTGGTATTACTCGACTTGGGATTGAACCCTGGTCTCCCGGGCCATTGGCGAACATTAACAATATAATATAATATAATATTACCCACAATAACAAATGGCCTTTGAAATAATATGTCAAAAATAAATAGACGCACAGTTGCTGAGCAACTTATAAAAGGCTAGACATGGGCGCTTCGGGCGGTGAAATGGCTAGCAAGCTAGACTAGCAAACCTTCATGATTGAGTTCGGGTCATTGGTGCCCCATCTAAGCAAGAGACTTAGTAAATTACGAAAGGTTAAACGTATCAATCCTAATTATAAAAACATTAGGAAGCCAGTCAAAAAGAACGAAAGCTTATCGCGAAACACAGGATTGTTTAAGTGCAGCACTCTTGAAAGAAATCAGATCAAGCTACATGCTATTTCTAGTCATCTCAAGGGTAACATTTAAGGCCGTGGAGGACAATAAAAGAAAGATGTCCAAAGACCAGTTTCAAAATTGAAAGTTTCAATATGAAAAAAAGTTTCATATCATTCAAAAGGTGCTTCGACTAATAATAACTTGCTGGAATTAGTGTTTTGAATCCCAAATATCGTTTTAATATCGATACTTTTTGAACACTTCTTCCCCTCCTCATACTCTCATTTATATCAAATTAAACGAAGCTCGGTGCTCCTTACTCTTGGCCTCGTACTAAAAAGTTAAAACTACAACTATTATGAAACGGGTATCAATGCAATGTAAATATTAAAGTGTGGCATATCTGTTTCGACATATCTACCCAACCCCTCTGTAGAATGCGAGACAAGGTTCATTTTTAAGCGAAGTTTAGCAGGTTCAAATTCAGAGGTTTCCTTCTCCAAGACTAGTTGCCATGTCACGGTTGAAGAGCTCGGTCTGCTTTCCTATTTATCTAGAGCTGGAGAGAGAATAGTTGGAATTATATCTTTCTCAAGAGTATTAGCGCTATGTAAAACGCTAACAGCCTCGTCCAGGTATTAAATTCTGTTTCTGGTATTCACGAGGTAACCCCACCCCCCAAAAACCCCCCAACAACAACACACAAACATTTTTAGTGTTCAAGAACGTCACGAATTAATATGCAGGGAAAACTGTCTTCAGTTTCTGAGTTCTATGGCAAACTAACCTTCAGCAAATATTAGACGACCCGTTTCTATTGAAATAAAGACCTATGATAATACTGCTGCTTCTATTAAGGAAGAAGTGAAAGACTTTGTATTAAGTGAGGAGAATTTAATATAACATCTTCTGCATGGGAAAAGATATGTTGCCGATGTTGAATTGGACCATTTCGAACTTTGTCCTTTTGAGATTTAATGCTGAAGTGGATTGTGTCATCTTTAACTTGATATCAATCATTTGAGGGTTGGGGGAATTAAAACACTTCACAAATCTGGATTATCTGGATTACCGTTTGATATGTCACGTCTTCCGACAGTTATATTGAGAATTTGGATGATAAAAAAAATATTATCTCAGCATTTTTAATGCATTGCTCTAATAAAAATCTCGTTAGCATGTGCCGTTTTTGTAGGGTTACATTTCTTATATATATATTATATAATTATATTGAACGTTTGGCATCGGGCCTTATTTGTCAGACCAGGGATTTCCATGCCAGTAAATATATTAATATAGCCATGGATTGATATTCACTTAAGTTCCCACGGGTGCAGTTCTGACACATGGTCAATTTAACGGGTGGCCCCATAGGTAGTGTCACTTAAGTATCGGAACTCTGTAACTCTTTAGTGCAACGAGGTTGGTGTTACCGCTGGGTTGGAATCACCTCATGGGTTGTAAGCGAATGTGGGAGAGGAGAGTTCATGCTTTTGGAGGATTGAGAGAGAGAGAGAGAGAGAGAGAGAGAGAGAGAGAGAGAGAGAAGTCTTGGTAATGACGGCTCACAATTTCAAGTAACTAATAATTAGTAAACAATTATAACTCCAAGTAATTATTCTTAATACAAATAGTTTACAGTTATATGGTATCAAGTATTCTTATCAAATACGAATAATTTTTAAACAATTTACGGTTCCTCGAAATAGCTGACAGGGACAGATAAAGAAAATCAGAGCAATGAGCCCAACTTGGTTTCTCACTCACACTGGACAAAATAATAGTAACACCTAGAATCTTAGTATAATAGCCATTTTTACGTTTTCGATTTATTAATTTTTCTCGTCTTATTTAACTATAATTTTTTTAAAGAGATATCAGAAGAAATTAAAATTCAAAATTGCAGATCTATCAGACTTTAGAAAAAGGTCAAGTTGTTGGTGTTTTATGGTGTTGTATTTTGACCCGGCCAAAAATGCCATTCCAAGGTGATGCACCGGAAGGAGGTGACGCATTCCAATGGCAGTTATGAGAGGAAATCGCGTGGGCGGAAATTGGCTGATGAAATGGGACGAGCTAAAAAATTCCCATGGTACACTCATAGACTGATGCACCGGAAGAGAGTGACCTGTGAAGTGCATGACAGTTATTTCCGCTTGATGACGATTAAACATTCGATTTCAAAGATCGAGTGGGCGTCGAACGATTATATAACTCAGTTGAGTTCGACGAGCGAGTGGAGTTGCAGCCAGGGGAAACGAGATGTGGTAGGGAAAGCCACACCAGGCCGAAGGGGCTTGGGGCCCTGATGAATTGGGGTCCAGAGAAGATGCTGATTAGATGTAGTAAAGAAAGCCAGCACTCAGCAGAGTGGACCCCAGGGCTCCGATTGAGTATCAGAAGAACGAGAAAGACAACGTTGACGGCCATAAAAGTGGGGGTCAAAATATTGCAGTTATGTTCGATCTCCAACTCCCTCACATGCAAACCATGAACAACCCTTTCGAACCCTTGGAATAAAGTGAGAGGTACAATATATTTGTAAAGAAGTCTTCCGGCGTCTGTTATTCATTGCGTCAGTATGTATCCAGCATATATATGCATATTTCTGCATGAATCAGCAGATGACAATACAACAATGGCAGGTGCTAGCGTAACAAAAACCGCTGAATTATTTGATGTAAGTAATGACAGCATGTGTGAAAGGAAAAACCTCACTGAAGCAAAACTCTGGAAGAAAGCAAAAGCTGTCTGATAGGGACCGTCGGACTCTTACACGGATTGTTAGGAAGGGTCTCAAGAATACAGCACCGAAAATTACTGCAGAGCTTAATGACCATCTGGAGAACCCATTTTCCTCAAAACTGTATGATGCCAGATATCACGGGAGAGTTGCAATCAGAAAACCATACTAAAATAGATTTGTTTGAAATTTCCAGGTGTTTCCATTATTTTGTTCAATCCCTGTATATGCTGGTGGGTGTAATATATGTAACTGGAAAACTCCAAGATTAAATTGTCATAAGTTTATTTCAGCAAAGTTTCTTCAGATGACATAGTTGGCGACCGTTGTCGAGGGTGACCCGAAGGCTCCCTTTTTCAATAGCTGCTATACCGAGTTGTAGGGGAGGGCGCAACTCCTTTTCCTGGATTGCTACACTTTACCTTTGATACGTACCTTATATTGCTGAGTATTAAGCAAGGAGGTATCAAGTACCATTTTTAAAGTCTTAGGTATGACGCGACCTGGGATTGAACCCAGGTCTCCGGAATCATTGGCGAACTCTACCCACTAGACCAATGACATACACGCTTAATTTGAGGGTGAAACATTAAAAATATTCAGGCAGACATTCATATGAGCTAATTTGGAATATACTAAGATTTGTCACCTCTGACCTAAATTTTCCCGGATTTCCTCATTTGTTCAATATCTCCCTTCATCTTCGCCTGAAGTCCATTTGTAGTATTTCTGAAGCTAAATTTTCCGAATCAGTCTGAACAGGTCGTTCTCAAACGGGTCCAGTTTATGGTTGCTGGGTGGTGTTTCCGGTGACTTCCTCCTCTTTTCGTCTGGTCTTGGTTCTCGTTGTGGGTCCAAAGGGTTGAGATAGAAGTGCGTCTTCTACCGCATCCTCTTAATAAATTCTACAATCTTTTCCATCAGGGGGAAAAATGAACTGATGCTTTCCCGGAAACGGCATTTTTTTCATAGAGGATTCCGGCGTAAATTTTTCCAGTTTTTCGTGTTCTCCGGGGTTAAGGGTTAAAAAAAAATTTCTGTCCAAATCCATTAGAAGAACCTGTTAATAGACGGATGAAATATAATATAATAATATAATACAATATAATATAATATAATGTAGTATATTTATAATTTTTCTTGTTCTTAATGATATAACATTACACAAGAATCCCATTGGCGTAGTGGCTAATGTGCTAGACTGTGACTTCGTTGTTTGCGAGTTCGAGTTCCAGTCATGCTATTACGTTCACTTTCAGACTAATACATTTAGGAAAGTCAAGAACCACCTTATCCCCTAATTATTAGTTAAATAGTACCACTACTGTTCTTCTACAAGGATGGCTTTGGCATTAAACTTAAAATTGATATCTCATTAAACAAAGAAATAAAACCAGAAAGACATGTACATCGTGTATGTAATATATCACACCTCAACTATAGATATATTTTACACGCTCATCAATACATACTTTTTTATACATATTTTATTCATGGTGCATCAAGTACTTATGAACACATCTAGTGAAAATAGCGAAAAACAGGAGTGTGTCAGTAATTAAGTAATGTTATACTGTTTATGCCGAATTTCAACAATCTCGTTTCTCTTTTAGACATTAAGAGCATTAAAATGACAGCTTCCAATTTGACAAAGAAAAATAATAAAAAGCACGCTGTACTCGCGGCACTAGCCGACAATAACTCGGAAATGGTGGTGTCCGTGGTGTAATGGTTATCGTTGCAGGATATGGACACGGCGACACGAGTTCAAATCCTCGACCTGACTGATTGCATTTCACATAGCACTAATACCCTTGGGAAAGGTATGAAACCAAATATTCTCCCTCCAGCTATGGGTAAATAGTAGGGCGGACTAGGTTCTTCAGCCTTGGTGAGGCAACTAGTCTAGGAGAAGGAAAACTGAATTCGAACCTGCTAAACTCCGCTTAAAAATTGACCTTGAGTCATATCCTGCCCGAGCGGAGGGGTTGGGTAAATATGATAACTCGGAAATAGCCAGTTGGTTCTGGACGAGCTGTACGCATTCTAAAGATTGTGTCATCCATAGCCCCCCATCCTCCTCGCCAAATCAGCATTCCAATAGTTCATAATGATAACCAAATTTGTGTAGCACGAACCACGTGATGAGGAAAGACCCACGTGATCCCGGAGTGGCTGACTGAGAATTTACACGATCGTGTCTTCCAGGACGTGCCCACCCGCAAACGCTCGATTTGAATCTTTTAGACGACTAAGGCGCCGTCTGGAGGGAGACCAACCAGCGTACAATAACAAATGTTATATAATTAAGAAATGATTTTTTTTTATATTAATCATTTTTCGTTAATTATATTTCATCATTCAGTTTGGTTGGGCTTTGAACTATTCGGGTTAAGAGTTCAGGTGCATAGTCATTGGGTGCAGTTTTACGCTCGCGCGCAAAGGATATGACAATCACCATTGTCATAATAAACTCCCAGACAGGAAATGAGGCTGGAGTGTGGATGACGTCATGCTCGGAAGAGATGTCCTGTGAATGAGGATTTGGGGAAAAAAAAGAAAAAAAAAAAAGAAAAAAAAAAAAGAGTCTGTTGAGATTGGACTATGGAGGCAGACAGCTGAGTGTGTGCCATTGAGGCATAGAGTTGAGTCGCGGCGGCGGTTAAGTTTTTCGGGTCTCGACCGGCGGAGATGAACTGAGATCTTAGACATCACAAAATGCGTCGCGCGTTGGGGATAGTCAGCATAGTAAGAATTGTATCTCTCTCGTGTCGCTATGGGCCGAAGTCAGGATTTAAATAAACGCGTTCGTACCTGAAACAACAGAGTCCGCCTGTATTTGTTTTTGCATATGTATATGTATTATGGCTAGGAGTAGTATACAACAAAGATTACCTTATTTTAAAAGGCATGTCATTCTGTCTAGGTTATTTTATGCCCAGAGGTTAGGGAATTGCATTCATTGTACATATCTAAATTTTTTTGTGTAGCTTAGTTTTTCTGCACAGATCACAGTTTCGAGTAATTATTGCTAATCAATAATCGTTTGTTTGCACAGTCATATGATTTTACGTATGATATATGTCGCTGCCTCCCACCAGACAGGACTTGACACAAGGTCAAAAGCCTGAATGCCGATTAAAGTGGGGATAAAGGGGAGGGGAAGGTCGGGCCCGAGCCGAGACTCGAACCCTGCTGGTCTGTGCTGCTCATTGACCCACTAAGTGCAATCTGGGTCTAATGAGGCAAGCAGTTTCACGAATCCAAATTTGGATCCGAGCACGTATGCCGGGTTATAGCTCAAACTAGACAAGGTCTAGTGCTATACACAGGGGACAAAGGTTGCAGCTCGCCCACCCGAAGGTGGCTCAACCGAAGTTGGAGGCCTTTCGGCCTCGAATCTGCCATTATTTGATAACCCATCCGACACGAATGCCAGACAGCCCAGCCAAAAGGCCAGGGAAATATATGATTTTACGTATTCTGATCAATACCAATAAATTTCAAACAGTTCTATTTGAGCTATACACAGGACTCTAAACTGGTCCTCCCCCTCTGGGTCAGAGTCGACCCGAGTGTAACGGCCATGAAGAAGGACTGTTACTCTCCAGGACTGGAACATTTACAATCAAATGCAGTTTTAAATCTCCGCAAGGGATTCAGTCAGCTATTTTATGCCCCACCGACAGGGTTGGAATTTAGAATATAGAGCAACTTACTAGATCATTTTATAGGGTCTGCATTTGCGCAGGACGTCATTTAAAAAATATCCTTTTAATGTTTTATCCCTCCCCAAATCGGAACATCAGTATCATTATGGACCACTGTTGGAACTGGATAAGCTCGCAGATCGTCTAGTGTGTGCGCGCATATATATATATATATATATATATATATATATATATAAATAAATAAAATGTATGTGTGCGTAAATGTACCCATTGAATTGCACACTCATCCACACGTGTTCTTGTATTCGATCAAGACGGATGCATAGGATTATTGCTGAGAGGAATACAATAAAAAGTGAATTAATATTGATTGGGATTTGGCGAATAAAGTTGGCTTGAAGATCCAGATCAATTCTATGTTGTGGGGGGTGCGATATGAGAGAAAGAAGGTAAGTGAATGAAATTGTTGTTAAAAAGAAAGAGGCAAACGATGAACGATAGTAAAGATAACGAACCTAAGCGGAGGTTTAAAAAAGTTATACAAAGAAACAAAAAGAAAAAGTCTCCTTAAAATAAAAAAAATAAAAAGAGAAATATAAAAAAAGTGCAATTGGAATCGACGGACGAGAGTTTGTTCCCGCCTCTCGTCAACAGCCGGGACATAAAATGGCAATGAGTGATTGCATTTTTATCCATATCTCTTCCTTCCTTCCTTCCTTCATTTCGTTAGTCATTGCAGGCAAAATTATTTTGATTGATCGCCAATGTCGTTTAGACCATATACGCATGCGCTGATCAGCCCGTCCGGCAAGGAAAGTGAAGCTTTTGGCTTGTGTGTTGCCTTCTGTTTTTGTTATGTTTGTCTTCAGTGGGGATCTCATTGCCGTATTTACTGGTTGTGACAAATGGAGAAAGGGAGATAGAGAAGTATATATAGAGAGGAGAGACAGAAACAGAGCGAAAGAAGGCGTCAAAGAGAGATTATAAAGAAAAAGGCAAGGTATATATATATATATATATATATATACATGATAGATAGAGAGAGAGTGAGACAGAGACGAAACAATGTTCTGTGGAAGATTGACAGAATTAAACATTATACGAAAAGGGCAAGTCAGAAGAGAGACTGGGAGATGAGAAGGGGGAAAGAAAAAATACACAAAGCCTGAATTTCTATCAGCGACAATATCAGGTCTGGCTGACTCATTTTCCAGTTCTTATTTCTTGTTTCACTATAAATATTACATTATCCATTTCATGGTCGTGTTTTGCAATTAGTGGTCATAAATTTTGTTGTTTTACGGCATATCAACCCTTGTTGGGTTATTTAATGCCGAAGTCAGGAATAATTGCTTGAAAAAACAAAACAAAAAACTTTTTTCAACAACTATTAGACAAGGAAAGGACAAAAGAGAAAATACCTTGATCTTGCTAAAAGACCTAAAAAACAACGGTTTGGTTTTATGGCACATCAACCATTGTAGGTTATTTAATGCCAAATCCATTTTATACATTTAAACAGTTCTATTTCAATCAATTCAGTTTAGTTCTATTTAACCCATTGGTAGGACCCTATCAGTCCCTACCTCTCCGAGCCAGATAAAGGGGTACTGATCATAACCCAAAGCTGCAGCATTACTGGAACCTTACCATCAGATTGTTTAGTGTTATATCCAAGATAGATAGATAGGAATACGACGGTGACACTAATTATAGTTGGTGCACTCGGAACTGTCCTCAAACACTTGGAAAATAGACTTTAGGAATAACCAAGACCATCCAGACATCAATGTTAAGCTCGGTTAGAAAACTCATACTTCCAGAAGGCCTAATACAAATACTAGTCTTAGAATAATTATATCAAACACAATTTTTTTAATACTATGATATTGTTTTAAAATGCATGGAGAACTTGCACAAGAATGGTGCGAGTAATTTGAACAAACCATGGAAGCAACAGGTATACGACCACTTACCTCCAATCTCTAAGAAAGAGAAAGAGAAAGACCGTTAGCGAAATTTGATGAAGTAGTAAAAATATCACCGTCAATCCTTGTTGGGCCATTTAATACCAACGTTAGCCTTTCTTTCAACTAGTTTCAAGTAGTTGAAATATCAGTTTTAAAAGAATGTATTAATATAGATCTGAATTAGGATTGTTAACCCCTAGCGGTGGGGGGGGTGATTGAAGTTTTGGCCAGGTGAATAAAAGCTTAGGGATCCACAGGGGTTGAATTTACTAGTTTGCATTTATAGATGCCTTTATAACAGAACAAAAATCACTCGATCATGTTGAGTAATTGTAAGATATTGTATATTTAGTCAATGCTTGATTGGGTATGATGGTCACTAGTGATGTATCGTTCACATACGATCCATTCAAAACATACGGGTCATTTAAGAGAATGAACGACCTGGATTTGACGAAAAAGATACAGATCTTTTCAGCGTCCTGAACGACGGAAATATTTTCACGAAAAATGTTTAAAAACTATTTTGAGACGGAGTTTTTCTTTAAATTAAAAGTACTGATTAAAAAAAACCCATCCCTTTTCCTAAAAAGGTTATGGAGATCTTTAGAAAATATAATTTTTTTTTAAAACAAGTGTAAAAAAATAAATACATTGAAAAAGAGAAATTAAAATACAATATCTGAAATTTAAAATTTTATCCAAGATTTCGAATAAAAACGAGTTGCCTAGACGACGTACGTGGTGCCGTCAATAAGGTTCCAGACTTTTTTGTACAGGCGTTTAAAATTGTTGTAGACTGTTGAAAATTCCCTATGTTATTGATATACATCTTATGAGATGACTGACCAATTTTGAGGATTTCAGGTTTAAATGAACACCTACAGCAGCAATTGGAATACACCCGATTGTCCCAGCGGGTGAATTTCAAAAATGCAATCTGGACGTGAGGACACTTTAGAAAAACAATATGCAATAAAATTCTGTTTTAAACTTGGAAAAATTGATACCACAGAAACGTATGGAATACTTCAGACTGCTTTTAAAGCATCTTGCATGAATCGAGCATCAGTTTTTGAGTGGCATAAGAGATTCAAGGAAGACAGGGAGTCTGTGAGGGATGATGAGGTGTGGGAGGAGTAAGGAAGTCAATACACCAATCTATTTTAAAACAAACAATCAGTTCTATTTCATACAATTCAGTTTAGCATGAGTATAGATGTTTACTCACCGTTAAATGTCGAAACAGTTCTATATATATAACAATTTAAACAATTCAGTTTAGTTCTATTTAGTGCTGCCATTCCGGGCCAGACTGTACCTGGGAGCAATGGCAATAAAGGGGTGCTCGGCATTCCCAAAGCTCCAGGATTACTAGAACCTCTCCATCAGATTATTTAGTGTCATATCAAGGACACTGGTTGGGGGTCTTACCCAACTACAGAGGTGCAGTCGGACAGTGTTAATGTGAAAAAAATTTAATTTCAGATAATTCAGTTTAGCATAAGTACAGTTTATATGCCAAAACAGTTCTATTTTGAGCAATTCAGTTTAGCATAAGTACACAATTTAAATGCAAAAACAGTTAAGTCAAGAAACCACGGTTTAGTTCTATTCAACCCATAGATAGGACCTTTATCAGGTGCTACCACTCCGGGCCAGAGTGGACCTGGGAGCGATGGCAATGAAGGGGTACTTCGTATTCCCAAAGCTCCAGCATTACTGGAACCTCAGCATCAGATTGTTTTGTGTCATATCCATGACATCCTTTAGGTTGGGGTCTTACCACTCAGCAGAGGTGCAGTCTACCAGAATGATCTCCTGGAATTAGAATTGCCGCTGCGCAATTTAATGGCGGCAGGTCTTTGAGCAAGGGCGGCCATGTTCTTTCATTTGCCATCATATACTGAGGACATCAGTGGAAGTTCTGAGAAATTTTTTTAGAGGCGTCTACGCGGTAACATTTCGTAGTCGTCTCGATCGTTAAATGTTCTTCGTAATTTCTTCCTCGGGGGGAGGGGGGAAGTTACCGAAAGCTCAAATTTTAAAAGTCGGCCGCAGACAATTAAAAGATGTTGGTTTTATGGCATATCAACCATGGATGGTTATTTAATGCCAAATCCTGGTTTTACACGTATTAAATTGGATTCGTTAACTTTTTTTAAAAATACACATAGTTAAAGTATCAAATCGTTCTATTTCTAACAAATCCATGTATCACCGATTCCATTAAGCATTCATTTGTTTACAGTTAAATTATCAAACAGTTCTATTTGACCAATAGATAGGACCCTTTCAGGGGCTACCACACAAGGCCAGTGTAGACTTGGGAGCGGAAGCCATGAAGGGATACTCCACATTCCCCAAAGCTCAAGCATCACCAGAACCTCACCATCAGATGGTTTAATGTTATCAAGGACATTCTTTGGGAGGGATTTTACCCTACTGTAGGGATGCAGAAGGTATGTTCTACAACCCCAGTCGACTGGGTTGAAAGATTTTAATTGTCATGAAATCGCAGCAATATACAGAGGCAATAGTTTGGCTAGAATTGCAGAACTTCAGGGTGAATATCCATGAGTGAGGGAAAGTATTAGGACGATAAAATCTTTAAAACCGAAAATGGTAAATATTCTTTCTTATAGTCAGATTAAGTTTTGAATCGGATCTATGTTTCCCCTCCTCTATATCTCATTCCCTGCTGGACTATTACAGTTTGTTATCAGCATATCAACTTATGGATAATTTAATATATCTGTAAAGGTTTGAATACAATCATAATATTTTCAATGTCCATGACACTTCTTTCTTTATAATCATTTGTTTGCACAGTTATATCAAATATTCATGGGGGATTCGTCCTCATGGTGTAATGGTTAAAGCGATAGACTGCGGAATCGTAGTTACCGAGTTCGAATCCCAGTCGCGCTATTATGTACACTTTCGGACAAATACGCGTGGGATAGTTATTATTCTTCTAGGAGAATAGCTTTGGCATTAAATAACCTTCAAAGGTTGATATGCCATTAAACAAAAAGAAACCAAACATTCCCATCTAATACAGATAATTTATACAGAATCACGTGGTGCCTTCAATAAGTTTCCAGGCTTTTTTGTACAGGCATTTGAAATTGTCGCAGACTCTTAAAAATTCACTATGTTATTGATATACATCTTATGAGATGACTGACCAATTTTTATGATTTCAGGTTCAAAGGAACAGCTACAGTAGCAATTGGAATACACCCTACTAAAGCCTGATTGTCAACGCAGGTGAATTTCGAAAATGCAATCTGACACTTTAGAAGAACGATATGCAATAAAATTCTGTTTTAAAGTTGGAAAAATTGATGCCACAGAAACGTATGGAATACTTCAGACTGCTTTTGGAGTATCTTGCATGAATCGAGCATCAGTTTTTGAGTGGCATAAGAGAAGGCAGGGAGTCTGTGAGGGATGATGAGGTGTGGGAGGAGTAAGGAAGTCAATACACCAGAGTTGATTGGCCAAAGGGTTAGGGTTACTATGTTGAGGTTTTAAGGGAGTTCAGGAAGAGATTCCCAGGGAAGAGGCCAGCACTCTTCAAATCGGCTCAGTGACATTTCCACCAGGACAATGCACCAGTCCACAACTCCATCCTTGTCACAGACTATTTGAGCAAGATGGGCATCAAGACAGTTCCTCAGCCTCCCTATAGTCCAGACCTTGGTCCTTGTGACTTTTGGTTATTCCCTAAGCTCAGATGCCGTCGTTATGAGACAACTGAGGAGATGAAAGAGGCTGTGATGAAGGTCATTGACATGCTCACACAAGAGGACTTCGATGGAGCCTTTCAGAAATTGTTGGAACGGTACAACAGATGCATTGCAGCCGGAGGAGATTACTTCGAAGGGGACTAGAGTTTCATGTGTGTACTATCAATAAAAGTGCGCATACGAAAAAAATCTGGAAACTTATTTAATGAACATGGTACTCACCGAGGTGTAGGGGAGAGCACTACTCCATTCCCTGGATTGAAAGTGCCCGTACGAATAAAGTCTGGAAACTTATTTAATGATCCTCGTATATGGTTTCAAGTAACTATTTCTATTTAATAATTATTTGTTTGCTCAGTTATATGGTTTCCAGTATTATCATTAAAAAGTAATGATTTTCAAAAGATTTATTTGACCATCCGGGTGAGAATGAACCTAGGAGTAATGGCAATGAAGGAGTAAACTCCAGAGTATCAGAACTGGAGATTCACCTCCGGCCATAAAAACAGTTTAAATAGGTAAATATTGGGTGTCTCAATATACATGGGACTACTAATAATTCTACTACTTATGTATTCTTTTATTTCAGATTGGAAATAAGTATACAATATCAATTATGGAGGTGCCCGTGATGTAATGGTTATCGTCGCAGGATGTGGACACGACGACACGAGTTCAAATCCTGGACGAGCCTGATTGTATTTCACATAGCACTAACACCCTTGGGAAAGGTATGAATCCAAATATTCTCCCTCCAGCTATGGGTAAATAGTAGGGCAGACTTGGTTCTTCAGCCTTGGTGAGGCGAATAGTCTAGGAGAAGGAAAACTCTGAATTCAAACCTGTTAAACTCCGCTTAAAAATCGACCTTGTGTCATATCCTGCCCGAGCGGAGGGGTTGGTAAATAGGGTATACAATATCAATTATTAATCTCGATCACAATGCCTTGGACAAGAGGAAAAAAAAATTGCCGCATTACTTATTTGGAGACAAAATCATTCAAGACTGTGCAAGCAACATTTCGCGGGAAGTTGATCTTAATTATCACCAGAAAAGCCAAATTTATCGCTGGGTACTCAAGTTTCAAGTCACAAGTCAGTAACCAACCTCAATAAGAAAGTAGAAAAATTTCAGATCTGGCAGGAAGTTGACTGCAAGGAGTCCTGACAATGTGGATGCGGTGAGATTTTCTGTCGGAATGAGTCCGAAAACGTTTCCAAGAACTTGGTCTTTCACGTGCACTGTCAGATAAAGTCAATTAGTTTCTGCCCTTGTTATCTGGTTTGGCCTTTCTGAAGTGATAGGATTGCTTTTTAGGACTTAGGGGAAAAGTGACGATGCAATAAGAATATATGAATGGGTTGCGTCTATTTTGAGACACCCTGTATTCATCTATAAGACCCTGTGAAAAATTTTCCACAGAAAACGAACTTCATAAAATAATCGAGGGAAAAAATTACCATATACTCTCGTGTATAAGTCGATCTTGGTTTCTCTCTCGATTCACAATCAGCAAAATATTGATATGGAATTATTTTAAGTTGAGCGTTTCCCCTCGTTTTTAACCTTATATTTGAATTTCATCCTTAAAAGTTTATAACTAGCGTATATTTCGACCTCAGATTTTGATACAAAATTAAGTCTGCAAAATTTGATCGATGCAGGTTAGTGTCATACACAGGACATTGTGATTTATTCGGCTCCTCTTGAGCTGAAAGTAGGATACAGTCAATTTGATCTGGGAGTACCCAATAGGAATTGAGACTTGGTGGGGGTTAAAAAGAAAAAAAAAGGCTGCTTGGTAGCTGGCATTTCCGTTAAGGGCACTTTAAGCACCGGGCAATAAATCGTGCACTTACCCCTCTGTTAGACGAAAGGAAAAGTACTGTCTGGTTTGCAGGGGTGGGGTGGGGGTTGACACCCTCGGTAACCAAGCTGATAACTAACTCACCCATCCGGTGCAAAAAATAGACAACATCAACTCAAGAAATATTCTGGCCATTTAAAAGTTGTTTTTTTTTTTATAATTTCATTTATTTTTATTGTAGCGACTTTTAGTGGACGCTCGCCTTTATGAAACCAGCTGAAAAAGAGAGAGTAGCCACCGCCATTTCCGTGTAAGTAAAACAAAGCAAAACTAGGAAAAATTTGGACCGACTGTGCAAAAAGAAATGAATTTACAATCTTACCTTTACTTCCTTTGGTCCTTCCTCAAAATAATCTGGTGAAGGTTGCGACTGTAATTGCCGGCCTAGTAAAGTTCTGGGTAGTTTTAGGTGACAAGTTAAATGGCGTCGAAACTCACGACAACTGGTTAGTTGTAGTTGTTTTTCTATATCAAAAGAAAGGCAAAAAAAAAAAAATTCAGACGAGCGGTACGTAGTAATTTACGAAGCTCTTTGCTTCGATGTAGCACAAGGCCAAATGAATGGGGCACCCAATGAGACTCGAACTCACTCGTGTAGGTTTGCTAACCATTACACCACCAGAGGTGCCCAACGAGCGGTACGTAAATGCTTCACCTCCGGAGGGGGGGGGGCTTTAAACACCCTGTGGGTGCTGTTGTTGTTGTTTTTAAATAAGTGGAAAGAGATTGCTGACATGCATGGAATAATAATTAAAAAAAGGTCACATATGCAAATGAGGTCTCTGTTTATTCGTGACGTACAGCTCCATAAACGGCCAACTTACCAATTTATGGGTGTTTAATCGGCCTTCGAGCTTTTTACCTTGTGTCAAGTCCTGTCTGGTGGGAGGCAGCGACAAATACTTACCAATCTATGGGTGTTGGGTTAGCAATTTTGACTAGTAAACCTATACGAGTGAGTTCGAGTCTCATTGGATGCCCCATTCATTCGGCCTTGTGCTATATGTAAGCAAAACATTCAGTAAATTATAACTACACGAGTAAGTTTGAGTCTCATTGGGTGTCCCATTCCTACGGCCTTGTGCCACATCTAAGCAAAAAGCTTTGTAAATTACAACTTGCCAATCTACGTGTGACTTACTGTCAAGTCACACTGAAACCATTGGTTTCTACCAGATCATCGAAGTTAAGCAACAATGAACCTGTTCAATACTTAGATGAGTGACCACTTAAGCAACAGCTAGTCCGGTAAGCAACCTGAAGTCTGTGTACCATATTTAAGCAAACGCTTTGTAAATAACAATTCACTTGCCAGATTTACAGTCAAGACACACTGAAAATAAACGTTCTCCCTTGACCACAAAAGTTAAGCAACAAGGAAGCTGTTCAATACTTAGATGAGTGACCACTTAAGCAACAGCTAGTCCGGTAAGCAACCTGAGGTCCATGTATCATATTTAAGGAAAAGCTTAGTAAATAATAATCCACTTGCCAGATATACAGTCAAGACACACTGAAATCACCGGTTCCCGCGAGATCACAGCGATGAACATTTTCAATACTTAGGTGGGTGACTATTTACCAATCTACGCGAAATTATAATGAACAAGCCGGCACAGAAGACAAAGGAGTCGATTTTTTTTTGACTGATTTTAACGGCATGTTAACCCATCTGATTTTAATTTATGCGTAGAGGTTAGGGAATCGCGTTCATTTCTGTGGTTGTTTCTCAAGAGTTTTTGCACGCACTCATGATCACTTATTCCAATCTAATACAAATAATTTGAACATGGTTTCAAGTAATTATGTGTATTTAATGATATTAATTTTTTTGCATTCAGTTATATGGTTTCAAGTAACTAATTATAATTCTTAGTTATATTGCTTCAAGTAACTCTTCCAAATGCAACGAATTTACAGATATCTAATATTTCTATCAAATGCTAATAATTCTAAACTGATCAATACGATCCTTAGATGGGACCCGAACAGGTACTACCACTATCAATCAGTGGATGTGGGACTAATGGCAAGGAAGGGGTACGCCTCAGTTTACATGGGAGTAATGGCAATAAGGGAGTACGCTACCGTGGACCTGGGAGTAATGTCAGTGAAGGGGTACACTACTATGGATCTGCTAGTAATGGCAATGAAGGGGTACGTCACAGTGGACCTGGGAGAAATGGCATTGAAGGGGTTCGCTACAATGGACCTGGGAGTAATGGCAGTGAAGGGGTACGCCACGGTGGACCTGGGAGTAATGGCAGTGAAGGGGTACACTACAATGGATCTGGCAGTAATGGCAATGAAGGGGTATGCCACAGTGGACCTGGGAGTAGTGGCAGTGAAGGTGTACTTCACACTCTTCAAAGCTCCTGAACTGGAGCCTCAACATCAGATGTAGCTTAGTGTCATATCCACAACATTTCTTTTTTATGGGCGTTTAACCCTCTTCAGGCGATAGACTCAGCGTATTGTTACATATTGACCTTCGACCCAGCCGTCAATCGAGAAACAGGTGCATCCGGTCAAAGATATCAAGATATAACCTTGACCGTGGACAGGTTGAATTCGGTGCAAATGCGACGCTCACAGGAAGCAGGTGGATGTCAAACAATTATATAACCTGGTGCCACAGAGAGTTCGAATTAGTTGAAGTCAGTTGCACTTGAAGTTCGAGTTGAAGTTCGAGGCAGTGAGAACCAGCTCTCAGCAGAGGGCTTGGGCCCGGTTGAGCAGCCCAGCTATAGTCAGAGGAACTGGTGGTGGTGGGGTCAATATGTTGCAGTCTGTTCAGTCTCCAACTCACCTCACACACACAACCCTTTCGCAACTCCTTTGATTAAAGTGTGAGAGGTATATTTTTCTGAAGAAGTGTGTTCGTTCGTCATTATTGTTGATTATGTTTCCGCATGTATATATATACATATCGTTGTATCACGGCTATACAACAGTATTCTAAGCACCGTTGACAGGGTTCATTGGTTCTATTTTATTTCTTTTTGTCCCCATTTTTCAGTTTTATTTTCTCCTTCACTCCCGTTACCCTGTCGGTAGGGACTGTTGAATATACCGACTGGGTCTCTGCAGAAGGGTAAGACCCTCCTCACGCACAACAGCTATCCTAAATATGACACTAAACTGCATCTGATGGTGAAGCTCCAGCCTTGGGACTTTCGGGAATGTAGAGTACCCCTTCACTGCCATTACTCCAAGGTCCACTCCCACCCAGCGAGGTTAGGGTCCCAACAAAGGGTCAAATAGAAGAATCTATCATTTAGTATACTTGAAACCATTTCACTGTGTGAAAAAGAATGAATAATGTCGAACAGAATTATTAGTGTTGGATAGCAATACTTGAATCGTTTTGGTTTGGTTATACGGCATATCAACCATTGAAAGTTATTTAATGCCAAGTCCTTTTTATACATATATACTATTTATTCGTTTAATGGCATACCAACCTTCTTGGTTTATCTAATGCCAAATCCACCCTTCTAGAAGAACGGTATTGGTACTATTTAACCCATAGCTGGGAGGATAAGGGGGTTCATACCTTTCCCAAGGGTATTTTTTTCGAAAGTGAACATAATAGCGTGTCTGAAGTTCGAACTCGCTTAATACGACACCGCAGTCCTGTGTTTTAACACTACACTACGAGGACACCCCCCACATATATGATTTCTAAACACACTTTGAAGGTAACATTTTTAAATGAGCTCTTTTTTTGCCAAATAATTAAATGCTTTGACTTATTTCTATCCGATACGAATAATTCTAATTTCTATCAATCATTTGTTTACAAACAGTATTGAATTGTTTGTGATATATAGCAATTCTTAAAAAGTATTGCTATATATCTCAAACCATTCAATTAAACATCAGTATTTGGTTTACTCACACTTAAATGATCAAACAGTTCTATGTCAAATAATTCAGTTGAGCATAAGTACACAGTTTAGATGTCAAACAGCACTATTTGACCCATAGATAGGACCTTATCGTGTGCTACCACTCCGAGCCAGAGTGCAGCTGGGAGCGATGACAATGAAGACGAACTCCGCATTCCCCAAAGCTCCAGCATTACTAGAGCCTCACCATCAGATTACTTAGTGTCATACGAGGACACTCGTTGGGGGAGTCTTACCCCTCTGCAGAGATACAGTCGGCGTATTCTGCAGCCCTAGCTGATTAGGCCAAGCAATACTTAAAAACCATTTCGTGTGCTGGATACGACATTAAACTGAATCTAATGGTGAAGCTCTAGTCTTGGAGTTTGGTGAATGTAATGTACCCCTTCATTACTCTCAGGTCTACTCCTACTCAGAGTGGTAGTACTTGTTAGGGTTTCGTTAAATAGAACAGTTTATTCTTTTAATGAGTATTATTAATACTAAACAGAATTATTAGTATTGGATATTTATCCAGTTTTCCATCAGGCCAGATTTGACACAAGGTCATTTTCTTGTGGCGGGTGGAACACACACAAAGAGGGACTTATGTGTAGCCGAAAGAATTATTAATTATTAATTATTATTAAAACCATCTAACTGTGTGCAAGCAAATGATGAATAAAAATAGAACTATTGATTTTCGATAGCAAAACTATTAGAGTTAGTTTCGTTTGGTTTGGTTTGATTTGGTTTTATGGCATATCAACCATTGTAGGTTATTTAAAGCCCAATTTATCTTAATGCATATAAACAGTTCTTTTTCAAACAATTCAGTTTAGCATACAAAAACAGTTCCATTTCAATCAATTCAGTTTAGCATAAGTATACAGTTTAGTTCTATTTGACCTGTAGATAGGACCAATTCAGGTGCTACCACTCTGAGCCAGAGTGGACTTGGAAGCGATGGTAATGAAGGGGTAATCTGCATCCCCCAAAGCTCCAGCATTACTGGAACCTCACCATCAGATTGTTTAGTGTCATATCCAGGACATTCATTGGGGGGGTATTACCCCTCTGCAGAGAAGCAGTCGGTGTATTCTGCCGCCCCAGCCGACTGGATAATATTAGATTTAGATAGGAATACTTGAAACTATTTGTGTGAACACGAATTATTTATATTGAATAGAATTATTAGTGTTTAATAATAATATTTGAAATTATTTAACTGTGAGGAAACAAAACATGTTACCTATAAACTTTTCGCTTTCTGGAGGTGCCCGTGGTGTAATGGTTATTGTCGTAGGAAATGGACACGGTGACATGAGTTCAAATCCTGGACGAGACTGATTGCATTTCACATAGCACTAATACCCTTGGGAAAGGTATGAATCCAATTATTCTCCCTCTAGCTATGGGCAAATAGTAGGGCAGACTAGGTTCTTCAGCCTTGGTGAGGCAACTAGTTTAGGAGAAGGAAAACTTTGAATTCAAACCTGTTAAACTTCGCTTAAAAAATCGACCTTGTGTCATATCCTGTCCGAGCGGAGGGGTTGGTAAATATGATAAACTTTTCGCTTACGAATCATATATAAATAGGATTTGGCATTAAATAACCATCAAGGATTGATATGCCATAAAACACAAACCAAACCTTCCTTACTCTATTAAATGACAGCGATGCAAGTTCTTTTAGTGGTATGAAAACGTTTTAATTTTTTATCACTTTATATATTTTTTTGTCCGGTCAACTTGTTTAATTTATTAAAAAAATATTTTGGCTATATTTATGAGGAGTGGGAGGTCTGTACTATTTATCATTTTATTTTTAATAGTAAATATTTTTTTGTTGGAGAAGATTTCTTTTTGTAAATAAAATTGTCAGTCCTTCACAGTATACATATATAAAAGTATACAGAGTGACTGGTATGTTTTGGCAACTCGTGTGAATGTTTTTTTTAGAATAAACACGATGTTATAGGAATAATATTGTATGTTCTGGGTCAGTAAATGGAATCAGTTAAAGAAAAGATAGTGGAGATTAGCCTCACTCCTATATAAATCTTATTCAATTCTTCAAAGGTCAAAGGAAAAGAACAAGATTGTATTCATATTGCATTGTAACAATTGAACAGCCCGACTCCATCAGAGAAAATAAATAAAATAATCATCATCATCATCATCCTATCGTGCTGGCAGCACGGATATCCCTGACCCTCTCTCGCCACTCCTCCCTATCGTTCATCGCCCTAGGTAGGTCTTCAGGACAACAACCTGTATCCTCACATAGCTGCTGAATGTACGTTCGTGCTGGTCGTCCTGCTTTTGCGCGGCCGTGTGTGGGGATCCATAAGAGTACATCTCTTATGAGTTCATCTCTGCTTCTCCAGCAATGTCCTGCATGTCTGGTTCGCCTAACTTGAATAGTTTTCGTGATAGGGGGCAGGTGGCCGTACAGTTGGTGTCTTGTGGGGTGTTGCTGCCAGGACTTGTTGAGGATTGCACGCAGCATTCTTGTGTAATTGCCATCTAGTTTCTTCTCCAGCCATTTTGTAAGCGTCCATGTAGTGCATCCATATAGCAGTATCGATGTGACCGCTGCCTGGAAGAAACTGCGTTTCATTTTATCGGTTAGGTCTGATTTCCATATAGTCGATAGCCTATTGATAGCTGTCCATGCTTTCGTTAACCTCGTTTCGATGTCCTTTTCGGTTGATTCGACGCTGCTTCCTAGGTACGTGAATTTGTCTACTAGTTTAAGAGGGGTTCCTTCTAGAGTGGAGATGTCCCCCGTTTGATTATAGCACATATATTCCGTTTTGTGTGCATTAACATACAGGCCTATGCTTGTTGCTGCTCGTTCCAAACTATGCAGAAGTGTTTTGGCTTGGTCAGGTGTATTTGCCAGTATCGCTATGTCATCGGCGTAGTCGGCGTCGGTAATTGTTGTTGCGGGGTATCTTCTGCTTCTTTTCTTCGTCAGTTCGAAGCCATTCTCTTTGATTTTGTCAATCGATGTTCTAAGTACGTAGTCTAGACAAATGATAAAGAGATACGGAGCCAGCGTGTCCCCTTGTAGTACTCCTGCTACAATGTCGAAGTATTCTGTGTCTCCATCTGGTGATCGTACTTTTACTTTAGTGTTTCTATAGAGAATCGTTATTGCCGCTACGGTTTCTTTAGGTATGCCGTACGCTAGTTGGATTTGTTCCATCTTTCCTCTGTGAATGGAGTCGAAAGCCTTGGTAAAGTCGACAAATATTAATGTCGCTTGTAGGTTCTTTGCCCGTACACCTTCAAGGATTCTGCGGATGGTTAATATTTGTGAGGTCGTAGATCTATTTCTTCGGAAGCCATTTTGGTTTTTTCTAAGTATGTTGTCGATTTTGGGTTCTATTCGGTTTCGTAGTAGGGCATTGTAGATTTTGGCAGCTATGGATGTAAGTGTTATGCCTCGGTAGTTTTTGGCTAATCCGAGGTCCCCCTTTTTAGGGAAGGGGAGTATGCATCCCTTCGTCCATCTATCTATCGGATTTTGATTGTATACTGCGTTGCAGTGTCGGAGCAGTATGTCGTCGAATTGTCTGGTCTTCCATACTTCCGGGGGAATTTCGTCCAGCCCTGCAGCTTTCCTATTTTTAATTTTTCTGAGAACCGAGTCGAGTTCTTCTTGTGTGAACGGTCCAAGTTTAATGTCTAATTGTTTGCTAATTATTCTGGTGATTGGTTCATGCGTTATTTTTGGTGGGTTTCCAAGTAAGTTTTCGAAGTGCTGTTTCCACAGTTTTATTCTTTCTTGTTGGTTTGCTGCTTTAAGTTTTGCTTTGGATGTGTTCTTTCTTCTGCTCACTTCGTTTATTGTTTGCCAGGCAATTCTAGATTGTCTTTTTTCCACCGAGTCTCTAATCTTATCTATCTGATTTTGAATGTATTCTGTCTGTTCCTTTATATATATGCCTGCTAATTGATATTGTGCCGTTTTTAGTTTTAAGGCATTTGTGTTTGTTGGTTTTTTTCGATAGTTTTTGGAGGCTGTTTTCACTAGTGCACGTTTTTCTCTCACCGCTAAAGTTTCCCATGGGACTCTATATTTAGTTTTAATTTTTTTTTTTTTTTAACAAAAATTAAAACTAAAAATTAAATAAAATAATAATAAAAATAAATGAATGAATGAAAATGAATGAAAACAAATGAAGGAAAATAAAAGAATGAAAAGAAATGAATAAAAAGAAATATGATGAAAATATTTTGGGAAGTACGTTTAGCGTTCCTGTCATCGTCGTGCGAAATGGAATTGGCGTCCAGAGTTCAAGCCCTGGATGAGACTGTTTCATTTCACTCTTATGCACCTGGGAATTCATCCAGCAGAGATGTTTGTTTGTTTAAGTTTTATGACGTATCAACATTTGTTGGTTATTTAATGCCAAATCTATTTTTATACAAATGAACAGTTCTATTTCAAACAATTCAGTTTAGCATAACTACTCAGTTTAATTGTAAAAATATTTCTATTTCAAGCAATTCAGTTAAGTCAGTTCTAGTTCAAACAATTCAGTTTAGTATAAGTATAGTTTTTGTCCACACACAGTTAAATGTCAAAACAGTTCTATTTCAAACAACTCGGTTTAGCCTAAGTACGGAGTTTAAATGTCAAAACAGTTCTATTTCAAACAATTCAGTTTAGCTTAAGTACGCATTTTAGTTCTGTTTGGCCGATAGATAGGACCCTATCAGGTGCTAACACACCGGGTCAGAGTGGAACTGGGAGTGATGGTAATGAAGGGGATATCTGCATTCCTTAAAGCTCCAGCGTTACTGGCACCTCACAATCAGATTGTTTTGTGTCATATGCAGGACACTTATGGTGGTGGTGGTGGTGGGGTCTTACCCCTCTGCAGAGATGCAGTCGGTTTAATTTACCGTCCCAGCCGACTGGGAAATACACAGAGTTAAATGTAAAAGCAGTTTTATTTCAGATAATTCAGTTTAGCATTAGTACACAGTTTAGAGGTCAAAACAGTTCTATTTTAAACAATTCACTTTAGCATGAATACATAGTTTAAATGCAAAAACAGTAAACTCTCGTAACCTTGGTTTAGTTCTATTTGATCTATAGATTGGATCCTAATTAGATGCTACCACTCCGGGCCAGAGTGAACCTGGGAGCGATGGCAATGAAGGGGTACTCCGCATTTTTTAAAGCTCCAGCATTACTGGAACCTTACCATCAGATCGTTTAGTGTCATATCTTGGACACTCGTTTGGTGGTGGTGGGGTTTACCCCTCTGCAGAGGTGCAGTCAGTGTATTCTATAGCCCAAGCCGACTGGGCAAAGTATTGATTCGTTAAGATTTGAAACACTTCTTTCGTTATTTTATATATAGTATGATTAAAAACAACAACAAAAACCAAGATAAAAAAAATAATTCGGTTTATATTTTTGAGAAACTGTTATAGGCATTACGATGTACGAGAAGTATTATTTATAAAACCAATCCGCTACAGGCACGGCTGCGCGGGACAAAAAGTTACTTAGTTCCGTTAGCATCGCCTTATGAGGGTATTAGGCAATTACATTGAGTCTATCCGTTTTATACTAAGAAGTAGGTGATATATGTGAGGGGAGGGGTGGAGATTTGCCCATTTGCTTTATTTCGCCCGGCTCATATACCACAGATAGTCGATATGAAGGATTTGCTAAACAAATAAAATGATGTTCAGTCATTGGGCTTGCGAATTGCTCAGTTTATAGCCCAGTCGGCTGTGGTTGTAGAATACACCAACTGCTTCTTGCCCAGTCGGCTGGGGCTGTAGAATACACTGACTGCACTTCTGCAGAGGAGTAAGACCCCCCCACCAATGAGTGCCCTGGATATGAGACTAAACAATCTAATGGTGAGGTTTCAGTAATGCAGGGGCTTTAGGGAATGCGGAGTATTCCTTCATTGCCATTTCTCCCTGGTCCACCCTGGCCCGGCGTGGTAGCACCTGATAGGGCTCTATCAATGGGTTAAATAGAACTAACGGCATAATTATGCAAAACTGAATTGTTTGACTAAACTGAATAGTTTGAAATAGAAATGTTTTTGACAATTAGACCGTACTTATATTTAAACTGCGTACTTATACTAAACTGAATTATTTGAAATAATTTTTTGACATTGAAACTGTATTTACACCAAACTGAACTGTTTAGCATAGAACTGTTTTGGCATTTAACTGGGTGTAAACAAAATCTGTACTTATACTAAACTGAATTAGCTAAATTGGAATTGCTTGACTAAACTGAATAGCTTGAAATAGAACTGTTTTTCACAATTAAACTGTACTTACATTTAAACTGCATGCTTATGCTAAACTGAATGGTTTGAAATAGAAATGTTTTTGACAATTAAACTGTGTACTCATGCTACACTGAATTGTTGGAAATAGAAATGATTATTTACATAAAAATGGATTTGGCATTAAATAACCTACAAAGGTTGATATGCCATAACACCCAACCAACCAACCATCCAACCAACTGCTTCTCTGGAGAGAGGTAAGACCTCCCCAACAATTGTCCTAGATATGACATTAAACAATCTGATGGTGAGGAACTACTAATACTGTAGCTTTGGGGAATGTGAAGTACTCTTTCACTACCATTGCTCCTTGGTCCACTCTGGCCTAGAGTGGTAGCAACTGAGAGGGTCTTATCTATCGGTCAAATAGAACTGTGTGACATTTAAACTGAGTCCAAACTGAATTGTTTGAAATAAAACTGTTTGATCATTGAACTGTGTGTAAACAAATGACTGATGTTTAATTGAATTGTTAGCGATACATAGCAATACTTGGAACTATTTAACTTTGTTGACATGTTTACAAATCATATATATTTAATATATATGAATAATCCAGATTTGGTATTAAATAACCTACAATGGTTGATATGCCATAAAACCAAACCAAACCAAACCAAACCAAACCAAAACTAATTTTGCGGAGTTAATATGAGGATTCGTACGTTTTCTCATCTGAATTTAGTTTGAAACATTTGTCATTAAAGTGTTTTTAAGTTATTTTGAAAAATTGCAAATACTTTTTGTAGACTAATTCGATTTTGACTGGTTTCTGCTCTGCTGTGGTTTTGATTTAAGAAGCTGCTAAAAGTAAGGGAGGCATTAGAACTATCACAGAGTCCGTGAATCTAAGGAAAAGGCCACTAGGGTTTGGATTTGAACAAAGAGGGCGATTCTATGGATTATCACCGCTTGGAAAATATCAGACCATGGTGGGTCATCTTGGCAAAAGGATCTGATGTTGAAAGAACCAAAGCCCCAGATAAACCCAGATAAAATACTGATAATGCGTATCAGCCCAAAATGTATTATATATATATATATATATATATATATAGATGCTAAGAGACATATGCAATAAGGAGCTAGCAATGAATGGAGAAAAATGTTTTTATTGGAATCGCAAAGGCCCTTTAATCCGATATTTGTCAAGCTACCCTATCGGAAGTCGTTTAAAACAATGCAAATAGATTAATTGATTCAAAGTGGAGGATGGTTGGTTGAAGATGAGAATAGTAGCAAGACCAAGGAGGAAGAAAAAAAATTAATCAAAACTTCAGTCAGAAAAAAATCTACCTAGGTTCCTCCTAAACAGATCTCCAAGGTATTTTAGAGATGTCTAGATGATCCGTTAAGGTGAAACCTAGATAGATTCTTTCTGATTCTATAGGCATTCATATTTTGCTTTTCTTAGTGTATTGAGCACTCTTACGTTTTAGCTGAAGGAATTCTATCGGTTTTTTTCTTTTGGTTTGCCATGCGTTATTGGTTGATTATTTTCAGTACAAATGTTTTTAGTCTTTTCTGATTTTTATCGAATAATTTTATATTTGCATATTGTATCATCTGTTATTTTCACATTTAGGGATTATAGAACAGTTATAAAAGATAACTATATATATATGTGTGTGTGTGTGTGTGTGTGTGTGTGTGTGTAGTTCGGTAGCAGTCGTTCATTTAAGCATGTTTGATTAAATAGTAAAGACACATTTTGTCTGTATAATTTAATTAAAACAAATAATATCTCTATCTCTCTCAATATATATATATATATATATATATATTCATATATACAAGTAAGTAAAGTTGGCGACCGTAGTCGAGGGTGACCATAAGGCTCTCTTTTCAATAGCTACTATACCGAGGTGTAGGGGAGGGCGCTACTCCTTTCCCTGGATTTTTCCACTTTACCCTTGATACGTAGCTTATTCTGCTGAGTGTTAAGCAAGGAGGCATCAAGTACCATTTTTAAAGTCTTTGGTATGACTCGACCTGGGATTGAACCCAGGTCTCCCGGATCACTGGCCAACACCCTACCCACTCGGTCAATGAGCTGGTATATATATATATATATATATATATATATGTTTGATTAAATAGTAATGGCATATTTTGTCTATATAATTTAATTAAGATCCTTTCGAGTTTCCTGATAAGTGTCTTGGTTTCAGGTTGGAATTGGTGGATGAATTTACCAACATTGTCCCGAGCGCTTATTTATATATATTAGAGAGAGAGAGAGAGAGAGAGAGAGAGAGAGAGAGAGAGGCAAACACTTTATGTACGTGCATGTATGTAAATGCACACACACACACACACACACACAAACTAGATACTTGTTAATACATTCATTAAAAAAACAAAAACAAAAACAAAACAAAAAAAAAAAACAAAATTAAAAACAAGCTTCAATGTAAAAGCTAGAAGCAGAAACGACCCTAGAAATTATTAGTCTCCTGAAGAGGGTCACGAAGTCAGAAACACGTGTTGAGCACAAATATATAAAATAAAAACCCACACTACCAAATTCAAATTCCTTAGCGGACGGACCTATTCAAATGACGAATTATTTTTAGGAACGCTCAATATCTGCCCTGTCGGTGGGGCTTAGTGTACGCAGACCGCATCCATTAAAAAACAAGGCATGTTCTGGCTATGACACTTAATTGCATCTGAAGGTGAGGCTTCAGTTTTGGATATCTGGGGAGCGTGGACTACTCCTTCATTTCCACAACACAAACAGCTCTGATCCGGAGCTTTAATACCTTTTAGGGTCCCTATCTATGGGTCAAATAGATATGTTCGCAAATTATTTGTATTAGATAAAAAATACTTGAAACAATATAACTGTGTGAAAACCTGATAATTATTATTGGCCTAATGAGTAGAGTGTTCGCTTATGGTCTGGGAGACCGGGGTTCAATCCCAGGTCGAGTCATACCAAAGACTCGAAAAAAAGGTACAGCATTATAAGGTACAGATTAAGGGTAAAGTGGAGCCGTCCAGGGAATGGAGTTGCCCCTCACCTACACGTCGGTCTAGTAGCTATTGAAAAGGGAGCCTTCGGATCACCCTCGACTATGGCTGTCATCTTTACTTACTTTTTTTTAAAATAATTCTATATAAACTATGAGTATAAGAATGAAATATTTGAAAATATAAAATTGAATGCAAATTATTTGTATAAGATAGGAAAACTTGAAACCATACAACTGAGTGCAAATTTTTTGTATTAGATAGTTGTATGGTTTCAAGTATTCCTATCTAATACAAATAATTTGTACACTGTTGTATGTTTTCAACTATACCAATCCGATACAAAAAGATTGCTCTCAATTGTATGACTTCAAGTATTCTTACCTAATACAAATAATTTGCACTCAGTTGTATGGTTTCAAGTATTCCTAAGTACAAATTATTTGTATTAGAGAGGAATACTTGAAACCATGCAATTGGGAGCAAAATTTTGTATTAGAGTGTGCAAAAAATCTAAATAAAAACGTACAATGTACGTGATTCTCTAACCTCCAGGCATAAAATAATTCTAGACGGATCGAAATGCCGTTAAAATCAATCAATGCTTGATGATTTTAAAACAAAGCTAGTTTAAAACCTCAGAACTCTTTCCGTAACTCAGTTTCTTTTTTATTCCAATTGTTCACATGAGAAAAGGAGTTGACACGTGACTAGGAAAATATTTTTCTTACTTTTAACTTAACAGGGAATTGAAACTGTTTTCCTTTTCAGATTTATTGGTCTGGAGGATGAGTTTATTTTAAATATCTGTATTTGGATACCAACACCATATTGTATGAATACATACAAATTCAGATAGATAAGATTAGAGACTCGGTGGAAGATAGACAATCCAGGATAGCCTGGCAAACAATAAACGAAGTAAATAGAAGGAAGAGCACAGCCAAAGCAAAATTGAAAGCTGCAAGCCAACAAGAAAGAGTAAAACTGTGGGAACAGCATTTCAAAAATCTACTCGGAAACCCACCGAAAATAACGGATGAACCGATCACCAGAATTATCAGTAAGCAATTAGACATTAAACTAGGTCCTTTCACCAAAGAAGAACTCGACTCAGTTCTTAGAAGAATTAAAAATAGGAAAGCTGCAAGGCTAGACGAGATCCCCCCAGAAGTGTGGAAGACTAGACAATTCGACAATATACTGCTCCGGCAATGCAATGCAGTCTATTGTCAAAATAGGATAGAAAGATGGATGAAGGGATGCATCCTTCCTTTCCCTAAAAAAGGCGACCTCGGACTAGCCAAGAACTACCGAGGGATAACACTTATATCCATAGCAGCCAAAATCTACAATGCCCTACTACGAAACCGCATAGAACCCAAAATAGACAACATCCTTAGGAAAAACCAAAATGGCTTCCGGAGAAATAGATCCACAACCTCACAAATACTGACCATCCGTAGAATCCTTGAAGGCGTTCGGGCAAAAAACCTTCAGGCGACATTACTATTTGTCGACTTTACCAAGGCCTTCGATTCCATACACAGAGGTAAGATGGAGAAAATCCTACTAGCATACGGCCTAACAAAAGAAACCGTAGCAGCGATAATGATTCTCTACAGAAACACCAAAGTGAAAGTACGTTCACCAGATGGAGACACGGAATACTTCGACATTGTTGCAGGAGTACTACGAGAAGACACGCTAGCCCCGTACCTCTTTATCATCTGTCTAGACTACGTGCTTAGAACTTCGATCGACAAAATCAGAGAAAATGGCTTCAAGCTGACTAAGAGAAGAAGCAAAAGATAACCCGCAAAAACAATCACGGACGCCGACTACGCTGATGACTTGGCGTTACTGGCGAATACGCCTAATCAAGCAGAGACACTACTGCATAATCTGGAACGAGCCGCAGCTGGCATTGGCCTCCATGTCAATGCACACAAAACTGAATATATATGTTACAACCAAACGGGCAACATTGCCACACTAGACGGAGCCTCTCTGAAACTAGTTGACAAATTCACCTACCTAGGAAGTAGCGTCTCATCAACCGAAAAAGACATCGACACACGAATGACGAAGGCATGGACGGCTATCGATAGGCTCTCGATCATATGGAAATCAGACCTAACCGATAAAATGAAACGTAGTTTCTTCCAGACAGCGGTTGTATCGATACTGCTATATGGATGCACTACATGGACGCTAACTAAACGACTGGAGAAGAAACTAGACGGAAATTACACAAGTATGTTGAGAGCAGTATTGAACAAGTCCTGGCGACAACACCCCACGAGACACCAACAATACGGACACTTGCCCCCCATCACGAAAACTATACAAGTTAGACGAACCAGACACGCGGGACACTGCTGGAGAAGCAAGGACGAGCTCATAAGTGATGTACTCCTATGGACCCCCACATATGGCCGTGCAAAAGCAGGACGACCAGCTCGAACTTACATACACCAACTATGTGAGGACTCAGGATGTAACCCTGAAGACCTGCCAGAGGCGATGAATGATAGGGAGAAGTGGTGAGAGAGGGTCAGGGATATCCGTACTGGCGGCACGACATGATGATGATGATAAGTAAGTAAAGTTGACGACCTTAGTCGAGGGCGACCCGAAGGCTCCCTTTTCAACAACTACTACACAGAGGTGTAGGGGAGGGTGCTACTCTATTCCCTGGATTGCTCCACTTTACCCTCGATCCTTACCTTATATTGCTGAGTGTTAAGTAAGGTGGCATCAAGTACAATTTTTTGAGTCTTTGGTTTGACTCAACCTGGGATTGAACTCCCGGTCTCCCAGACCATTGGCGAACACTACTCAGTCGGCCAATAAGAAAAAAAACAAAACAAAAACGACAGTATTTGGTTTGGTTTCTTTGTTCAATGGCAAAACAGCATTCGTGGGATTTTTAATGCCCAAACCATTTTTGTAGAAGAACAATTGGGGTAATGTTTAACACATAGCTGGCGGGGTGGATTAGAAGATTTATAACTTTCCTAAGGGTATTAAGCCAAAAGTGAATTTAATAGCGTGACTATATTTGTCTTCCGGCCCAAAAACCGGATGAGTATGGCACAAGGCCTTCTTAAGGTGGGTCCGGGTGCAGGGTCACAGCCCACACGTGTCCGGCATTTAAAAAATACCTCGGGATCCGTTGGCATTCCCCTAAAGAGAGGTACCTTAGGCGCCAGGCAATCAACCTAACCCCTCCGAAGAGGGTTAAAGCCTGAGGGACGCCCCCCCCTGAGACCAGAGGGATCTCCAGTGAGAGACACACCCAACCATAACCGTGCAGTCGACAACACGGCTGGCCGAAGTGTGACCCACCAACTGGAGAGGCGCACCAAAGACGTGGATCTGAGCGTGACTGGGGCTCGAACTTGCTTACTAAGGTGTCGCAGTCCAACACATTAACCACTATAACACTAACTCAAGGAGGTGCCTGTGGTGTAATGGTTATCGTCGTAGAAAATGGACACGGCGACACGAGTTCAAATCCTGGACGAGACTAATTGCATTTCACATAGCAAGGTATGAATCCAATTATTCTCCCTCCAGCTATGGGTAAATAGTAGGGGAGACAGGGTTCTTCAGCCTTGGTGTGGCAACTAGTCTAGGAGAAGGATAACTCTGAATTCAAACCTGTTGAACTCCGCTTAAAAATTGACCTTGTGTCATATCCTGCCCGACCGGGGGTTGATAAATATAACACTAACTAAAGAAAAAAAAACAAAAAACAAGAAAAAACAGCAACAACAAAAAACAAGAAAAAAAAAAGATCGATATCATAATAATGTGTTCGCGAGTCGCAATCATTTTTTTGCTGGAAAAAAATCCCAGTTTCCTCCAGTTCTGTTGCTGAGGATTATCATAAAAAAAACATTTTATTTATTTGGTTATAATTCCTGGGATATAAGAGTTTTTTTTTTAAAACATAGTTTGCTATGTCATTAGCAATCAAGTTCTCTTCATTCTCACAGAATATTAGGATGACCATCATCTATATACCCACCTCTTTTTTTTTTCTTCGGGGTTGCAGTGGCCTAATCGGGATCTCAAATCTCAGACGTTTGGAGAGTTTGTATTTTGCAATGTATCATCTTAATTGCCATTTATAAACAAATAATCAAGTAAAAAATCTTTCGCTATTTGAAATTTGAAAATGAAATTGTTACGATTTCAAAATAATCGTTCTGGTAATAATTAGAATAACTGCTGCGATAAAAAAAATTGAGGAAAAAACGTAAGAAAAAAGAAAGTCAAAAAAAGAAAAGAGAAAGAAAAAAGAGAGAGAAATAGAGAGTGGATAAAAGGAGAACAAGAGAGAGAAAGACAGAGAGAGAAAGACAGAGAGGGGGAGATCAAAAGAGAAAACAAAAAAGAGAGAAAACTAGAAAGATAGAGAGAGAATGAAAAAGAAAGAGTTCAAAAAAGAGAAAGGGAGCTAAAAGAGCAAGACAAGAGTGTTTGCGAATGAAGATATATATATATATATAGAGAGAGAGAGAGAGAGGGAGGGGGGGGGGAACAAAAGAGAAAACAAAAAAGAGAGAAAACTAGAAAGATAGAGAGAGAATGAAAAAGAAAGAGTTCAAAAAAAGATAAAGGGAGCTAAAAGAGAAAGAAAAGAGTGTTTGGGAATGGAGAGAGAGAGAGAGAGAGACAGAGAGAGAGAGACAGAGAGGGGGAGAACAAAAGAGAAAACAAAAAAGAGAGAAAACTAGAAAGATAGAGAGAGAATGAAAAAGAAAGAGATCAAAAAAAGAGAAAGGGAGCTAAAAGAGAAAGAAAAGAGTGTTTGGGAATGGAGAGAGAGAGAGAGAGAGAGAGAGAGAGAGAGAGACAGAGAGAGAGAGAGAGAGAGAGACAGAGAGGGGGGAGAACAAAAGAGAAAACAAAAAAGAGAGAAAACTAGAAAGATAGAGAGAGAATGAAAAAGAAAGAGATCAAAAAAGAGAAAGGGAGCTAAAAGAGAAAGAAAAGAGTGTTTGGGAATGGAGAGAGAGAGAGAGAGAGAGAGAGAGAGAGAGAGAGAGAGAGAGAGGGGGGGAGAACAAAAGAGAAAACAAAAAAGAGAGAAAACTAGAAAGATAGAGAGAGAATGAAAAAGAAAGAGATCAAAAAAAGAGAAAGGGAGCTAAAAGAGAAAGAAAAGAGTCTTTGCGAATGAAGAGAGAGAGAGAGAGAGAGAGAGACAGAGAGAGACAGAGAGGGGGGAGAACAAAAGAGAAAACAAAAAAGAGAGAAAACTAGAAAGATAGAGAGAGAATGAAAAAAAAAAGTTCAAAAAAAGAGAAAGGGAGCTAAAAGAGAAAGAAAAGAGTGTTTGGGAATGGAGAGAGAGAGAGAGAGAGAGAGAGAGAGAGACAGACAGACAGACAGAGAGAGAGAGAGACAGAGAGGGGGAGAACAAAAGAGAAAACAAAAAAGAGAGAAAACTAGAAAGATAGAGAGAGAATGAAAAAGAAAGAGATCAAAAAAGAGAAAGGGAGCTAAAAGAGAAAGAAAAGAGTGTTTGCGAATGAAGAGAGAGAGAGAGAGAGAGAGAGAGAGAGAGAGAGAGAGAGAGAGAGAGAGAGAGAGAGAGAATTAGAATAGAAAGAAATAGAGTGAAAGAAAAATGACAAAGATAGAACGAGAAGGTAACACAGAAGAAATGAAAAGGGAAGAGAATGTTTAAAAAAATTCCCGATTTGACTTTTTCTTGAAAGACAAAAGACTATACATATATATATATTCCAGCTGTTTTTAGTAACAGTCTTCTTATTTCAAGACAAGATTCCTGATCCTAAACACTCCAATTCCAAATTCAGTCTACCTAAATTCTAAACAAAAATGGCGCCGATAACATAGCCGGAGTGGTGGGGGCGAATTTCGAGTCAAATGGTGGATGTCAGTCACGTGACTAGTTCCAGGCCGCTAATCACTGTCTGCCGGGTTCCTTCCCCTTCACCTAGATCGGCTTGCGCTGGTCATAATCGGAAGGGTAGCCATATGGAACGTGGCACCAATGGAGCGTGGGCGAAAAGGATGGAGCCAACGGGATGTTAAACGAGCTCCCTTTCAAACGCTTAGTTCTTTTTTCTTTCTACATCTGTACTTGACTACCATACAATCCAATATCTACCAGAGGGTTCTTATTATTTCTTTGTTTTTTTTTATGTGCATTAAAAAACAAAAACAAAAACGTTCTGGCTTCTATTTTCTTGGTCTATCCAATTTCCCCGCATTTTTTTTGGCTTCTCTTTTCAGCACCCTCCCCACCACCTTAATTTCTCTTCTTTGTCTCTTAATTCTTCTCTCTTTCTTTCTCTATCGTATATTCCTTATTCCTCTTTATTATTTAAAAAAAAAAATTTATTATTACTGTCGGCTACTTAGTTTTTTCTTCTATTTCTTTCGCAACTTCTAAACTCGTTCGTTTATAACACAAAATGCGTTCATTCATTTAGAACTACTCGTTCAGACAAAACACACACGCACGTACACACACGCACAGAGAGAGAGAGAGAAAGAGAGAGAGAGAGAGAGAGAGAGAGAGAGAGAGAGTCAGGTACTCACGCAGATAGACTCACATCCACACAATAATATACACAACACGCAATCATCCGTCGAGGCTCTAACACAGTTCGCCTTTCCTATCTGTATTCGTAACCGTGAACTAAAAACATGTAACATTAAAATATCTTTTACGCATGAGTATACTCTTATTCATACACAGAAATCCATGAGCAAAAACTCAAAATATCCGACAATTTTTATGATCAAAAATATTATAAGAAACACAAACTACATAATATAAATACAAATGCGAAAAGGTTTCCAGAAAAAGTGCTCGACGCTACAACCGCAGAGCGAGTATAAAACCTAGAAATGAACATTATAAGTTTGTTACTTTAGGATTCATGCGTTGCGCACAATCATCAGACGCAATCAATCCTTATTATATAGTGGTGTAAAGTAATGTGTTAAGATGGAAGTGCATGTGACATTTACATGCAGAAAAAAACCCCTGCACTTACCCACACACACATTATATATACATATATATATATATATATATATATATATATATATATATATATGTGCGTGTGTATGTGTGTGTGTGTATTATTCAGTCCAGTAAAACAGGAGTCGGGAATAATTCCGTCAGGACAAAAAAATCATTCAACCATGAACATTTAAATTTAAAGAGCTCAATGTAACTGACATCACAGAGCAATAAATCCTTATATTGTTGGTATATTTCGCATTGTGACCGGTTTTTGTTTTTCTTAAAGGTATATATATATATATATATATATATATATATATATATATATATATATATAAAATTAACTTAAATGATGATCGTTGAGGTGAAACTTTAGTAGGAGAATTCCGACTCGCGATTTAAGTTAATTTTGTAATTGGCTCCACTCGTGTTGAGCACTCTTGTAATTGTAGCATTGCAGCGTTTGACGGTGGGTTTTAGTTTTTTTTTTGACCAACTGACTGCATATCTCTTGATTTTTTTCAAATGGTGTGACGGAGTTGGCCTTTTCTTTCTTTTTTTTGTCCCATGATATTTTTTCTTTTTTCCCCCGGGCGGTGATTTGAGATATTTTTATCTCTTGTTCTTGGCAGTTTTTTTTTTCTTTTTTCCTGGTAACCGTGAATGTTGGTAGATAGTAGGTTAGTAAATATATATATATATATATATATAGTAATAGTGGAGAATAAATATGGAATTGATTGGTAAGTGAAAAGTTTTAAATATATCAACACTTTGATATCAATTCGCTTCTTTTGTTCAGCAATATGTTTTCAGCATGTTCTTGGACACATAATTTTTCATCCATACATAATCTGCAGCTGTTGTTACCTTTTTTGTAAGCTTGTGCTTTCTTCACAATATCCAACTTTATCGGTGGAGATATTTCTGTTTCATCTTTTATTAGCTATACGTGTTCTGACAATGTTGTATTGTTGGTATATTTCATATTGTTAAAGCCGAGTCTATTGTTACTCAGGTAGCACGGATATATGACTTTTCATCATACTTCACACACACACACACACACACAGAGGGTGCGATGGGTAAATTGCCGCCATTTTGAATTATTAATTTCGCACATGCACTTTGTTTGTTTCAGATTTTGTTTGCTGTGCAGCAAACTAAAGTCAGTTGATTTGGTTTGGTGGCATATCAACCTTCTTGGGTTATTTAATGCCAAATACATCCTTGTATAAGAAGAGCAGTGCTACTGGTGAGATAAGGGGTTCTTACCTTTCCCAAAGGTATTACTCCGAAAGGGAACGTAATAGAACGACTGGAGTTCGAATTCGCTTACTTTGAGGCCACTCTGCAGAGGGGTAAGCGCCCCCCCCCCAACGAGTGTCCAAGATATGACACTAAACAATCTGATGGTGAGGTTCCAATGATGCTGGAGCTTTGGTGAATGCGGAGCACCCCTTCATTGCCATTGCTCCCAGGTCCACTGTGGCCCAGAGTGGTAGCACCTGATAGGGTCCAATCTATTTGTCAAATAGAACTAAACTACATATTAATGCTAAACTGAATTGTTTGAATTAGAATTGTTTTTGACATTGAAACTGTACTTTCGGTAAACTGAAGTTTTGAAAATAGAATTGTTTTGACATTTAATTGTGTATAAACAAAATTTATACTTATACTAAACTGAATTTTTTGAATTAGAACAGTTTGTCTAAACTGAATGGCTTGAAATAGAAATGTTTTTGACAATTAAACTCTGGACTTGTGCTAAACTGAATTGTTTGAAATAGAACTGATTATTTGTATATAAATGAATTTGGTATTAAATAACCAATAAAGGTTGATATGCCCTAAAACCCAAACAACCAACCAACTAACTTCGAGGCCGCAGTCCAACACTTGAGCCATTATGCCACGGGGACTCGTCCCAGAGTCAGTTTGGCGCTGTCTATCATCATGACGCAATTAACTCCTCTAGAAATTTGGAAAGGGCATGCTATACTATCGGCATTTACGACGGAAGCACCAAGATAATGATTTCAGTGTTTGGGTGTCAATATGATGGTTGGTTGGTTGGATTTTATAACATATCAACCTTTGCTACAAAACGCTTCAGACACAGGTATTGCTTAGTGGGAAATGTGCAATGATTCATGGTATTAGCTATATATATATATATATATATATATATATATATATATATATATATATATATATATATCCATGCTTACTAATTTAGCCTGTGGAGTCAGGGGAGAGGGAAAGATACCTTAAGTTAGGTCATTTGTTTAAATGGCTTATGAACTCTTAGTGGGTTATTTAATGTCAAATCCTGTTTATACATATATATAATGTATGATTTTTGAGTCAACAGTTGATTTGCAACTTTATTCTGAAACGAGCGGGAGCTAATTTGTTCGCACACAGTTAAATGGTTTCAAGTATTGCTATTTATTGTTTGCATACAGTTAAATGATTTCGAGTATTTTTATTTAACATAATAATTCAGTTTGATATAAATCATTTGTTTGCACACTGTTAGATAGCTTCAAGCACAGTTGAATGTTTCGCGTATCGCTATTTATCATAAGTAATTATAATTGTCAAATATTCCAACTGGTTTCAAGTATTGCTATGAAACACTAATAATTCTGGTCAACCATAATTCATTCGTTTGCACACAGTTAAAAGGTTTCAAGGACTGCTATGTATTATATTAATGATTCAATTTAATATGAACCATTTGTTTGCACATAGTTTAATGGTTTCAAATATAGTAAATGATGAAATAGTTCTATTTGACCCATAAATGGTATTCTAACAGCTACTACCATATTCAATTTAGCGTAAGTTAAGAAAATTAAATGGTTCCATTTAGCTTTAGTGATTACTTTGTTTTCAGTTTAAATGTCAAACAGTTCTATTTGACCCATAGATAGGACCCTATCAAATGCTGCCATTCCGGGCCAGAGTAGACCTGGGAGCGATGGCAAGGAAGTGGTACTCTGCATTCCACAAAACTCCAGTATTGCTGGAGCCTCACCAGGGACGCAGTTTAATGTTATATCGAAGACACTCACTGGGGGTGGGAGTGTAACCCCTCTGCAGGGATGCAGTCGGCGTATTCTACAGCCCTAGCCGACAGGGATAATTTGGTACTGAATTACCCGCAAGGGTTGATATGCTATTAAACAACCAACCGCCCTCAAATTCTAAACAGATTATAGGGAGTACATTTTCTTCTTTAATAGGGAATTCCTCAAATTACAAAGAAAAACAAAGCTTGTAAAACACTAAAATAGACTTCATTTTTCATGTGTGGTGTCAAAGATGGTGACAGTAATTACACTTTTTTTATTATATATAAATGATAAAATGAAGGAAACAAGTTTTTCGTGTTCTTATTTCTAGCTTAATGTTGTCTAATCTTGTGTTGTTTTTGTTATCTATTTGTTTTGGATGGGCATTCGTGAAAAGGTGACAAGTTAGGCGTGACACCGTAACAAGTCTGCAGGGAAAATTAGGGGTCAATGGTTAATAACTACATCTTATACAAATAGGAGTCTTTTTAAATGTCTTTTTCTAAAAATTCATCATTAGATTTACTCGTCAACGTCACAGGTTTCCATGACGACATTACGTGACTGCAGCGTCGGACGAGAAAAGAATAAAATGGTGAGAAGCAGACAAAATACCCACGTCGACATCAGTGTGTGCATGTGTGTCCCTTATTTTCCTTTCTGTACGTCTCTCGTTTGCTCAGTTTTTCCCCTTTTGTATGAAAACAATCCGACTGTTCGATTATGAGATAAGGCGAAAGACTATTGTTAGTTCGTGTTAATTACCTTTAGGAAAGGCAAGAAACAAAAGCTCCCTCTATCGCACGAACGATATTTAATTCCTACCCCAACTCCACGGGAGTAGAATGTGACACGTGGCCAGTTTAAAGTGGGGTTCCACTTATCTATATGTAAACAAAGATCCCACAATCAGTATCACGAAGGCGCCTGTTTGTTTGTTTTGGTTTTATAGCATATCAACCTTTGTAGGTTATTTAATGCCAAATCCATTTTTATACAAATAAACCGTTCTGTTTCAAACAATTCAGTTTAGCATAAGTACACAGTTCAATTGTCAAAAACATTTCTATTTCAAGCCATTCAGTTCAGTCAAACAGTTCTAATTCAAACAATTCAGTTTAGCATATGTATAGTTTTTGTTTAGACACAGTTAAATGTCAAAACAGTTCTATTTCAAACAATTGGTTTAGCGTAAGTACTATATGAAAACCGGTTATATTTCAAATAATCCAGTTCAGCATACAAAAACAGTTCTATTTCAAACAATTCAGTTTAGCATTAGTGCGCAGTTTAGTTCTATTTGATCCATAGATAGGACCCTATCAGGTGCTACTACTCCAGGCCAGAGTGGACCTGGGTGCAATGGCAATGAAGGGGTACCCAGCATTCCCCAAAGCCCCAGCATTACTGGAACCTCAGCATCAGATTGTTTAGTGTCATATCCAGGACACTCGTTGGAGGAATCTCACCCCTCTGCAGAGAAGCAGCCGGTGTATTCTACAGCCACATCCGACTGGGCCACAGGACACTCTTTGGGAGGGGGTCTTACCTCTCTGCAGAGGTGCAGTCGGTGAATTCTACAGCCCCCACTCCCAGCCGACTGGGCACGAAGTCGTCAGATATTCACACTCAGAACTTTTCATAGTTCTTTCATGTTACTTCCGAATAAGCTGTTCTGCATAGAAAATCTATAATGGTATTGGTTGAATATTTTCAGTTCCATAAAAAAGTTGAAAATGAATTAAAAGGACACACACAACCAATAAATTAACAGATTTTTAAAAAATTTGGGAGGCAAGTATAAATACGAATCTGAAGTTGTTTCTTTTATTAGATGAGATACTGCTGCCGAGGTATGTGAAGTGGTCTACTTCAGAGTTTTGCCAATGAAAATCAAGATTTCTAATTCTTCTTTAAAACACCTGAACTCTGTTTTATTTGCATTCACGCAGCGGCCAATGCCTCCCGCTGTTTGCTCCAGACTATGCAGCTGGGGTTCGGCTTGGGCAGGTGTATAAGTTAGAAGTGCTTGATCATCTGCATAGTCTGCATCTGTCATAGTTTATGCGGGATATTACCTGCTTCTTGCATTTTTTAATGTGAAACTATTTTCTTTTATTTGATCTATTGACGATCGAAGGACATACAGGGTGAGAAAGCAAAATATGGAATAATTTTTAAAACATTTCTTTAGTCTGATTAGTCCAATTAGAAATAAAAAAAAAACTGTGATAAATCTAAATTTTCATGATTAGCTCTATTGTTCAAACACTTTTTAAAAATTAAAATTCAGTCCAATATGAGTGAGTAAAAAAAGAAACGACAAAGAATCTATGATTTGCTAAACGCCAAATCTAAACCAAAGTTTCTCTGTCTTCCGTATACAAATCAAAGAAAAATATTTTACAGAAAAAGATCTTTTTAAGGAAAAGGGAGAGTGTAGGATTGAACAAAAAGCAAAACGACGGCTTTTAAACTGGTCTCGCTACGGTGATTAAGAAGGACCCCACAACGTCAATAAGAAAGCAGGCTAATGAACTAAAAGTCCACGAGAAAACTGTGAGGACACCAATCAAACAAGAGTTAAGCCCAGACCTTAACCCCCTTGATTACGCTTGATGGGGCGTTTTAGAAAACAAAACTAGAGTCGAGGGCAACCAAAATGATCCCTTTTCGATAGCTACTATACCGAGGTGTAAGGGAGGGCGCTACTCCTTCCCCTGGATTGCTCCACTTTACCCTTGACACGTACCTTATATTGCTGTGTGTTAAGCAAGGAGGTATCAAGTATCATTTTTTAAGTCTTTGGTATAACGCGACCTGGGATTGAACCCAGGTCTTCCGGTCCATTGACGAACACTATACCCACTAGGTTAATGAGCCGGTTACTGTAAGTAAAGTTGGCGACTGTAGTCGAAGGCGACCGGAAGGCTCTCTTTTCAGTAGCTACTACTATCAATAGCTACTACACCGAGGTGTAGGGGAGGGCGCTACTCCTTTTCTTGGATTCCTCCACTTTTACCCTTGATACGTACCTAATAAAGCTGAGTGTTAAGCTAGGAGGTATCAAGTACCATTTTTTAAGTCTTTGGTATGACTCGACCTGGGATTGAACTCCGGTCTCCCGGACCATTGGCGAACACTCTACTCATTAGCCAATTTGATGTCTAGTGGGTTATTAATGATTTTTGGTTAGTGCATCAGTTTGGTTTGGTTTTATGGTATATCAATCATTGTTCGTTATTTAATGCCAAATCAGGTTTGTATAGATTTATCAAATATATATGATTTGTTAACACATTTGTTTGATAACATTTTTAAACGAGCCTGAGCTCATTTTTTTTGTACACGGTTAAATGATGTCAAGTATTGCTATGTAATAGTAACAATTTAACATCAGTCATTCGTTTGCATACATTTAAATAGACATGTATGATATGTAAGAGATTAGTTTGACGGTAATTTTATTTTTAAATAAATTAGAGTTATTTTTTTACACACGAGTATGGCTATTTTTTCTACATAGTTAAATGGTTTCAATTATTGCTATCTCATACTAATTGTTCCATATTAATCATTTGCTTGCTGACAGTTAAGTGGTTACAAGTATTGCTATTTAACATTAATTATTCTATTCAACACTATTCATTTATTTGCACATAGTCAAATGTTTCCAAATATTGCTATGTAATCTTCATAGTTCAATTTAGTCACACAGTTAAAGAGTTTCAAGTATTGCTATTTAGCACTAATTATTTTATTCAATATTACTCATTCGTTTTACATTCAGTTAAATGGGTCTAAGTATTACTATGTATTGATAACAATTCAATTAAACATCAGTCATTTCTTAGTTAAATGATCAAACAATTCTATTTGATCCATAGACTGGACCCTATCAGGTGCTACCACTCTGACTCATAGGTGGACCTGGGAGCAATGACAATGAAGAGTTACTCCATATTACCCAAAGTTCCAAGACTGGAGCCTCACCATCAGATGGTTTAGTGTAATATCTAGGACACTAGTTGGTGGAGTTTTGCCCCTATGCAGAGATGCAGTTGGTGTATTCTACAGCCCCAGCCGACTGCACTAGTTTATCAACGAATTTAGCAGGGTTTCTTTGCAAATTGTTGAATTTTTTTTTCCAATTCTGAAGACTTTCTTTTTGGCTGGCAGCTTGGAGTTTACCTCTCGAGGTACTTTTCTTTTGGGTAACTTCATTTACTGTCTGCCATGCTAATCGTGATTGCTTATCTTCTACTGAACATTTGATTTTATTGATTTGGCCTTGAATGTATTGACTTGTTATTTCTGGCATATTTTAGTTCGTTCTCTTTGAGCTTTCTAAAGTTTCTGAGCGTTAGCATTTGTAGGGATTTTCTTAATTGAGTAACAATGCTATTTTTTTGTCTCATTTTCCCTTACTGCTCTTGACTCCCTGGGAACTCTTCATTTGTCTCTTGGTTTGGTTGGTATGCACACGGCTGCTGCTTCTATAAGGGCAGTAACAAAGTTTTCATATTTGTCATTCGGTGTATGTCTTTCAAATCTCTCTTGAAGAGTATCAAGCTTGTTTCTTACAATTAAAATATACCGGTTTGGGCTTTGTAGCTGATTTTTCGAATAGCAGGGCCAGAGCTCCAGCCTCAGCAGAACGCGACCCTTATTCAACTGCGTGTAGGACGATGCAGTTTGGACTAATTGGGTTGGTTTTTCTTTTTTAATGGTTTATAAACCTTCGAGGGTTAATTAATGCTAAAGCCATATTTGTTGGAGAACAGCAGTGGTATTATTTAACTCATAGCTGGACGGATAAGGGGGTTCATGCATTTACTTTTGTCATTTGTCCGAAAGTGAACGTAATTGCGTGACTGGAGTTCGAACTCGCATACTACGACATCGCAGGTCAGCATATTAGTCATTATATCACGGGGACTTTACCCCTCCCACCGCAAAAAAGCAAATCTGATAAATCAGACAACCAAATCAGTACAAATCTAAGTGACAGTTATCTCTGGACTGCAGGTTCAATCCTGGTTAAGGGTGACAGTAACATAGAATAATAATTAACACAGCTTAACACTTGTACCCAGCTATGAATAGCGGAACGAGAGCAGAGTACCCCTGTGGATCGAATAAAGGGTTGGGTTCGAAGTTCCGTGGCAAATCCCGATTACCACAAGAAGGCTCTCGAGTTCGAAAAGAGATACCTGAAGAAGACCGGAGGGAACATCAGCCGAAACGTTGTACAGACATAAATAAAGATGAGGATAATATTCCGAAGAATCGTAATACTACTCATTTCATCTTGGGAAAGGTATGAATATAACTATTCCCCCTCTAGCTATGGGTACTATTTACCAACCCCTCCGCTCGGGCAGGATATGACACAAGGTCAATTTTAAGCGGAGGTTAACAGGTTTTGAATTCAGAGTTTTCCTTCTCCTAGACTAGTTGCCTCACCAAGGCTGAAGAACCTAGTCCGTCCTACTATTTAGCCATAGCTGGAGGGAGAATAAGGGGGTTCATACCTTTCCCAAAGGTATTTGCCCGAAAGTGAACGTAATAGCGCGACTGGAGTACGAACTCGCGTACTACGATTCCGCAGTTCATCGCTTTAACCATTACACCACGAGGACACCCTAGCTATGGGTAAATAGTGGGTCAGATTGGGAGAGTGAGAATAAGTAGTGAGCAGTGACACTAGACGTCAGGCCGTTTTGGGCGCTTGTCCGGAAGGGAAAGACGGCCCCGGACTGTATCAGTCTCCCATGAAAGAAGTCAGCCCAGTGCCAGCCTCGTGGAGGCAGAGCGAAGAAGTAAGGCTCTGAAGATAACATATCCAAGCAGTTCTCTATCTGACTTTCTCTCTCTATCTCTCTCTCCCACGCAACCATTTCGCAACCTTTCTTACTAAACAAGAGAAATTATATTTTTATAAAACAATGTTATAGTTCCTTTATCTCCCAGTATACAACAATCTGACTATATTGTAACTTTTCTGGTATGTTACTGGCTTGGCGACCCAACGCAACACAGTCGTTTTAGTGAATCAAGACCGAGGGAACTGCAATCGACTGGAATCGTTTCGAAAAGAAGAAAACAAGGTCAGAATAAGTTGTAAAGAAAGAGTAACTGAAGAAAAAAAAAAAAAAAAAGAAAGAAAAAACAAACACATGACGTAACGGTTATTGGCGTTGGTTCCCTAAGCTTCTAAAGAGACAATCATCTAGAGGTTGCAGGTTCAATCCTTACTGCAGGCGAGTAACAATACAGGGATACTTAATACTTCTACCCTGTTATGGATAACAGAATCAGAACAGGCGACCCTCGTGGATTCAATAAAGGACGTAGTTCGAAGTTCCGTGAAGGTTCCCGAGTTCGACAAACACCTGAAGAAGGCCGGAGGACATATTGTCCGAAACGTTGTGAAAATAACAATAAAGATGAAGACAGTAGTCCGAAAACCCCTTAATGATCAGAAAAAAGAGGAACAATATCAAGTGATAGACAAGAGAATAAAAAGAATCGATTGGTTTTAATGGTATGTCTTTATTTTATGCTTAGAGGTTAGGGAATCGCGTTCATGGTATGTTTATATTTACATTTTTTGTGTTGTTGTTTCGTAAAAGTTTTTTTTTGTTCATATGGATAATTTTGTTCATATGGATAATTTTCAAATAGAACTATTTTTTATTCATATGGATAATTTTGTTCATATGGATAATTTTCAAATAGAACTATTTGACGCCTTGATGGAACCCTAACAGGTACTAGCAATCCGAGTAGTCCATCCTCCCCATAACTCAAAAACTGGGGTCTCACCATCTGATGCACTTTAGTATGATATCCTGGACACACTTTTTGGGGCTCGGGTGGTTCTTACCTCTCTGTGTGGGATACAGTTAGCATAATCTAAGCCCCACAGACAGAATGTTGTTCTATATTGATATTTTTGTCATGTTGAGATCAAGTCTTCTTCAAGAAGAGCCGATTTAGACACTGATCACTTAATCATGCGACGTACAGTACTAGGTTACATGGTACCAGTCGCACAGTTCATGTGTTCTTGTTATATATTGACCTTTGACAGGCCGTGTGAGTTCGTGGGTTTTAAAACAGGATATGCACCTATGTCTTAAGGTAAACAAAAGACGGTGGAAATGCCACGTGAATTGAGTTGGAAGAGTGCGTAGGCGTCCGAAAAATATATAACGATGGAAGTTTTCAACCTCGAGCAGCCAGCAGAGAGAGAATACGCAGTGAGCAGTGACACTAGACGTCACGCCGTTTTGGGCACTTGTCCGGAAAGGAAAGACGGCCCTGGACTGTATCAGTCTCCCGTGAAAGAAGTCGGCCTAGTGCCAGCCTCGTGGAGGCAAAGCAAAGAAGTAAGGCTCTGAAGATATCATATCCAAGCAGTTCCCTATCTGACTCTGTCTCTCTCTCCCACTCAACCATTTAGGAACCTTTCTTACTAAACAAGAGAGATTATATTTTTATAAAACAATGTTATAGTTCCTTCATTTCCCAGTATACAACAATTTGACTATATCATAACTTTTCTGTTATGTTACTGGCTGGGCCACCCAACATAACCTCGACATTTCGATTTTGAGTTTTGAAATGGGGTACTCAACCCTTTCCAGATCACCTGAACTAGAGCCTTATCACCAGATATAGTCTAATGCCATATCCAGGATTCAACAAAGTAGAGCTATATTAGTTATAATAATAATATTCATTATTATAATTAATAATCAATTATAATTAATGTTTTTTTTTTGCACATCTTTAATCTTTGTCACAAGCCAAGAATTAAATCACAACGCAGAAATTAGTTCGAACATTTTTGACAGAACCGAGTAACTATATGCATAATTTTACACATTACTCACCAAAGTTACAGACGCTGCTTTGGGAATGCCAGGATCTTTAGAAAAAAGGTCACGAATTTGACTCTCTGATCTGCGGATTTTATTTTATTTTATTTTATTTTTATTGACGACAGTAGAAGTTGCCTCGTAACTAGTCAAGAGAAAATATGGATCTGGCGAAACATTTTGGACAAGAGGAGAACAAAGAGTCTGACAGCGCGATGCAGGTAACGAGATATGACAAAGAACAAAGATGGATGGCGCGAACTCATACACAAATAAATTTACTAGTCAAAATAAACATCGACACTCACGTAGCCATAAAGTTAGTCCAAACACACAGTAAATACACGATTCGAATATGTTTTCATATAGATAGACAACAGCATATTCATTTTTGATTGTACTGGGTGTTTTAAAAATGTAAACATCACTACGAGAGTTCTTTCCGATTTTTAAGTCTCCACCTGATCCCCATCCAGTCCAGTCAGCTGAGGCTGCACAACACACCGACTGCAAGGGGTTGGGTTGGTGGTTTAAGACCCCCCAACAAGTGTCCTAGATATGACACAAAACAATCTGATGTAGAGTATTCCTTCATTGTCATTACACCCGGGTCCACTCTGATCCTGAGTCGTTGTACGTGTTAGGGTCCCATTTATGGGTCAAATAGAACTGTTTGATCATTGAACTGTATGCAAACAAATGACTGATTTTAATTGAATTGTTAGTGTTACATCGGGATACGTGAAACCAGTTAACTGTGTGCAAACAAATAGTTCGCGTTGAATAGCAATACATGAAACCCTTTAACTGAGTGCAAAAATTGAATTATTAATTTTACATTGCCGTATTTGGAACCCTTTGACTGTGTGCAAATGAATGAATAGTATTTGTGTTAAATAGCAATAATTGGAACCACTTCACTTTGTGCAAACAAATGATTTATATTTAATAGAATTATTAGTGTTTGATAGCAATATTTGAAACCATTTAACTGTGTACAAACAATAGCAATACTTAATTGCGTGCAAACAAATTATTTTACCTTTTTATGAATGAGGTTCACTTAGAAATCTTATATGTATTAGCATTAACTGTGTGCAAACAAATAATGTTACCTACCAATCATTTCTCTACAAATCATATATTTGAAATATATGTATAAGCAGTTTTTGGCATTAAATAACCTACGAGGGTTGCTTTGCCATAAAACCCAACCAACCAATTTGTTTACCATTCCTGTTAATGCATCGTTGTAATCTTCCCCTGGTGGTCTCCGTCATATCAGTTCTGCTTTTCTAACAGAAAAACTCTCACAGAAATATTGACATTTTTTAAAATTACATGAGGGAGACACCAAGAATGTGTTGACAGGATTGGTTTGGCCTGGTTTCTTTGTTAAAGGGCATATCAACCTTTGTGGGTTTTTTTAAATGCCAAAGCCATCCTTCCAGAAAATCAGTAGTGATGCTATTTAATCTATAGCTGAGAGGATAAGGGGGTTCATACCTTTCCCAAAGATATTTGTAATAAAGTGGACGTAATAGGGAGATTGGAGATCGAACTCGTGTACTACAATCCTGCAGTCCATCGCTTTAACCATTACACCACGAGGGCACCTCCTAGTTTGATTTGGTTTGGTTTGGTTTTATGGCATATCAACCATAGTAGGGTATTTAATCCCAAATCCTGTTTATACATATATATATTAAATGTATATGATTTGTAACACATTTTGTTGATAACATTTTAAAACGAACCTAAGCTAATCTTTTTTTTAACATACTTAAATGGTTTCAAGCATTGCTATATAACAGTCACAATTTTACATATGTCATTTGTTCGCAAACATTCAAATACATGTACGAGGATCATTAAATAAATTTCCAGACTTTTTTCGTGTGGGCACTTTTATTGATAGTACACACATGAAACTCTTGTCCCCTTCGAAGTAATCTCCTCCGGCTGCAATGGACTTGTTGTACTGCTCCAACAACTTCTGGAAGGTCCCATCAAAGTCCTCTTATGTGAGAGTGTCAATGACCTTCGTCACTGCCTCTTTCATCTCCTCAATTGTCTCATAACCCACAGCCTCTGAGCTTTGGAAATAACCAAAAGTCACAGGGACCAAGGTCTGGACTATAGGGAGGGTGAGGAACTGTGTTGATTCCCATCTTGGTCAAATAGTCTGTGACAAGGATGGAATTGTGAACTGGTGCATTGTCCTGGGGGATATGCCACTGACCCGATTTGAAGAGTGTTGGCCTCTTCCCTAGGAATCTCTTCCTGAACTCCCTTAAAACCTCAACATAGTAACCCTAACCCTTTGGCCAATCAACTCTGGTGTATTGACTTCCTTACTCCTCCCACACCTCATCATCCCTCACAGACTCCCTGCCTTCCTTGAATCTCTTATGCCACTCAAAAACTGATGCTCGATTCATGCAAGATGGTCAAAAAGTAGTCTGAAGCATTCCATACGTTTCTGTGGCATCGTTTTTCCCAAGTTTAAAACAGAATTTTATTGCATATCGTTCTTCTAAAGTGTCTTCACGCCCAGATTGCATTTTTGAAATTCACCAGCTATTTCTAACAATTCAATTTAGCATAAGTCAAAAAAGTTAAATGGTTCCAAGTATTGTTACGAATCACAAACAATTCAATTAAACATCAGTAATTTGTTTACATACAGTTAAAAGATCAAATAATTCCATTTCTAACAATTCAATTTTGCATAAGTCAACAAATGGTTTCAAGTATTGCTATGTATCGCTACCAATTCAGTTAAATCTTAGTCATTTGTTTACGCACAGTTAAATGACCAAACATTTCTATTTCAGAGAATTCAATTTAGTGTAAGTTATTTGTTGGCATCCAGTTCAAATGTTAAACAATTCTATTTGACCAATAGATTAGGATACTTTCAGGTGCTACCACTCCGGGACAGAGTGAACCTGGGAGTGATGGCAATGAAGGAATACTCTGTTGACAGGAATGGTGAACCGATGTAAATTGTTTGAAATTAAATCATTAATGTATTCTCATACCGGTTAAAATCACTCCGTATATTGTCCACCAATATGATTGATTCTAACGGTATGTCAATCAGTCTTGGGTTATTTTATGCCAAGTAGTTAAAGAATCACGTTCATTGTACATTTATAATTACATTTTTGTGCAGTTTTTTCGCAGTTATTTGATACGAAATATTCCTGTCGAATACGAATAATTTGCACACCGTTGTAGGGTTTCAAGTATTCCTATCTAATACTAATTATTAAATGGTTTTAAGTAACGAGCTATATTCATATTTACCAACCACTCCGCTCGGGCAGGATATGACACAAGGTCAATTTTTAAGCGGAGTTTAACAGGTTTAAATTCAGAGTTTTCCTTCTAGACTAGTTGCCTCACCAAGGCTGAAGAACCTAGACTTCCCTACTATTTGCCCATAGCTGGAGGGAGAAGTAACGAGCTATATTGAACAAATCTCGCAAGAACCCCCCCCCGGAAACAACAGCTGTACGGTCACTTACCTCTAATCGCCTAAGTAACGTTTTTTTATCGACCTCAACTCATAGACGTGCCAGCGTTGGACGACCAGCCAGAACTTATCAACATCAGCTCTGTGTGGCCACAGGATGTAGTCTGGAAGATCTGCCAGCAGTGATGAACGATAAGGACGGATGGAGAGAGAGAGAGAGAGAGAGAGAGAGAGAGAGAGAGAGTCAAGGAAATCCGTGTTAGTAGCGTAACTTGATGAATAATAGTCATTTGTTCGCATATAACTAAAAGTAATCCTTAGTAAAAATAAAAATAAAACATCATTGCGTCATGTGATTATTCATAATACAAATAATTTACAGCTAAATGATTTCAAGTATTTTTATCAAATACTAATGACTTTTGAAAGGTTTATTTGACTAATAGATGAGGTACTACCACTTCTCGTCAGTGTTTACGTGGGTGTAGTGACAATGAAAGGGTACTCTACACTCCGTAAATCTTCAGAACCAGGTATTGGTTGTTGTTTGTTTGGGTTTTATGGCATATCAACCTTTGTAGTTTATTTAATGCCAAATCCATTTTTATACAAATAATCAGTGCTATTTCACATAATTCCTGTTTAGTATGAGTACACAGTTTAATTATCAAAAACATTTCTATTTCAAGCTATTCTGTTTAGTCAAACAGTTTTAATTCAACCAATTCAGTTAAACTAAACTGAATTGATTGAATTAGAACTATTTGACTAATAGAACTGTTTCGACATCTGTGTATACTTATACTACACAGTTAGATGTAAAAACAGTTCTATTTCGAGCAATTCGGTTTAGCATAAGTACGCAGTTTAGTTCTATTTGACCCTCTCAAGTGTTACCACTCCGGGCCAGATTTGATCTAGGAGCGATGGTAGTGAAGGAGTACTCCGCATCCCCCAAAGCTCCAGCATTACTGGAACCTCACCATCATATTTTTTAGTGTCATATCTAGGACAGAATTGGTGGGGGGTCTTACTCATCTGCAGAGAAGCAGTCAGTGTATTCTACTGCTCCAGCCGACAAGGCAATTCAGGACCAGAGCTTCACCATCAGAGGTAGTTTAGTGTCATTCTCAGGACACCATTTTTGGGGGGTATTATCCCTCTGTAGGGGGATAGAGTCAACGTATTCTAAACCCTGCCAACAGGGTGGAGTCCTGTAGGAGAAGCGAAACCTGTCACCCGAAAGAATGTGTTTGTTTTCAGTTTTCATACTAAATTCTTAAGTACTGACTGGTAAGGAATTCTTTTTAACTCCAATACACGTTCACTGTCTTCTGTAAATTGAATTTGCCCAGAAAAATTATGACCTACGTGGAGGTCAGAAGAACACTGACCTTTGATGAATGAGTTTTGATAAGGTCAAAAAAATATAAAAGAGATATTTAAAAAAGAAAAAAAAACGAAGAAAAAGAAGGAAAGAATGGAAGGAAGCTGAGTAAAGGAAAAAGAAAGAGAGCTAAAAAACGCGGGGGGGGGAGATCTGGAGGCAACGATGAATGAATAAATAAATAAACCAGAAAAAAATCTCGAGAGGGAAAATGAAGAAATTAAGGTTAAAATATGAAACAAGAGAAGATACGAAAAATCAATAAAAAGAGGTGCGGGGAAGAGAGAGAGAGAGAGAGAGAGAGAGAGAGAGAGAGAGAGAGAGAGGACAAATGTCTATAATTTTTGTTTAGTAAGTTTCGTAGCAAGACTGAATGGAAGAGGAATTTAAATGAAGAACTTTACACATTGCAAGACCTTCGACCAAATTTGGTTGTCTTTGTCAATTTTCGTCTGGTCATGAAAAGTTTTTCATGATCGACATTTTTCGCCTATGCACGGCATGTACGGACCCAGAAATTGAACACACGCTAATTCAGACAAAGTCTTTGCCAAGTTGTTTGGTCGGTGAAATAATAACGAGTCTGTTACTGGAAAAAGATGGCCGAGATTTCAAATAGAGAGAGAGAGAGAGAGAGAGAGAGAGAAAATCCACAAAAGACACCAGAAGATCCTAACAGAAAAAAACAAAACAAAAAAAAAAAAACAAAGCTTACACAAAAAGAGGAAACAAAAACAAAACAGAAAAAAAAAAGAAAAAAGAAAAAAAAGAGGCAAAGAGAAGCAAAAAAGAAAGAAAAAGAAAATGCAAAAACGGAAAGCGACAAAACCTATATAAATATAAATAAACAACCCACCCCAATAATTTACACGCACATTTTTGAGGCCAGCTACCCATAACCCAGTGAAATATAGACAGTACCACTTAACCTAGATACTATCATAATTTTATGGAAAACATTATTATTATTAGACCTGTCTCCCTATTTTGTTTTACAGCTTAGACAAATTCTTCTCTTTTATTTTCCTCCATCTTTTTTTCTTTCGAGCATATCCAGTCTGTTTATGAGCGTAAGATAGCTAAGTGGTGAACAACATAATAATAACTTCCACCACAACAGCCAAACAAAAGTAACAGTTGCCTCTTCTGTTCACACACCACGCTTTGGGTGTGTTTGCTGCACTTAGAAGACTAAATAATCTTCGACCTGACCCTATCGTTGGGGCTGATCGAGTTGCATATTTCCCCAAGGATACCAGTGATCCGAGTCCATGTACTGATGAAAGACAAGATCTTGAATCCCAGTCTTCAATACTAACGTGCCTCATTCACCTTAAAGATTGGTGCGTCAGGATATTTCTATGACCAGTTTTGATCTTGTGCTAGAATGATTTTAGATATGACGATAGCAAGCTGGTTTTACAAGAGAGTGAAAAGAAATTTCCTTCTCGTGTTAACACGAGGCATTACACAAAAAGGAAGATAGAAGAAAAAACAAAGCAAGAAAAAAGATGTTAGAAATAACGGAAAAGCAACATAAAATGGAAAGAAAGGATGAAAAAGCAACGCCCAATCCCCGGCCCCACCAATGTGACGGTAGAACGGGAACGCAGAGAATAAATAAATGGGAAGAAAGAACGGGGTATGTGAGAAAGAATTAGTTTGATGTGGTTTGGTTTCTTTGTTTAATGGCATGTCAACCTTCGTGGGTTATTTGTTTCCAAAGCCATCATTGAAAAACTGTAGTCGTGCCTGTTTAACCCATAGCTAGAGGGGATAAGGGGTTTCATATCTTTCCCAAGGGTATTAGTTCGAATGTGAACGTAAGATCGTGGCTGGAGTTCGAAGCCATTTATGCTAGTTCAACACGGGGTCTCTCTCGAGGAGTGGGGTAGGGAAGAGAGCACAGGAAGCATGCATCTAAAAATCTAATTTGTAGTCGTCACACACACACACACACACACACACACACACACACACACACACACACAGAGGACAAATTTTCCCTCCTTATTGTCGAACTTTCTGTACGAATTCATATTTGGAAACAAAGTTTCACGAGTCAACGAAAACCATATTTTTCTCTCTGTTGTATCTGAATTGTTATTACAGTTGGGATTTTAGAAAAGGCTCCATGGATGGTTCATAGGCGTTTTGTCCACAGTCAATTTTTGGTCTGTTCTTCTACCCTGATTTTTGGAGATTATTTGGCAAACAAGCCGCATCTTTCGTTGAAGACATTTTCCAGCGACGACTTGACAAGAGAACCCTCCCCCAATTCCACACCCATCAACACCATCACTGAAGACACGACGCTGATACCACCGAAAGCGTGATTACGTGACAACGCAACAAATGTATCTATGCGTTTGGGTTTGGTAGGGTTTTATGGCATATCAACCATTGTAGGTTATTTAATGCCAAATCCTTTTTATACATATATATTAAATATATATGATTTGGTTTGGTTGGGTTTTATGGCATATCAACCATTGTAGGTTATTTAATGCTAAATCCTCTTTATACATATACATTAAATATATATGATTTGGTTTGGTTGGGTTTTATGGCATATCAACCATTCTAAATTATTTAATGCCAAACCCTCTTTATACATATATATATATATATATATATATATATATATCATCATCATCATATCGTGCTGGCAGCACGGATATCCCTGACCCTCTCTCGCCACTCCTCCCTATCGTTCATCGCCCTAGGTAGGTCTTCAGGTCAGCAACCTGTATCCTCACATAGCTGCTGAATGTACGTTCGTGCTGGTCGTCCTGCTTTTGCGCGGCCATGTGTGGGGATCCATAAGAGTACATCTCTTATGAGTTCAGTATATATATATATATATATATATATATATATATATATATATATATATATATAAGATTGTATAAACATTTTGATGATAATATTTTTAAACGAGCCTGAGGTCAATTTTTCGCACACAGTTAAATGGTTTCAAGTATCTTTAACACGAATAATTTACTATTAAGCTTTTGTTTGAAAAGAGTTAAATAGTTTCAAGTATTGCCATCAACCCTTGCCGATCATTTAATGCCAAATCCTGTTTGTTTATATATATATATAAAGAGCTGCATTGAGTAGAGTGTTCGCCAATGCTCTAGGAAACCGAGGTTCAAACCCAGGTCGAGTCATACCAAATACTATGAAAATGGTTCTTGATGCTTCCTCAGCATTATAAAGTATGGATCAAGGGTAAGTGGAGCAATCCGGTGTTGTAGATAATGGAAAGGGAGTCTTTGGGTCGCTGTCGACTTGTCATCAACTTTACTTTGACTTTATATATCGACACACGGCTAACGAAGGCACGAACAGCTATCGATAGGCTTTCGATCATATGGAAATCAAACCTGAGCGATAAAATGAAACGCAGTTTCTTCCAGGCTGCAGTTGTGTCGATACTGCTATATGGATGCACTACATGGACTCTAACAAAACAGCTGGAGAAGAAGCTTGACGGCAATTATACAAGAATGTTGAGAGCAATATTGAACAAGTCCTGGCAGCAACACCCCACAAGGCACCAACTATACCGTCACCTACCACCTATCACGAAAACTATTCAAGCTAGACGAACCAGACATGCCAGACACTGCTGGAGAAGAAAGGACGAGCTCGTAAGTGATGTACTCCTGTGGACCCCCGCATATGGCCAATCAAAAGCAGGACGACCAGCTCGAACATACATACAGCAGCTATGTGATGATACGGGATGTAACCCTGAAGACCAGCCAGAGGCGATGAATGATAGGGAGACGTGGAGAGAGAGAGGGTCAGGGATATCCATGATGATGATGATGATGATATATATATAATGATTTGTAAGCAAATATTTTATAGATAATTTAGTTTTAAACGAGCCAGAGCTCATTTGTTAGCATACTGTTGATAGTTTCAAGTATGGATATTTAACCCTAATAAGTAAAAAAGTTAAGTTGGCGACCATAGTCGAGGGCGACTCGAAGGTCACCTTTTTAATAGCTAATACAGCAAAGTGTAGGAGAGGGCGCAAGTCCTTTCCTTGGATTTCTCCCTTTTACCCTTGATCCATACCTTATAGTGCTGAGTGTTGAGCAAGGCGGCATTTAGTACCATTTTTAAAGTCTTTGGGAAGACTGGACCTGGGATTGGACCCCGGCCTACCAGGCCATTGGCGAACACTCTAACTACTAGACCAATGAACCAGTATAATAATTCCTCGTAAAAGATTTCAAGTGTTGCTATCGAACATTAATTTTGTATTTAATTGTATTCAACATTATTCATTCGTTTGCACTCAATAAAATAGTTTCAAGTATTGCTATATGATACTAATAAATCAATCTAACATTAAACATTCGTTTACACATCGATACTTGTAAGTATACTAAATGTTTGAATAGTTCTATACGAGCCATAGATGGGACCCTAATAGGTACTATCACTCTGGGTAAAATTGGACCTTGGAGTAATGGCAATGAAGGGGTACCCCACATTCCCCAAAGCTCAAAAACTAGATCCTTACAATCAGATGATTTAGCGTCATACCCAGAACACTTGTAGGGGATGGGGATTATTACGCTTCTGCGGAGATGCAGTCGGTGTATTCTACAGCCCCAGCCGACTGGGCAGTGTATCGATTTGACCACAGATACCTACATATGTATCGCAAAATGTCTCGGAGCACTATTTATTCGTTTGGGAAAAGGGTTGGAGCAGATATTTCTTTATAGAAAACTGGAATGCGTTCGTGATTTGTGGTGGCCATTTTGTTTTCAGCCGGCCGTGTCAACATTGATTACGGTAGAGTATGGTAGATGAGAAACATGAATAAGTGGATGCGTACATATATATATATATATATATATATATATATAGAGAGAGAGAGAGAGAAACTTACACGCGAACCTGAGCACGCACGCACGCACGCAATAGGTTCAACAGAGAATTGGAAAAACTGTTTACACATACAAACGAAGACATAAATACACAAAGGAAGATGCAAAAACAGAACCTACTGTCATTTCAATTGTGTCAAAACAGACTGACGATAGTGGACACACACTTACAAAATAGATACAATTATATTTACATGGAAAATAACAAATCCACAGAACACAAACATAAGAATGTATAGAACTTTGTAAGATTTAAATAGATTAGCCAAGCCAAAACCCGTATTAGAATTACTAGGAAACATTTTAGTTATTGAATTTTAAGATAAGCGTTGTTTCATTTGGCTCTTGACAATCTTACAAGTGATTAAAGTCTAATTCCCGACTTAATGTGTGTCATGTGTATGACACAAAACAGCTTCCAGTAGAGAGGCTTCAGTTCTGGTGCTCTGGGAAGTGTGGAGTACCTTTTCATTGTCATTACTCCCATGTCCACTGGCCCGATTGGTTGCACCTGCTAGCGTACCATCTATAAATGAATCTGTTTGAAAATTATAAGTGCTAGAAACACTTGAAACTTTATGACTGTGTGCAAATAAATTATTATTAAATAGAAGTATAACTGTTAGTAATATTTGAAACCATTTTTCTGAATGCAAATTATTAGTTAACTGAAACCGTAAAATTGTTCACATATTATTGGTGTTTGATAAGAATACTTGAAACCATATAACTGAAGGAAAACAAGATATTATAGACGAATCAGTGAAATTAAAAAAATGTCACGTAGCATTGAAAATATAGTTAGGATTGCAATCAAATATCTACATTAAATAACCCATAAGGAGTTGATATGCCATTAAACAAATAAACCTAGCCAAAGCAGACATAGCACTCATCATTGATAAATCTATTAAAGAAATTCTTAATGACCAACAAGACATCAAACTTGGACTGTTTAGGGAGGAAAATTTTGATAAAGTACAAAAAAAAAAAAAAAAAAAAAAAAAAAGAAAATTCAGAAAAGTTACAAGTCTCGACGAAATACCCCCAGAAGTATTGAAGACAAGGAAATTTGACGGCATACTTCTTCGATTATACAACGCGGTGTATAAACAAAATATCAGAGAAACAGACGAAAGGCTGCATCTTCCTCCTCTCCAACATGGGTGACCTGGGAATCACTAAGAACTATAGTGGCATAAATTTTACTACTATAGCGAATAAGGTTTATAATGCCATGTTTCTAAATCATAACAGACCTGAAATTGAGAAAATTCTGAAAAAAACAAAAAAACAAAAACAAAAACAAAAACAAAACAAAAAAAAAACTTTGTACGGCTTTCCGAGAAATCTATTCATTAATAAGATTTTTACTATCCGCCTAAATACTACTGCTCGAGCCGACTGATTTTTATATTGATGAAAAAAAATTCGAGTTGCCAACCTGAAGAAAAACACATAACAAAACAAAACAAAACAAAAAAGAATACCCCCGCCAAAAAGGAAAAAAAAAAAATCAACAACAACAAAACAAAAAACAAAAACAAACAATTTGTCTGAATTTCTGAGACGAAGCTTGATGATTTTTATCATTCAGGTTTTTGGGACTATTGTCTTCATTTTTACTGTAATATTCACAACGTTTCGGCCTATGTGTTATCCGGCCTTCTTCAAGTGTTTCTTGTAGGCTCCTGAGTTCGACAAGAAACACCTGAAGAGGGCCGGAGGACTAATCGGTCGAAACGTTGCGAATATAGCAAAAAAGATGAAGACAATACTCCGAAAACCGTGAATGATAAAAAACAAACTGTTCCATTACTTTGCTGACATTTATAAAAAGATTTTTCGGGTACCACCCATTCTTGACAAGACAAATCCTATATCACTAACTTTCAGAAACTATATATATATATATATATATATTTGTTGGTTTCACAGCATGAGAACCATTCTTGTTGAGTTATTTTATGCTTCAATTATATTGGTCTAATGAGTAGAGTGTTCGCTAATGGCCCGGGAAACCCGGGTTCAATCACAAGTCGAGTCATACCAAAGACTAAAAAATGGTACTTGATGCCGCTTTGCTAAACACTCACCATTATAAGGTAAGGATCAAGGGTAAAGTGGAGCAATCCAGGCAATGGAGTCGCGTCTTCCCCTACACATTGATGTAGTAGCTATTGAAAAGGGAGCCTTCGGGTCACCCTCGACTAAGGTCGCCAACTTTACTTTACTTTTATATAGGAGGATGATGAGGGTGACAATGATACCAATTGTAATTAACGCTCTTGGAATGGTCCCTAAAAGCCTGGAAAGTGGTTGGAAGAGTTGGAAATCAAAGGTTGAATCGAGACCATCCAAACTACAGCATTGTTGAGATTGGACCGAATACTGAGAAGAGTCCTGGTGACATGAGGAAACTTGCTGTCTCCCAGACACCAGAAAAAAACCATCAGCTAACGCTAGTGTAAAAAACTCGCAAGAAGTAAAATAATAATATTGATAATAATATTTATAAGAAGAAGGAAAGAAGAAAAAACTGGAGACCCTGACACTAACAATAAGAATATACAGCTTGGATATAGGAATGGAATTTAGCACTGACAAGTGTGCCATATTGATAATAAAAAGTGGGAAAAGAGAAACAACAGAAGAAATAGAACAGCCAAATCAGGAAAGAATCATAACTCTTAGAGAGAAGGAAAATTACCTGTACTTGGTTTTGGTTTGATTTGGTTAGGTTTTATGGCATTCTAGATTATTTAATACTAAATCCATTTTTATACTTATAAACAGTTCTATTTCAAACAATTCAGTTTAGCATAAGTACAAAGTCTAAATGTTAAAAAAATTTCCATTTCAAGCTATTCAGTTTAGTCAAAGTTAAATAGTTCCAAATATGGCTAAGTATCACTAACAATTCAATTAACAATCATTCATTTATTTATACACAGTTAAATGTAAAAAAACTTAAGTACACAGTTTAGTTCTATTTGATTTATAGATAGGACCCCTATCATGTGCTATCACTTCAGGCAAGAGTGGACCTGGAAGCAATGGTAATAAAGGGGTAATCTGCATTCCCCAAATCTCCAGCATTACTTGAGTATCACCACCAGATAGTTTAGAGTCATATTAAGGACACTCGTTGGGGGAGTGTTACCCGTCTACAGAGATACAGTTGGTGTATTCTACAGCCCCAGCCGACTGGGCCAGTGTACTTGGAAATATTGGAAGTGGACAATATCAAACAAGTAGAGATGAAATAAAAAGTAGGAGAAGAGTACTTGAGAAAACAAGAAAACTTCTCGAAACTAAACTCTGCAGTAAAATTCTCATCTAAGGAATAAAAACCTGGGCGACACTCCTCATAAGGCACTCTGGACTATTTTCAAAATAGACAAGGGAGAGACTCAGAAAAAATTATAAGAAAAATGATGACTATGCCCAAGGCCTTACACTCGAGAAATATTTCAAGAAAAGAAGAAGGAAGAGGACATACCAGCTTAGGGACTATGTAGATGTATCAACACAAGGTCACGAGGATGGTAAGTTGGTTTTGTTTTATGGCACATTAACTATTGTAGGTTATTTAATGCCAAATTCGGTTCATGCACATGTTAGATTTACCGACCCATTGGCTTAGTGGTAGAGTGTTTGCCAATGACCCGGGAGACCGAAGTTCACTCTCTGGTCGAGTCATACCAAAGACTTAAAAAGTGGTACTTGACACTTCCTTGTTTAACACTCAGCATTATAAGGTACGTTTCAAGCAATCCTGAGAAAGGAGTAGCGCCCTCCTCCACTCCCTACACCTCGGTGTAGTAGCAATTGAAAAGAGAGCTTTCGGGTAGCCCTCGACTACGGTCGCCAACTTTACTTACTTACATATTAGATATATAATTTGTAAAATACGTCAACAAAGTTGCTCTGTATCACTAACAATTCAATTAAGCATCAATCATTTGTTTACACACAGTTAAATAACGAAACAGTTCTATTTCAAACAATTCAATTTAGCATAAGTCATTTTTTGTACTCAGTTTAAATGTCAAACAGTTCTATTTGATCCATAGATAGGACCCCATCAGGTGTTACCCCTCCGAGCCTGAGTGGACCAGGGACCAATGTCAATGAAGGCATACTCTGTATTCCCCAAAGCTCATGCATTACGGGAGCCTCACTATCAAATTATTTAATGTCATATCCAGGAAACTCGATGCAAGGAGATCTTACTCCTCAGCAGTGGTGCAGTTGGTGTATTCTACAGCCACTGCCAATTGGGCTATTGGTTGGTTGGTTGGGTTTTATGGAATATCAACCCTTGTAAGTTATTTCATACCAAATCCTGTTTATACATACATATATGATTAGTAAACGAATAGTTTGTAGATAAGATTCCAAACAAGCCACTTCTAATTTTTTAGCTCACAGTTAAATAGTTTCAAGTATTGCTATTTTACTAATAAACCTATTCAACACCTATTCAACCGGACATTGGCATAATGGTTTGAGTGTTCGCCTAATGGTCCGGGAGACCTGGGTTCAATCCCAGGTCGAGTCATACCAAAGGTTCAAAAATGGTACTTGATACTATCTTGATTAACACTCATCATTATAAGGTAAGGGTCAAGGGGAAAGTGGAGCAATCCAGGGAAAGGAGTAGTGCCCTCTCCTACACCTTCGAAAAGGGAGCATTCAGGTCACCTTCGACTAAGTTCGCCAACTATAAACGCAAAAAATGGTACTTAATGCTGTAGAGTGGAGCAATCTAGGGAAAGGAGTAACGCCCTCCCCTACACCTTGGTGTAGTAGCTATCGAAAAGGGAGCATTCGGGTCACCTTCGACTAAGTTCGCCAACAATAAACGCAAAGAAGGTACATGATGTTGTAAAGTGGAGCAATCTAGGGAAAGGAGTAACGCCCTCCCCTATACCTTAGTGCAGTAGTTATCGAAAAGGGAGCCTTCGAGTCGCCCTCGACTACGGTTGCCAACGTTTTACTTATTCAACACTAATTAATTATTTGCATAGTCAAATGTTTGCAAATGTGGGTTATGTACTACCAATAATTAAATTTTCGCATACATTTAAACGGTTTCAAGCATTCCAGTGTAACTGTAGTTATTGGTTGTTGAATCCATATCAATTACTAGACAGTCAGGACTAGTAAGCGATTGTACAACGGTGGGAAATGGATTCCGTGATTTGTTTTCCCGACTGTTGTATCCTCAGACAATTGGGTAGCCTCAGTTAACTAAAAATAACAACACACGCACCTAGCAGCCATTCTTCCTTATACCTCTGGTCAACTCGTTCGCTCTGTCAGCCAAAAAGCAGTCCACGAAGAACAACAACAACTCCCTCCTGCTGCTGGCATGATCTTTTGTGCAAGTTCCGGCATATAGAAATTTACAAGCGCAGTAGATTTCTTCTCGCGAGACTTGAGATTGGCCCACCATAACTTCTGCTTCCAGAAGTGAACATAGTTTTTACTGCTTGACACGCAAGGCATAGCCTTACGCGCTTTGATCCAGAAGGTAAGTTTCTTCTCTCGCTACACTAACAACAATCATTATATTCCATATCAATTATTTGTTTGCACACAAACAATTTCAAGTATTTCTAATAAACAGCAATAATTTTATTTGCACACAGTTAAATGGTTTCAATATTGCTATGTAACTAACAATTTAACATCGATCATTTGTTTGACCCATAGATGGTACCCTATTAGGTACAACTACTCCGGGTCAGAGTGGGCCTGGGAGTGATGACAATGAAGGGATTATCCATCAGATTGTTTAATGTCATCTCCAAGACACATGTTGGCTGGGGATGAGGTTTTTACTCCTTTGCGGAAATGCAATCGGATTATTCTATTGCCCCAGCTGACTGGATTCCGGTCACGAAGAGTATATTAAAAGAGCAAAGAAAGAGTGATTTCAGCAGTCACAAACAAGAATAGCTGTAACGTTTAATATATGTAGGTACAAAAATACGACCAAGATATGAATATATGAAATAGACATAAGGAATCCCAAAATATACGAAACACTGCGACGACTCTTTTTGTTCAGGTACGAAACTTTTATTTACCTTTTTGATTTCAAGGTTTTTCGACACGAGGAGAGAGAGACACAATTTCTTACTATGCTGACTTTTCCATCTGACTCTACCACGTGCGGCTCCCCGCCGCAAACTACTGGTCTGGCCTCGGCAAGCTCCGGAAAATCAACTTCCTTCCTCTAACGTCGAATCTCAACTGTTTTTTTCTAATTCCAAAAATCCTCAGCCCATCGCTTCTGGGGATGATTTCATTCACGTCTCCGGTTTCATTTCCTATCTGGGGTTTTTATTGTGACATCTGTGATTGTCACATCCGCCCCGCGCACGCGTTAACACCTGCACTCAGTGTGTGCACCTAACTAACCCATGCACTAAACCGAAAGGTTCTCCGCCTAACTAAACCGAAAGGTAAGATATACAAAACGAAAAATGATAATATAAAAAAAAAATCCTTCAGCAATTATATAACATAGCGACATGAAAACAAGCCGAAAAACAAATACCCCCACCCAGGAAACTGAAATAGGCAGGAAAACAGCTGTATGGATATTTCGAGCGACAAACGGGCGAAATCATACGTGAGAAGATCAGGTAATGGCTAAGAAAGAGAAACCCCAAGAAAGAAACTGAATCTCTTTTAGCAAAACGGTTGGTGACCTTAGTCGAGGGTGACTCGAAGGCTCCCTTTTCAATAGCTACGTGGTGCCTTCAATAAGGTTCCAGAATTTTTGGTACAGGCGTTTAAAATTGTCGTAGACTCTTGAAAATTCACTATGTTATTGCTATACATCTTATGAGATGACTGACCAATTATTATGATTTCAGGTTCAAATGAACAACTACAGCCAGAATTGTAATACACCCTACTAAAGCCTGATTGTCACAGCTGGTGAATTTCAAAAATGCAATCTGGACGTGAGGACACTTTAGAAGAACAATATGCAATAAAATTCTGTTTTAAACTTGGAAAAAATGATGCCACAGAAACGTATTGAATGCTTCAGACTGCTTTTGGAGCATCTTGCATGAATCGAGCATCAGTTTTTGAGTGGTATAAGAAATTCAAGGAAGGCAGGGAGCCTGTGAGGGATGATGAGAGGTGTGGGAGGAGTAAGGAAGTCAATACACCAGAGTTGATTGGCCAAAGGGTTAGGGTTAGAGTTAGGGTTACTATGTTGAGGTTTTAAGGGAGTTCAGGAAGAGATTTCGTCGAAAGAGGCCAGTACTCCTCAAATCGGGTCAGTGGCATTTCCACTGGGACAATGAAATCCATCCTTGTCCACAAATCCATCCACAAATCCATCCTTGTCACAGACTATTTGAGCAAGATGGGCATCAAGACAGTTCCTCAGCCTCCCTATAGTCCAGACCTTGCTCCCTGTGATTTTTGCTTATTCCCTAAGCTCAGAGGCTGTTTTTATGAGACACTTGAGGAGATGAAAGAGGCTATGGCAAAGGTCATTGACACGCTCACATAAGAGGACTTCGATGGGGCATTCCAGAAGTTGTTGGAACGGTACAACAAGTGCATTGCAGCCAGAGGAGATTACTTCGAAGGGGACTAGAGTTTCATATGTGCACTATCAATTAAAGTGCCCATACGAAAAAAGTCTGGAAACCTATTCGACGAGCCTCGTACTCTCCGAGGTGTAGGGGAGAGCACTACTCTATTCCCTGGATTGCTCCACTTTACTCTTGATCCTTACCTTATCGTGCTGAGTGTTAATCAAGGCAGCATCATGTACTATTTTTCTGATCTTTGGTATGACTTGATCTGGGATTGAACCCTGGTCACCCGGACCATTGGCGAACACTCAACTCCTTGGGCCAAAGGATAATACGCGTCAGAACAGCAAGTGAAGGTTATGTAGAGAGAAAGAGAGAGAGAGAGAAAGAGAGAGAGGGAGAAAAATTAAGAGAGAGAGAGAGAGAGAGAGAGAGAGAGAGAGAGAGAAAACAGTTATTTACATAAGCGAATGCGGCAAACTAGCACAAAAGCATTACAAAACTAGGCATGACTGGGTAGGAAAGGTGATCCACTAGGAATTGTGCAAGAGAAGAAAAATTTACCAGACTACCAAATGGTATACGCACAAACCAGAATCCGTTTCTAGAAAATGATACACATAAGATTCACTGGGATTTGGGGACACAAACAGATCACCTAATATTGGCCAGAAGACCAGATCTAATATTAACAAAAATTTAAAAAAAAATCGTTGTCATCAAGAGGATTTTGTTTTTCCCGTTGACCACGCTGTGAAAATAAAAGAAAACAAAGAGAGAGACAAATACCTGAACCTAGCTAGAGAACTGACCACCCCCGCCAAAAAAAACAAAAAAAAAAAAACAAATAACAAAAAACAAAACCCCCCAAAGAAACTGCGGGACGTGGCAGTGATACCAATTGTAGTTGGTGCACATGGAACAGTTCTAAAATGTTTGGTAAAAGACTTGCAGAAACTGAAAATAAGAGGAAGAATCGAGACCATTCTGACGACGGTATTTTTGAGATCGGCGAGAATACGTAGAAGAGTCTAAGAGACATGAGGAGACTTACTCTGAGTGAGTCGATGGTCTTTTACTGGAGTCTAACAGTGGCGTGAAAAACTCACAATGAGTAAAAAAAATGTTTGGTTTATTTGTTTAACACCATATGGGATGGGTTGATCTAATACCGATATTTAATTCGTTTGTTAATGTTTTGTTAGAATCATATTTTCAACGTTCATTTGCAATTTTTTTAAACGTCTTTTTTATTCATCGATAATAATCATGTGAGCCAGAGTGTCCTCGTAGTGTAATGGTTAAAGCCCTGGACTGCAAGTTCGAATTCCAGTCGCGCTATTACGTTCACTTTCGGACAAATACCCTTGGGAAAGGTATAAACCCCCTTATCCTCCCATCTATGGGTTAAATAGTATCACTACTGTTCTTCTAGGAGAATGGTCTTTGGCATTAAACAAAGAAACCAAACCAAAACTTTAAACCCTAAAGAAAGATACAAACGTTTCAGTGTTGTTTTGTATCACGATCTTCGCGTTCTCCGACACATGCCTGAGTGAACACATGGCATACCTGTCCCGGCTATCTCTACCAATACAACAGTTTGCAAATTATTTGTATTAGATAGGAATACTTGAAACCATATAAATGTATGTAAAGAAATTGTTACAGAAAAATTAATTTTGATATGAACCAAACCGTCATATGGCTTTGAAGTAACCGATACTAATTTTTTTTAGTAATCAATCAAACCCTCAAATGACTATTCTTAATACAAACGATTTGCTGGCTGGTTGGCTGGTTGTTAGGCTTTCATTACATATCAACCTTTGCAGGTTATTCAACGCCAAATCCATTTTTATACAAATAATCGGATCCATTTCAAACAATTCAGCTTAGCATGAGTGCACAGTTTAATAGTCAAAAACATTTCTATTTCAAGCTATACAGTTTAGTCAAACAGTTCTAATTCAAACAATTCAGTTTAGCATAAGAATGCAGTTAGTTCTATTTAACCCATAGATAGGGCCCTATCAGGTGCTACCATTCCTGGCCAGAGTGGACCTGGGAGCAATGGCAATGAAGGAGTACTCTGCATTCCTTAAAGCTCCAGCATCATTGGAACCTCGCCATCAGATTGTGTAGTGTCATATCCAGGACACTCATTGGGAGGGGTCTTACCCCTCTGCAGAGGTGCAGTCGGTGTATTCAACAGCTCCAGCCAATACACAGGTAAATGTCAAAACAGTTCTATTTTAAACAATTCAGTTTAGCATAAATACGCAGTTTAGTTGTCAAAACAGTTCTATTACAAGCAATTCAGTTGAGCATAAGTACACAATTTAGTTCTATTTCACCCATAGATAGGAACTATCAGGTGGCACCACTCCGTGCCAGAGTGGACTTGGAAGTGATGGTAATGAATGTGTACTCCGAATTCACCAAAGCTCCAGCATTACTGGAACATCATCATCAGTTTATTTAGTGTCATATCCAGGATACTCGTCTTACCCCTCTGCAGAGAAGCACTTGGTGTGTTCTACAGCCACAGCTGACTAGGCAAAAACGATTTACATACAGTTAAATGGTTTCAAGTATTCCTATTAAATATTATCAATTCTATTTGATAATAATCATTTGTTTGTATTTCACTCTAATACAAATAATTTTCAAATAGATCTATTTGACTCATAGACGGGAACCCGTCGGGTCCTGAGTTGTAATAGTTTACACACATTCAAGATCAGAGATAATTGGTTACAGAGAGAAATACAGTTCATCGTCTGTGTAAGCAACCTTAGTCGTTTGTTGTCGGAAAGACAGTCAAGCAAACTACTAAAAGATTTCTGTCAAACGTGAACACTACTCTAATATAGTCCTTAGACCAAGCAATTCTGTGGGCTGTTCCAGTCACTCTACAACACTAACACATAATACAACTCTTGACCAGAGTGGACCTAGGAGTAATGACAAGGAAGTGATTCCACAGTCGCAAGAACTCCAGAACCGGAGCTTTACCACCGTTTGCAAATTGAGAGTTATATACAGGACACTTATATTTTAAAGTGTTTCTTTAAGTATAATGGTTCGTAGTGAGCATTTAGGTTCTGGAATTTTCATGGTTGATTTTTTTATTTTTGTAAAAATCCTCTTCTTTCAAGTAACGCAAAGAAACAGATAAAAAAAGTGAAAAGATCCTTGATAAGCTATTTCCGTTCCCGACTTTTTCCAATGAGCTAACACTGAAACTATTCACCCGGTCAGCCATTGAGCTCAGCAGCACTACTCACAGTCAGCAATGTGCTTCCTGTCGGTTGAATAACTTAGGTTACCAACCCGGTTCTCCATTGAGTTGCACCAGTGTGTGACCCGGTGAACGCTGCCATTCTTCCTATTTAACAGGTCGGAACGGCCCATATGTCGTTCTGATCAGCGAGATTAAATGGGCTTGATAAATGGATTCTTACTTGCACGAGACAGATACTGTAGCCATGGTTACGAGCATGTGCGTGTGCATTTGTAAATGGACTTGAGGCGTAGATCGTTTTTTCTTCATAAATATCTGTGTGTGTGTGTGTGTGTGTGTGTGTGCTTTTAAGAGTTCGGTTGTTAAAGCTGTGTATTTCATTGTGCTGAAGTTTACCTATTTTCCAGAGAGGAAGTGTTGTTTTCATTTTTATTAATCGATTGCTTGATTCTAACGGCATGTCAACCAGTTATAGTTGGCGACCTTAGTCGAGGGTGAACATTCTGACCATCATGCCAATACCCGGACATTGGCATAATGGTTAGAGTGTTCGCCAATGGCCCGGGAAACCGGGGTTCAATCCCAGGTCGAGTCATACGAAAGACTCTAAAATGGTACTTGATGCCGCCTTGCTTAACACTCAGCATTATAAGATAAGGATCAAGGGTAAAGTGGGTCAATCCTGGGAAAGGAGTAGCGCCCTCCCTTACACCTCGGTGTAGTAGCTATTGAAAAGGGAGCCTTCGGGTCACCCTCGCCTTTACTTGCGTTTATACTGACCTTTTTGTGTAGTCGTTTCTTCATTGTATTTTTACACATGGTCTAGTCGAATACAAATAATTTTTAAATAGATCAATTTGACTCATAGATACTAACACTTCGGGTCAGAGGGGGCCTGAGAATAATGGCAAAGCAAGAGTACTCCATACTCCCTAGAATTTTAGCCACGTCATCGCATGCAGTTTGACGTCATACCCAGGAGAGCCTTCTTTTTTTAAGGAGGTCTTCTACCTCTGCAGCGTATACAGGGTGTTTTTCATTTTTAGTCCCTAAAATAAGTTGCAATAAATTCTACTTGCATCTTGCAAGGCGGAGTTATTTTAAACTAAACAAGTTTTGTTGCCAGATGTTTTAAAATTAAAAAAATGAACCATTTTCGTCAATTGCTGAGAAATGCATAAGTTGTTAAGTAATCAATTAATTGTGATACTCGGGCGTTGTTAATATTCAAATTTTTCGCACTCTTGCAATATATATCGTTTGTTATGAGTTGAAAACAAAACATTCTTCCTAGTATATTTTCAGTTTTCTATCTTCACTGAAGAAAGATACCAGTTTAAAAGTGCTAATGTAACGTGATTTAGCAGCCTCTGGAAGGTTGAAGTTGCAAAGAGAAGGAGGGGGTAACTTTGGAGGAAAGAGGAAGAGAAGAAAAAATAAAAATAAAATAATGTTTGCTGCGACTAGTTGACCCCTGAGCGAGCTAGATCAAAGCACTCGTTTTTGGTCAGCCAGTGAATGACTACGGTAAATAAAATAACTAGATAAAAAAAACAAAACAAAAAAAAACGGAAGTAGAAACACCGGAAACGGATATTTTCCTTCCTTCGACATTACAGGCTGAAGTAAGGAAGCGACTCAGATTTGAAAGTCGGGTGGCTGCGAAACGCGAGAATGTAAAGACCATTATTGAAGACCAGCCACGTCGATGTGAAGAGAGCCGAAATTGCGGCCCCCATTTTGGCGAAACCAACGAACAAGCACGTGTTAAAACTATCACAGAAAACGAGAAAGATAGTTCAAGGTCTGTGCCTAATCCCTTTCTTCTCAAGACATTTTTTTTGTCTAGCTAAAGAGGTCGACTCAGTTCATACTTTGTTTCTCTTTTCTCGACGACAACTAAAATGTTTAGGAGCGAATAAACTTTGGTATTAACAAATAAAGACGGTGTTTTGCTTGTTCGTCACTTTTTCTTTTCATCACGGTGGAGGTTATTATATGGCCCGACAGACACTTAAAACGTAGCGCTACAAAGGGTTTACCGAGAAACGTAGTGGTGCAAGCGTCTATATGTAGTAGTAGTAGTAAGAATGCAAACGTCCACTTGAACACCGTTTAATGTTACAACCGTCTATTTGGAGTGTAAAGGTACACTAATAGAAAACTAAAAATATTGTGTTGCAATTTGTGTTACAATTTGTGTTGAAAATATTTGCGTTGCTGAGTCATGCCAGATACGATGAAGAGACGAGAAGTTCACAGAAAAAGAAAAAGTCAGACGCGTAGTCCTAGAAAAATACCGATATTATGTTACTTGTTTACTGTAATATATAACTTTTATTCTTCTCTCTAAGAACGTGTTTGTCTTATTTATTTTGCTTTTCTTCCGAGGACATAACATTAACTTGAATAAAGACATTTTAGTTTTCCGTGGATTAGGTTTTAGATTGTTAGCAATGCTTACTTTACCTATACGTAATACACGCAACTGATATATATATATATATATATATATATATGTTAGTGGCTGCTCTATCATTAATGTTACTCAGATAATCTGTTTAACATAATTTCCTTTATCATATTTACCCAACCCCTCCGCTCGGGCAGGATATGACACAAGGTCAATTTTTTAAGCGGAGTTTAACAGGTTTGAATTCAGAGTTTTCCTTCTCCTAGACTAGTTACCTCACCAAGGCTGAAGAACCTAGTCTGCCCTACTATTTACCCATAGCTGGAGGGAGAATAATTGGATTCATACCTTTCCCAAGTTTATTAGTGCTATGTGAAATGCAATCAGTCCAAGATTTGAACTCGTGTCGCCGTGTCCAATTCCTGCGACGATAACCATTACACCACGGGCACTTTCCTTTATAATTTAGAAATCCCGTTTCCAAGCTGTGGCCGTGTCAATACGTAAAGCGTATACATGCACCACCGATACGCTAACAAAACACATAGAGAAAAAGTTTGAGGGAAACTACGCAAAGATACAGTGTGTTGCTTTGATCAAATCCTGGAAGCAGCACCACACAAAAAAGACAGCTGTGGAAGCAATTGCCTCGCATCTCACTCAATGTAAGATGAACAAGATGTGTAAAGGCACCGCCGGATAAGAAATAACAGACTTGTAAGCGACGATTTTTACCTCTCCATTGCTATCGCTCCCAAGTCCTCTCTGGCCCAGAGTGGTAGTACCTAATAGGGCCCCATCTTTGGGTCAAATAGAACGAAACGGCGTACTTATGCTAAAGCGAATTACTTGAAATAGAACTGTTTTGATATTTAAACTGCATACTTATGCTAAACTGGATTGTTGGAAACGGAACTGTTTTCATATTGTTAAACCGAAATGTTTTAAATAGAACTGTTTTTGACATAAAAACTGTACACTAAACTGAATTGTTTGAATTAGAACTGTTTGATTAAACTAAATAGCTTAAAATAGAAATGTTTTTGACAATTAAACTGTGTACTTATGCTAAACTGAATTGTTTGAAATAGAATTGTTTTTTGTATAAAAATGGATTTGGGATTAAATAATCTACAAAGGTTGATATGCCATAAAAACCCAAACAAATAAACAAAAATAATTTACAATCTTTTTAAAAAGGACACATCTCCAAGTTAGAGAATCATATGTTATACAGCCAGAATGAAGAGACCATAACACTTTTTATGAGAATATAACTCTCGCCTTTATTTTCACGAAAGCGTTGAAATGACTGTAGGAGAGAGTGTAAGAGACAGAGAGGGACAGAGAGACTAAGGACTGCTATGATTGATACCACGTGGTACACATATTTCAGAGTCTGTCAGGGAATCCTAGGGTTTATATCATATCTTCAGATTTACATTATATCTTCCTAACCCATGTTGAGATACATATATCAGAACCTTTCTTCGTGCTTTTCAACTCACCTCCCTCCTCAGCTGTTGCCCTAGACGACGCGTATTGTCTACTCGGCTGACTGCTTCTTTCCTCACTGATCGCCTAACTCCTTTATTATATAAATTTCTGAGCACCCAAACATTTTTCCTTCCGGTTCTCAGTCCATGTGATTCAGTTCCGCTGTCCTATGTTTACACAGGTGCAATACCCTGTTTTGAAATCCCTAAATAATCGGTCAGTCAAAGGTAACACATAGCTTGTCCAGGATCATACAGTGCCCCGAGCTCTCCTCATGCCATCACAATGGGGAGGCAGCAAAGAAGCGATTAAAAGACTTCCTGAAAAAATCCTTTGATCACTGACATTACACAGAAGCTAAGACTGTGGACGGGTTGAATTGGGTGCAGATGTGACTCCCACAAGAAGCAGGTGGGTGTCAAACAATTATATAACCCGGTGTCACAGACAGGTTCAGTTAGTTGGAGTCAGTTAGTTGGAGATAGGATGCCCTCAGGATCCCCGACTGAGCAGCGCAGCAGAACGAGAAAGAAGTGCTGCTAAAGACAAAGGAACCGAGGGTCAATATCCTGCAGTTTGTTCAGTCTCCAACTCACCTCTCACACATAATCCTTTTGCCACCCTTTCGCAACCATTTCGAATAAAGCGTGAGAGGTATATTTTTCTAAAGAAGTGTGTTCGTTCGTCATTATTGTTGATCATGTTTCGTATGTATATGTATTATGTGGCTATGCAACACATAGTTGATGGGCTAAAGTGTAGACAAACTTATCCCTTACAGAGAGTGGGTACCTCGGGTGGTGTAATGATTTGCAAACTAGACAAGCAAACCTTTACAAGTGAGTTCGAGTCTCATTGGGTGCTCTATTCATACCGCCTTCTGTCACATCTAAGTAAAGTGCTTAGCCAATTACTGTCTACTACAGAAAGTTAAAACCTCTCCAAAAAAGGCCATTTAACTTTGACTTATGATAAATTGAATTGTTTGAAATAGAACTGTTTGATCATTTACCAGTGTATAAACAAATGATTGATGTTTAATTGAATTGTTCTTCGACTGGATGCACATGTTATTTAGACAGGTGCATTTCTTATTTGACAGCTCGGCCGAGGGTCAATATGTTACATATGAAATAAATGTAAAAAATGTTTTTTTTTTCATTAATGGCATATCAACCTTCCTGGGTTATTTAATACCAAAGCCACCATTGTGAAAGAACTTCAGTACTACTATTTAACCCTATAGTTAGTGTGATGAGGATATTCATCCCTTTCGCAAGGTTGTACATTCGGAAATGTGCGTAATTGCACAATGGAGTTTGAACTCACCACGATATCGCTATCCAGCTCGTTTGCCACTGCACCACGTAGATTCCCTCTTTCATATTCGATCGACTCATTATCATCAAGGTATACCGACATCACAGGTTCCCGTGATTTTTGCCCTCCGTCCCTAACGATCATCGCTTTTGGAAAGTCGTGTAGACAGCGTCCATTGTCCGCTCAGATGTGATGATCGCACGTTTTTATTGGTCGGTCAACACTAGAGAATCCATATGTTGGAGCTCAAAAGAGAACGTCATTTATGGGTTTCTCCTCACTTCTTCAACAATGCCCAGCATGTATTGTTTGTTTTATTTGGTTGGTTTGTGAGATGGGAAGTAAGTGGCTGTCCAGATGTTATTTTGGGAGCTACTGCTTTTAGAACTTGTTCAGATCGGCATGCAGCATCCTTGTGTAGTTTCCATTTAGCTTTTTCTCCGAGCATTTCGTTACAGTCCAAGTGGTTCGACCATACGATAGTACTGACACGGCTATGGACCAGCTTTCCATTTGGTCACGAGCAGTCCTTGCTTGACCTATGCGTATATTGACATCGCTTTCAGTAAATGAGATCTGTGTCGCATCGCCTGCTGAGAAAGAGGAAAAGGGAGAAAGAGGAAAGGGGAGAAAGAGGAAAGGATTAAAGCGAACAATATTAGAGAAGGGGAAAACATAGCTAGCTAGCTAGCTAGATAGATAGATAGATAGATAGAGACGCAATGTAAAAAGGAGTAATAAACTTTTCTTTTTATTCCATCTTAAATAAGGAAAAAATAGAAGAGAAACACACAAACACCAATTGAGAGAGAGAGAGAGTGAGTGACACAAACAATGAAAAACAGAGAAATATATACCGTATATATATGAGAGAGAGAGAGAGAGAGAATAGAGAGAGAAGAAATGAGAGAACGATGGAGGCGTACAGAATCAAGGGAGTAATAAACTTTTCTGGTACCTCCATCTTAACTAAGAAAAAAAGAAGAAAGAAACAGAAAGAGAGAAAGAGAGGGAGAGAAAGAGAGAGTGAGAGACACACACACAGAAAGAAAAACATATATATATATAGAGAGAGAGAGAGAGAAAGAAAGTTTGTATGTGTGTGTGTGTGTGTGTGTGTGTGTGTGTGTGAGAGAGAAAGACATACACATGGAGAATAGAGAAACAGTTACACCAAGAGATAAATTATGTGAGAGAATTAGAAAGAAATACTCTGTGTGTGTGTGTGTGAGAGAGAGAGAGAGAGAGAGAGAGAGAGAGAGAGAGAGAGAGAGAGAGAGAGAGAGAGAGAGAGAGAAGTGGATTAATAACACCTTGCAAGATGGGAGAATAAAAATCGTAAAGACCAGATGAATGTCGTAATAAGGCGAGTTAGGCCGAGCAATGTCAAGCATTGCCAACCAGTCGGGCTAGGAATGGCTCTATTCATATCCAACGGGTAGATTTTCATGTCGTGGACTCATTTAGACTGCGTAATAAAACTATAATAAGCGACAGAAGCGGTCCGCCGGAAATGGGCCGAAGCCAGCCACAACAATCAATGCGCAGATGCCTCAGAATAAGTGGTTGGGGCCGGTGTTGAACAGACGACCCAAACGAGGCACTGACACGCAGCGCAGAGTATAATAAATGAAAGCGCATACAAATAAAAAAAAAATTTTTTTTTCAATATTTTTTCTATTGACTAAGAGCTCAGATTCGTGCTCAAGCGTAAATACACCTACGCCGTACTACTTGCCGATTTGAATTGTTGGTGAGAGCCGTGAAACAGCGGAAAAAAGGATGACGTTTATTGAGAGAGAGAGAGAGAGAGAGAGAGAGAGAGAGAGAACTGAAAATAAATTATTCTTTTTTTTGAGGATTAGTTTAACGTATCCAAAGTCCGTAGCAACATTTGTAGTAGACAAAAGTACATACAGGCTTTATATATATATATATATATATAATTTTTATATATATAACTTCTCTGCACAAACAGGATGTGACACAAGGTCAATTTTTAAACAGAGTTTAATGGGTTGAAATTCAGGGTTTTTCTTCTCCTTGGCTGGTTATCATACCAAATTTATGGACACCCATCTATCCTATTATCTACCCACAGCTAGAAGGAGAAGAATTGGATTCATATCTTTCCCAAAGGTATTAGTATGATGTAAAATGGTAAAAACCTCGCACAGGATTTGAAATCTAGTCGCTATGTCCATTACACTACGAACAGTGCCAAAGGAGATTATATATATATATATATATATATATATATATATGTGTATGTGTGTGTGTGTGTGTGTGTGCGCAGAGTAGTAGTATTAAAAGTAAATTTGGCGACCTTAGTCGAGGGTAACCCGAAGGCTCCCTTTTCAATAGCTACTACACCGAGGTGTTGGGGAGGGCGCTATTCAATTCTCTGGATTGCTTCACTTTACCCTTGATCCGTGCCTTAAGTGTCATCCACAGACAGACTCTTTTGTTGTATCACAACTCTTCAGTGTGGCTAGACACATTCGACGCTTCAAACTGGGATCGAAACCCGCCTAACTTTATGTTGGGCCGATATCTTACCGCTCAACCGTTTCGGCGAAACCTGTCACACCCTGTCAGATGATAGTTGTCTTTCCCACATAAAATTACAACTCAAACATCCTGATTGATAACTAATTTTAACTGGGGAAAATATACAAGATACATAAGATCATAAGGGGGTGTCCTCGTGGCGTAATGGTTAAAGCGATGGACTGCGGAATCGTAGTAAGCGAGTTTGTATTCCAGTCGCGCTATTATGTTCACTTTCGGGCAAATACCCTTGGGAAAGGTATGAACCACCTTATCCTCCCAGCTATGGGTTAAATAGTACCACTACTGTTCTTCTTGGAGAATAGCTTTGGCATTAAATAACCTACAAAGGTTGATATGCCATTAAAAACAAAGAAACCAAACCAAACCATAAGATGATAAGGTAGTCAGACATTTGTCTGTTGTTGAATTATAAATGAAATACGCTAACACGACACTTATACCACTCCCTAAGTCTACATCGCCACACACCCCTGTGATAAGTATAGCAAGATAACTGGTGACCATGCAAACAGCTAGTTTTTTTTTTTCAGGGTATCTTCTCTTAAACTTTTCCTTTCAAAAGGATACTTACAAGTCAACAGAGGTTTGATGTTGCAGCTTTCTTCTCCAGAATTGATTTTGGCGTTAACTTCTCTTAAAAGGGTTGCTTTCACCATGGCTTTGTGATTAGACTGGAGACATTTCTACTCCACAAACAAGTACCCCTTCAAGGGATGCAGAAAATATAATAAACTATGAATTTTTATGGATGAATAAAAATACACAAGTCCGATAAAATGAAAATAGCTGTAGAAACAGAAAAATCCAAATACACAGAAATTCTAAACCCCAGTAACATTAAATTTAGACCTATAGTAGCAGGCCCATCATGCCCCACGAACAGACTCACTAATCTAATACATGTTCTATTTAAACACTCCGATATCAGCTACATTAGAGTTAACATCCATTTTTAAACACACACACATACAAAAGCCAACAGTAAACGAACCCCCCCCCAAACCCCTGATCCCAATACACTTATAGTTACATTTGATGTAACAAACCTATACAGTAATATCCTCCTCGAATTAGTATACCATAGCCAGATATGGCTATGGTAAATGGACATATAATATTCATATATATATATATATATATATATATATATATATAACATATAGAACATAGCATTTCGAAACACGATAAGCACTTACGACTTCTCAGTACCGGTACGAAACCTTTTTCATTACTTTTGAGTTTAAAGGTTTTTCGACATAAGTAGAGAGAGGCACAATCTTTCTATTCCGGCCTTTTCATCTGTCTGCCCCCCCCATCTCGTGCGACACCTGCCCAAGGCCTCTGCGAGTAAGCGAAAGTCAACCGTCTCGTCAGGTGTCTTGTCTCAACTCTCCTAACTGCCTTTTTTCAAAATCTCCCAAAATCTTCCGCGCACTTCCGGTGCGTGACGTCATTCGCACTGTGTAGCCCCGTTTCCTATCTCGGGCTATTGTGACATCTCTGAGTGACACGTCCGCTCCGCCCGTGCGCGCATGAACACCTGTGTTAATGTTGCACTTAAGTAACCCATGCACTGAGCCGAAAGGTTCTTAGCCTAACTAAACCCAAAGGCATGAAACGAAATCCCTCGGCCATTATATTACATTAGGAAAACTGGCCATCTCATTTTGAATAGAAAAACACCCGGAAACATTATACCCAAAAGTAACAAAAATTATCACTGATGGTATAGAACTAATCCTATATAATAACTCTTTCAAATTCAATTGCAAAAATTATATCGAAATCCTATGAACAGCTATGAGAAGTAAAATGACTGTAACGTACGTCCCCCTCATCATCATCATCTTGTCGTTCCGCTAGCACGGATATCCCTGACCCTCTCTCGCCACTTTTCCCTATCGTTCATCGCCTCTGGCAGGTCTTCTGGGCTACATCCCGTATCCTTACATAGCTGCTGTATGTATGTTCTAGCTGGTCGTCCTGCTTGTCCATATGTGGGGGTCCATAGGAGTACATCGCTTATGAGCTTGTCTCTGCTCCTCCAGCAGTGTCCTGCGTGCCTGGCTCGTCTAACTTGGATAGTTTTCGTGATGGGAGACAGATGGCCGTATGGTTGGTGCTTTCTGGGGTGTTGCCGCCAGGACTTGTTTAATATTGCTCGCAACATTCTTGTGTAGTTGCCGTCTAGCTTCTTCTCCAGCCGTTTTGTTAGCGTCCAAGTGGTGCATCCATACAGCAGTATCGACACGACCGCTGCTTAGAAGAAACTGCGTTTTATTTTATCGGTCAGGTCTGATTTCCATATGACAGATAGCTTATCGATAGCTGTCAATGTCTAACCTTAGCATACTTAAAGGAAAATCTCTATGAAATCATTATGTAAAATAATAGCAAGAATATAAAAACGGAAATTATTAGATCATGGAAAAGATATCTGGATTACTGTTTCATATTTTTTGAAAGGCTCCTAAGGGCAACAACGATTCCCATAACTTACCCCCAAATCTACACTTTAAAATAAAATTCACCATTGAACACAATTTAAAGAATTATCATGCAGCTATTCAAACGCCCTGATGAAGATTTAATGCTTTCATAATCAAAAAATCCAAAATTTAACGTTGGCTTTCCATTTATAAACAAAATCATGTTCAGTAGCCCTTGCATTTATAAATAAAAAACAATTTCGAAATCAAAACAGTTTCTGACTCTTCAAAAACAATTAAAGATATAATCAGTAATAGGAAGAACAATACCCCCATCAAAATGTGATGCTGGCATTTACTCCATCCAATGCCTCGTTTGTCATAAAAATGCGTGTGTGAAATATTTCGTCTCCCCCACTCTTAAAAATAAAGTTGGCGACTGAAGTCGAGGACGACCCAAAGGCTCCCTTTTCAATAGCTACTACACCAAGGTGTCGGGGAGGGCGCAACTCGTTTCCGTAGATTGCTCCACTTTACCCTTGATACGTACCTTATATTGCTGAGTGATAAACAAGGAGGTATCAAGTACCATTTTAAAAGTCTTTGGTATGACGCGACCTGGGACTGAACCCAGGTCTGCCGGACCATTGGCAAACAATCTACCCAGTAGGCCAAGGAGCCGGTTTAAGCAAATAAAAAAAACACGAATTTACCGACATAAGAGAGATTTTAAAAAAGGTGACGAAAATATAATTGGTCCTACATAATTTAGAAACAAATAACTTTAAAGATTCCAAAAAGTTGGTTGATATATGTAACAAAAAAGCATAAAAATTGTTGAATCTAGCATCATTTCTAATTACAAAACAAACACAGACCCAGCTTTTTCAACTTATCTATTTTTTTAGTTGGACTGTTCAATGCCAAGTCTTTATATATATAAGTAAAAGTAAAGTTGGCGACCTTAGTCGAGGGCGACCAGAAGGCTCCCTTTTCAATAGCTACTACACCGAAGTGTAGGGGAGGGCGCTATTCCTTTCCCAGGATTGGTCCACTTTACCCTTGATACATACCTTATATTGGAGGTACCCGTGGTGTAATGGTTATCGCCGTAGGAAATGGACACGGCGACACGAGTTCAAATCCTGGAAGAGACAGACTGAATTTCACATAGCACTAATAACTTTGGGAAAAGTATAAATCCAATTATTCTCCCTCCAGCTATGGGTAAATAGTAGGGCAGACCATTTCTTCAACCTTGGTGAGGCATCTAGTCTAGGAGAAGGAAAACTCTGAATTCAAACTTGTTAAACTTCGCTTAAAAATTGACCTTGTGTCATATCCTGCCCGAGCGGAGGGGTTGGTAAATATGTATATTGCTGAATGTTAAGCAAGTAGGTATCAAGTACCATTTTAAAAGTCTTTGGTATGACGCGACTGGGATTGAACCCAGGTCTCCCGGACCATTGGTGAACACTCTACCCACTTGACCAATGATCCAGTAAAGTGAATAGTTTGTAGGTAACATTTTTAAATGACTCAGAGCTCATTTGTTGGCTCCTAGTTAACTGATTTCAAGTATTGCCAACACTAATGATTCTAAATGGTTTCAAGTATTGCTGTCAAAACAGCAACTATACGGTCCCCTACCTCCCATCTCTAAAACCATTCAAATCAGGCGGACAAGACATGCAGGACACTGCCAGAGAAGTAAGGGTGAGCTTATAAGCGACATTCTCCGGTGGACTCCTTCACATGGACGTGCAAGTATTGAACGTCCGGCTAGACTCTGTATAGACACAGGATGTAGTCTAGAGGACCTGCCGAATGCGATGGACGATGAAGACGAATGGAGAGGGAGAGTCAGGGAAACCCATGCTCGCAGCACGATATGATGATATATTGGAAATATGTTACGCTTTGAAATAGATTTTAAACCGAACGATAACGGAAAGAGAATGTTAAAAATATTTCTCATTTCATTTGTTTCGTCTTATAAATAGAATTAAATGTAATTCAGAAGATACGTCATATATCAACTGCCTGGATGATAGTTTAATGTAAAAACCGACATGTTTAACGATGGCAAATAATTTAACTATTAATGTAATTATTCTCTGAATACCTTGTTTTTACACACACACACACACACACACACACACACACACACACACACACACACACACACACACACACACACACACACACACACAAGATCTATTTTGGCGTTATATTTAGAACATTGCTTTTTGAGCGAGGTCTTACTTCTCTGCAGGGGATACGATCCGTGCACTTAAACACAACATAATATACATATAATATTTACCTATTGCATTTAAATATACAAACAATTTCGTGTGTGAATGTGTGTGTGTGCGTGTGTGTGTATACATACATTCTAGGGGTAAAAATGTTATTATTACAGTAAATATCAGTATTTCTATCTCGGATTAGATTGATGTTTGTTGACTTCACATTAATATTTACGAAGAGGATAAAAAATTAAAACTCCTTTAAATAAAGAACAAAACAAAAAGCAAAAAGACAAACAAACAAATAAAACCAAAATTACAAAAAAACAAAAAACAAACCCCAACATAAAACCATCTAAAAAACACGTGTAAATATACAGACGGTGTTTCATTTTCATTAATCTAATCAAGTTGCCCCAGAGACGACACATACATTACGTATTCATTTCCTCGTCTTAGGGCCCATTCGGCTGGAGCTGTAGAATATGCCGACTGCATCCTTGCAGTGGAGTAAGAACCTCTCAACGTGTGTCCCGGATATGACATTAAACTATCAAATAGCGAGGCTCCAGACCTAGAGCTTTGGGGAATGCGGAGTATCTCTTCATTGCCACTGGTCCCAGGTCCACTCTGACCCGGAGTGGTAGTCCCTGGTGTGGTCCTATGTGTGAGTCAAATAGAACTGGTTAAGATTTAAAGTGTGTACAAAAAATTACTTCGGTTAAATCGAATTGATAGATATAGAAGCGTTTGGCTATTTCATTGTTTGTAAATAAATGACTGATGTTTAATTGAATTGTTTGATATATAAAAATACTTGGAACCGTTTAACTGAGCGCGAACGAACTAGTAATGTTGGATTGAATTATTAGTGTTGATTAGCAATACTTGAATTTCTTTAACTTTGTGCCTATATTGAATTGTTAGTGTTACATCACTATGCTTGAAACTATTTAACTGTGTGCAAATAAAACTATTTAGTTAGATAGTAATATTTGAAACGGATTAAGTCAGTCCAAACAAATGATTAATGCTATATTGAACTACTCGCGTTAAAATATTTGGTGCCATTTAACTGTGTGCAAACAATAGCAATACTTGGTGAAAACAAATTAGCTTTAACTCATTTAAAAATAAGATTACCTACAAACTATTGACTTACAAATCGTGTATAACCATTTAACTGTATGCAAAGAAATGAGCTCTGGCTCGTTTAAAAATTTCATCTACAAACTATGCGTTTACGTATCATATATGTGTAGAAAGAATTTAGCATACAATGATTGATATGCTATCAATCCAAACCTCTTCACAGGAGTGTCTTGTTAAATGGGGTCTAGAATATGCAGACTTCCTCTCCCCCCCCTCAAAAAACGAAAAACAAAAATAAAACCAAAACAAAAATAAAACAAAAACAAAACAAAACTGAAGCGTTCTACAAATGACACTTAACACCATCTGAAAGCGAGGCTCCAGTTCTAGAACTCTGTAAAGTAAACGGTCACTCCTTCAGGGCCTTTACTCCAGAATGAACTTTGATACAGTGATAATACCTGATAGGGCCCCATCTATTGGTCAAGTAGGTCTGTTTGTAAATTATTAGTATTAGATAGCTTTGATTTGGTTTTTTAATGGCATATCAACCCCTGTAGGTTATTTATTGCTAAATTCTTAAAGTAAGTAAAGTAGGCGACCAGAGTCAAGGGGGACCCGAAGGCTCCCTTTTCAATAGCTTCTACACCAAGGTGTAAGGGAGGACGTTACTCATTTCCTTGGATTGCTTCACTTATCCTTGAATCGTACCTTATAATACTGATTTTTAAGCAAGGAGGCATCAAGTACCATTTTTTTTAGTGTTTGGTATGACTCGACCTGGGATGGTCTCCCGGGCCATTGGCGAACACTCTTACCATTATCTACAGTTAATTGGCTTAAAGTGTTGTAACCCAACAGTAATAATTCTATCTAATATTAATCAATCGTTTGCTCACAGTTAAATGATTCAAGTATTGCTATGTAATACGAATAACTACATTTAATATTGATCTATTGTTTGCACATGATTGAACAGTTTTCAATAGTAAATGATTGAAAAGATCAATTTGAGCCATTGATGGGACCCTAACAGGTATTACCACTCCGGGTCAGAGTTGACCTGGGATAAAGGCCTAGTCCACATTTTCTAAAGCTTCAGGACTGGGGCCTCACCGTCAAATGTTATTGAGCCATACTCTGGACACCTGTTGGGTAGGGGTCTTACTCCTCTGCAGAAATGCAGTCGCTGTATTCTACAGCCCTAGTCGATAGGGCAGTTTTAGATAGGAATATTTAAAACCGTATAACTGTGTATAAAGAAATTATTTTGTTAAATAGGAATAGTTACTTTATTCGATAAAATTACTTGGCTTGATTTGATTGTTTTATGGCCTATAAACTCGCTCATGGGTCATTTAATGACCTCTCTTTCACTCTCTCTCTCTCAATATATATATATATATATATATATTGGTATTAAATAATTTAGGAGTCGTTTGTGATGTAATCATCATCGTCGTAGGAAATGGACACAGCGACCTGAGTTCAAATCCAGGATGAGGCTGCTTACATTTCACATGGCGCTTGGGAAAGGTATGAATTCAACGATTCTCTCTCCAGCTACCGGTAAATACACTGGGCTCTTTAACCTTGAATTGGCGACCGGCCTCGGAGAAGGAAAACTCTGTATTCAGACCTGTTAAACACCGTTTAAAAATTGACCTTGCGCTGCACCGTGCTCGTGCGAAGAGGTTTATTATATATATATATATATATATATATATATATATATATATATATATATATATAGATGAATTGAGGTCTCGGCAACCGTTTGAACGGATGTATGTAAACAATAGTAATTGTGATTCATAACGGTTTAAAATTTACTTCACACCTAATATCTCCTCGTGGCTGAATGGTGAGAAGCTTTGGCTTGGCGTTTGAGTCAACCGGGTTTCGATCCCAACTACGGGAAGATACTGTCTAGCCACACTGATGAGTTCTCATAGAACGAAACAGATCTGTCTGTGGATGATTTTTGTGATATATATATATATATATATATATATTGTCGGTAACATTATTTTTAAATGAGCCAGAGGTTGTTTGGATACAGTTAAATTGTTTCAAGTATCATTATCTGCTACTAATAATTCTATTTTCAAGCGTTACTATCAAATACTTCTAATTCAATTTAATATTGATTATTTATTTGCACACAGTTAAATGGTTTTAAGTAAAGTAAATGATTAAGTAGTTGGTCTTGATCCATAAATGGGACCCCTAACTAGTATTCCCACTTCCATATCATTGCAAGTAAATCATTTGTAAAAATAATGACTTGAAGCTATAGTTGTCGAGAAATTATCATTTTCATTATTTACTTTAAAACCATATCATTGCTTGAAAAACAAAATAAATAAAAAACGGACTTCGGTATTAAAAGTATAACAAGAGCTGAAATGCTCTGAAATCAACGAATCAATCAACCAATATCCTTTCAAAAGAAATTTCAATACCTGTGGAGGCCTGTCTGTATCTGCATGGCTCAGAAGTAAAATAGCCTCGTCCTAGCAACTATGTCACAAAGGTGTTAGACTACTCTGGAAATGCTGCTTCGGGGTCGGAATGCATAGGGTTAAGTTTGCTTTTTTCCCCTTCAACCAGGCAAGAAAGCCACTATCCACGGATCTCAGCCCGACAACCCATGAAGCTGTAACATGCAACAAGTAGCGATTTAAAAGAACCCTAGTCTTCGCTTTCACCATCACACTCGTCAGACTACTCTGTCTTGCCCACTTTGGTTGAGAAGGTGTTGCTGCAGAGATGATGCTTCTGGGGTCAAGCTTGCTTCGTTCTGTTTGAAGGTATAGTAGCCCGCTCGAAGATGAGCCATAATTTTTTTGCTATAAGGCAGAAGAACTGCGTCAGTCAGTGCCTAGATACTACACTGTGACCCTAACAAAAGGCATGAACAAATATATATATATATATATATATATAGAGAGAGAGAGAGAGAAGAAATACATAGTAAGAAAGAGAAATATACAGAGTGAAAAAGGGAAGGAAAGAGAGATAGAAAGGAAAACGAGAGAGAAAGAAAGATAGAAAGGAAACAGAGAGAGAGAGAGAGAGGAAAGAAAGAGAGAGAGAGAGAGAATGAAAAATAGGAAGGAAACTGAGGGAGAAAAATATATTGGAAGGAAAGAGTGAGTGAGAAAGAAATATAGGAAAGAGAGAGAGAGGGGATATAGGAAGAAAAGAGAGAGAGTGAAAGAAAGATAGGAAGGAAAGATAGAAAGAGGAAGAAAAAGAGAAAAAGAGTAAGGCAAAGATAAATAAAGATTATAAAAAAGGAGTCAGAAAAGGTTGAAATAAGGAATGAGAGAGAGAGAGAGAGAGAGAGAGAGAGAGAGAGAGAGAGAGAGAGAGAGAGAGAGAGAGAGAATAAGTAGAGAAAGAGTAAAAAAAGAAGGAAGGAAAGGTAGAGAAACAAAATTATACTGTTCCTTATATAGATGAATACATCACTCGAAAAATGAAAAGAAAAATGAAAAAGTAAAAGGAACGGAAAGATGATGGAAAACACACACACACACACACACACACACACACAAACACACACACACACACACACAAACACTATATATATATATATGAAAGAAAGAGAAAAGAAAAACTAGATGAGAAGAAAAAAGAAAAACTAAGTGAAAAAGATTAAAAAACAAAAGCAAAAAAGATAAAAGCTTTCTGCTTTATTTTCTATTTGGTCGTTTGCTTTGTGGACAACCGGAAATCGTTAAATCCAGGAAGTTCCGGTCTGTCTCTCTTTGCACAGACCTGCACTGCTATTTTTGTCTACCTCCGAACACCTGGAATCAATGATCTTGATTGAAGAAAAAGTGATTCATTTTTAATGACAAACTACCCATAGTATCGCCGTCTTTCATTTTTTTTTTTCACTTTCTCTCATTTCCCTTAATTTTCATTTTTTTTTTTATGTCTAATCTTCCAAGTTGTCTTTCTTTAATCAATTACTGTGCATGTGCGCATGCGCGTTTATCTTTCTTTTGTATCTATTGAACGAGGAGATGCCGAAAAGTTCTCGGCATATGAATCTCGGATGCTGAAGTGCAAGACATTTAGCATTTTTCATTTTTAAACGCTGAATAAAAAATTCAAAGATGACTTCTACTTCCCCAGGGTTTATTGTCATTATATTTTCCTTCGTCTTGCTTTAAAGTAAGTATGTTAATGGTTTCTACTAGTCCAGGCAGCATTCTTGTGTAGTTACCGTCAAGCTTTTTCTCCATACATTTAGTTAGCGTCCATGTAGTGCATCCATACAGCAGTATCGACACGACCGCTGCTTGGAAGAAACTGCGCTTCAATTTATCGGTTAGGTCTGATTTCTATATGACTGATAGTCAATCGATAGCTGTCCGTGCCTTTGCTAGTCGCGTGTCGATGTCTGTCTCAGTTGATGAGACACTGGTCCCTAGGTAGGTGAACTTGTCAACTAGTTTCAGAGAGCTACCGTATAGTGTGGAGATATTACCTGTCCTGGAGACAGCACCTCACAAAGCAACAGCTGTACAGCCACCTACCACCCATCACGAAAACTATCAAAATTAGACAAACCAGACATGCGGGACACTGCTGGAGAAGTAGGGAGGAGTTCATAAGTGATGTATTTCTGTGGACCCCTTCACATGGACGTGCAAAGGAAGGACGACCAGCTAGAACCTACATACAGCAGATATGTACCGATACAGGATGTAGCCCTGAGGACCTGCCGGAAGCAATGCACGATAGGGAGGGGTAACGATAGAGGATCATGGATATCCGGGCTGATAGGGCTGATGACTAGTTCAGGAGCTGAGGCCTTACTATTTTCTTGGTGCCTATATTTTGACTGGTGGCCCAAGTTGATTAAAGTTGGAGAAATCCAGTCATAGAACCGTGTGCATTCAATGTTTCCAATATGAAAATGGCAAAGTTTTATTGATTGTATGGAAAAAATATGGAGTACGGAAAACATTAATGGTTTTATCTTACCTAATATTTACTCAAGAATAGTAAGCAATACCTTAAAATTATGCTATCTCATTAAATATTTTGTCCTGTCGGCTGGGCTTGCAAAATACACCGATTGCTTCTCTGCAGAGGGGTAAGAGCCCCCCCCCATAACGAGTGTCCTGGATATGATACTAAACAATCTGATGGTGAGGTTCCAGTAATGCTGGAGCTTTGGAGAATGCTGAGTACTCCTTTATTGCTATCACTCCCAGGTCCACTCTGGCCCGGAGCGGTAGCACCTGATAGGGTTCAATTTATGGGTCAAATAGAACAAAACTGTGTACTTATGCTAAACCGAATTGTTTAAAATAGGACTGTTTTGACATTTAAACAGTGTACTTATGCTAAACTGAATTGTTTGAAATAGAACTGTTTGACATTTAAACAGCGTACTTATGCTCGACTGAATTGTTTGAAATAGAACTGTTTTTGTATGGTAAACTGAATTGTTTGAAATAGAACCGTTTTGACATTTAACATGGCGTAAAAATACTGTACTTATACTAAACTGAATTGTTTGAAACTTTAATCAAAATGACTTAATTCGGCTTTAAATGACCCGAAAAGGGTTTATACGCTGCAAAACCAAACAACCAACCATCATTAAATATTAGTATAATGTTAATACTTATTCTACAACAATAAGTTATACCTTCAAATAACGCGAACTAATATAAAATTAATATTTAATTTAATGTTTATATTTATTGTTGAACAAAAAGCTGTTCTTGTCTTTAATTGGAATCATTTTGAGATGAGGCTTCTTAATCTGAGAATTAATTTTTATTTATTGCGGACTTTTTGTCCTCATCTTGGTAGTTTTTGTGTTGTTTCTTCTTTCACTACGTTTCGGCCAAATTTCACCTCTGGCCTTCTTCAGATTAAGAAGCCTCATCTCAAAATGATTCCAATTAAAGACAAGTACAAAAATTCGGTACGGACCCGACTCTGGAAGACCAGATAAGGATTTATAAGACCAAAAAATCCATCCTTGATCGCCCTTCGGGGCCCGTGGCGCAGCGGATGGAGGCGTTGAGTCTCTACGGTTCCAGGTGAGCATTGTCAGAAGATAGCGGTCTCAAATCCAACCCAAGCCGGACAGAGGTTTACTTGGTAAAAAAAAAACAAACAAAAAAATACGTGGTGTGATGGACAGCAACTATGGAAGGCAGTAATTACTGGGGATACGGTTACAAGACTCATCATTCTTATCCGAGGTCGCGGTAAAATCACCTGAAGAAGGCCAGAGGTGAAATTTGGCCGAAACGTAGTGAAAGAAGAAACAACACAAAAACTACCAAGATGTGGACAAAAAGTCCGAAATTTGGCCGAAACGTAGTGAAAGAAGAAACAACACAAAAACTACCAAGATGAGGACAAAAAGTCCGCAATAAATAAAAATTAATTCTCAAAAAGCTTTTCCTTTGATTGATGCCAATTAATATCTAATGTAATATTAATATCAATATAATTCAATGTTAACATTTACACTTGAACAAGAAACAATACCTTAACTGACTGGGCTGATTTCTATTTAGTAATAGCCCTTTGTTGGTACACAGTTATATGGTTTCAAGTAATTAATAATAATCCTTAGTAAACAATTAGAGCGTCAAGTAAGTTGGCGACCGTAGTCCAGGGCGACTAGAAGGCTTCCTTTTCAATAGCTACTACACCGAAGTGTAGGGGGGAGCGCTACTCCTTTCCCTGGATTGCTCCACTTTACCCTCGATACGTTCCTTATATTGCTGAGTGTTAAGCAAATAGGTATCAAGTACCATTTTTAAAGTCTTCGGTATGACGCGATCTGGGATTGAACCCAGACCATTGAACGTAGCCAATCGAATACGAATAATTTGGACATATTTGTACGGTTTCAACTATTCTTATATAATAGTAATAATTATATGGTTTCAAGTAATTTATTTTAATTTCATAGTCGCCATTTATTAACACAGTTATATGGTATCAGATATTTCTGTAGACTATGATTAATTTAAATCCAACTTATTTAAACAATAAATGGAACCCCAACAGGTCCTACAACTCCAAGTCTGAGTAGACCTGACTTTAAAACTAGAGTCTTATTATCAAATACCCGAGACCCCTTTTTTGAGTAGGGGTCGTACTCATTTGCAGGAGTTCCAGTTCGCGTATTCTAAGCCCCGTGAGTTCGTATTTCACTATCTGAAGAAATCTTATATATATATATATATATATATATATATATATATATATATATATCAATTAGAATGTTTTGCATCTAATCTATTTTTTCTCACTCCCCGAACACTACCGGGTACACCTGCTAGTTTAATTCAATATTACTGTTCTACATGTTAACCACCGAGACTTAACAACGGCGTTCTTAACATGTTAAAACACGACAGCCGATCGTTCATTACATCCACGTCTAATCAATTGATTTGCCATTCGATTAGACAGGCAGTCGATTGGCCGGAAGGTTTGATCTCTCCACAGAGCAATCAATGAGATGAGGTCATTGAAGTACAAAATCTAATCACTGGTTTCGCAATAGATACTTACCCTGTCACAAGCGTTCATTACAGTCTACTATTCACTCCACTGCAACTGTTTGTCATACGACTAATTTTTCTTAGTCAGTGTGTGGTATCGACTTAATGAAGCATAAAAACTCTAAAATACGAAGGGCTGCTCCAAAAGTAATGCCCTCTATCTACACGGGAACTAAAACAGATAAGTCAGACAGGGATATGCCACGATTGATGTATTCTAACAGCATGTCAACTAGTCGGTCTTTTTTGTTTGTTGCGCTCATAGTTTACAGGTTATTGTCGGAAGAAGTGGATTCGATTGTTAGAGTTCAAATCCTGAAACGAGATGTGCTTTTTATATAGCAGTAATACCACAAGGAAAAGTATAGATCCAACTATTCTACCCCTAGTTATGGGTTAATAGCAGGGCAGACTGAGCTCTTTAACGTTGGTATGGCAATTGGTTTAGGAGAAGGAAAACCGACTTCAAATCAGAGTTGGAGAGGGATGTGATCAGTCAGATTAATCTTGCTCATGACACGCTATATTAGTAGCGAAACAACAACCAAACCACCAGGTTATGGGATAAGTGTAAGTCAACTCGTCTAAGGTTATTTTACGCCTAGAAATTAGCGAATTGCATACCGTATTTAAAGTATCATTTTCATTTATTGTGTAGTTCATTAAGAGATTTTAGCCCAAGTATATATGATATCTAGTATTCCTCGCTAATATAAATAGATCTATTTGACCCACAGATAGAATACTAGTCGGTACTACCACACACAGTCATAGTGGACCTGGGAGTAATGGAAATAAAGGGGTATTTCACAGTCCATTGAGGTCTAGAACTGGAGCCTAACCATCAGATACAGTTTTTCATATCCAGAACACTCAGTTTTTGAAGGGGATTCTAAGCCCAGTCGACGAATGTTATCTGATCAAAATAGTTTTATTGACACCGTCAATTGGACAAAGTTTTTCATCTGATTAATCGATATGCTTCACCAAAATACATTTTACATCGCTGTACGTATATAACATTTCAACTCTTTAAAATTAAAAAAAAAAATCCGAAAAACTTTCTAAAAAGACTCCTTCTACCCCACAAAAAAAGTTTTACATAAAATTTTTTTCTCTTGACGATAACAATATGGAAAAAAGTTGAAAACATTAAAGAATAAATAACATAAAAGAAATATTCCTATTTATCATCACTTGTTTATTTTGTTGGTTGGTTTGATTAGTTGTTTGGGGTTTATGGCTTATCAACCTTTGTAGGTCATTTAACGCCAAATCCATTTTTATGAAAATAATTCAATTTCAAACAATTCAGTACATAAGTACACAGTTTAATTGTCAAAAACGTTTCTATTTCAAGCTATTCAGTTTAGTCAAACAGTTTTAATTCAGCTAATTCACGTTTATTATATATCATTTGTCTAGACTACGTACTTAGAACATCGATTGACAAAATCAAAGAGAATGGCTTCGAACTGACGAAGAAAAGAAGCAGAAGATACCCCGCAACAACAATTACCGATGCCGACTACGCCGATGACATAGCGATACTGGCAAATACACCTGACCAAGCCGAAACACTTCTGCATAGTTTGGAACGAGCAGCAGCAAGCATAGGCCTCTATGTTAATGCACACAAAACGGAATATATGTGCTATAACCAAACAGGGGACATCTCCACTCTAGAAGGAACCCCACTTAAACTAGTAGACAAATTCACGTACCTAGGAAGCAGCGTCGAATCAACCGAAAAGGACATCGAAACGAGGTTAACGAAAGCATGGACGGCTATCAATAAGCTATCGATTATATGGAAATCAGACCTAACCGATAAAATGAAACGCAGTTTCTTCCAGGCAGCGGTCACATCGATACTGCTATATGGATGCACTACATGGACGCTAACAAAACGGCTGGAGAAGAAACTAGATGGCAATTACACAAGAATGCTGCGTGCAATCCTGAACAAGTCCTGGCAGCAACACCCCACAAGACACCAACTGTACGGCCACCTGCCCCCTATGACGAAAACTATTCAAGTTAGACGAACCAGACATGCAGGACACTGCTGGAGAAGCAGAGATGAACTCATAAGAGATGTACTCTTATGGATCCCCACACATGGCCGCGCAAAAGCAGGACGACCAGCTCGAACGTACATTCAGCAGCTATGTGAGGATACAGTATGTTGTCCTGAAGACCTACCTAGGGCGATGAACGATAGGGAGGAGTGGCGAGAGAGGGTCAGGGATATCCGTGCTGCCAGCACGATATGATGATGATGATGATGATATATATATATATATATATATAAGTTGGGAGACCGGAAGGCTTCCTTTACAATAGCTTTTACACCGAGGTGTAACTCATTATACCGTATGTTTAGCAAGGAGGCATTAAATACCATTTTTTGAGTCTTTGGCATGACTCAACCGAGGATTGAACCCCGGTTTCCTGGGCCATTTGCGAACACTAAACATCATGCCAATCGACCGAAATTATATATATACCATTTTTTATTTCAATCAATATATATATAACATTACACATAATAAAACATTATATAGTATTATGTATAATATATAACATAATATAAAACAATTAATCGCTGAAAATGATATACATATATATAAGTAAAGTTGGCGACCTTTGTCGCGGGTGACCAGAAGGATCCCTTTTCAATAGCTACCACACCGAGGTGTAGGGGAGGGCACTACTCCTTTCCCTGGAGTGCCCCACTTTACTCTTGATCCTTACCTTATAATGCTGAGTGTTAAGCAAGGCAAAATCAAGTAGCATTTTTTTAGTCTTTGTTATGACTCGACCTGGAATATCACGATATTTCAACTCTAAAATAATACGAGGTAAAAGACTCGTGACTCTCAGATATTCACAGATGAGACTATCGACACACATTTCGATTACAACCGATTATGAGAGACTAAACATGAACAATGAAAGATATCTGTAAAACAGTTTCCTATACAAATAAACGACAAAGGCAACAAAACTCCTAAGATGTTGTATCTCTGCTTCGACTGGAATTTATAAAATGATTCAACACCGAACAATGACAATCTCCTTTTCAGCATGAAGTAAAAAAGGTAGTAATCTAAGGTCCACCAAAAAGAGCGGTAGTGGGGAATAAGTTCGAGATATTATTTGTTGAAATTTTGGTTGGTTTGTTAGTTGGTTGGTTTGGTTTTATGGCATATAAACCTTTGTAGGTTATTTAACGCCAAATACATTTTTATGCAAATATTCAGTTCTGTTTCAAACATTTCAGTTTAACATGAGTACACAGATTACTAGTCAAGCTATTCAGTTTAGACAAACAGTTCTATTTCAAACAATTCAGTTCAGCTTAAGTACACAGTTTCGATGTCAAAACAGTTCTATTTCAAACAGTTCAGTTTAGCATAAGTACACAACTTAATTGTCAAAAATATTTCTATTTCAAGCTATTCAGTATAGTCAAACAGTTCTATTTCAAGCAATTCAGTTCAGCTTATGTATGCAGTTTTGATCTAAAAACAGTTCGATTTCAAGCAGTTCAGTTTAGCATAAGTAATTTCTATTTCAAGCTATTCAGTTTAGTCAAACAGTTCTAATTCAAACAAATTAGTTCAGCATAAGTACGGAGTTTAGTTCAATTTAATCCATTTTGTACAAATAATCAGTTCTATTTCAAACAATTCAGTTTAGCATGAGTACACAGTTTAATTGTCAAAAACATTTCTATTTCAAGCTATTCAGTTTAGTCAAACAGTTCTAATTCAGCCAATTCAGTTTAGTATAAGTATAGATTTTTTTACACACAGTTAAATGTCAAAACAGTTATATATTAAACGATTCAGTTTAGCGTGAGTAGATTCAATGTCAAAAACAGTTCCATTTCAAACAATTCAGTTTAGTAGTACGCAGTTTAAATGTAAGTACACAGTTTAATTGTCCAAAAAATTTCTATCTCAAGCTATTAAGTTTAGCCAAAAACAGTTCTATTTCAAACAATTTAGTTTTGCATAAGTATGCAGTTAGTTCTATTCAACCCATAGATAGGGCCCTATCAGGTGCTACCATTCTGGGGCCAGAGTGGACCTGGGAGCAATGGCTATGAAGGGGTACTCCACATACCCCAAAGCTCCAGCATCAATAAAACATCACCATCAGATTGTTAATGTCATATCAGGACATTCATGGGGAGGGGGGTCTTACCTCTTTGCAGAGGTGCAGTCGGTGTATTCTGCAGACCCTGTCGACTGGGCAATTGAAATTTTGGGGATGAATCTTCATAATTTCATTATCCGGATAATTAACTTCATTCACAATGTTTCGGCCGATGTGTCTTTTGGCTTTCTTTAGGTGTTTCTGGTCGAACTCTGGAACCTACACGGAACTTGGAACCGAACCCTTTATTCAATCCCTGGGTGGGGGGCACATTGTTCTAACAATAACTGGCTACAATTTTTGCCTGTAGTCAGGATTGAACCTGCAGCCGCTACATGATTCCTCTTAGAAGTTCATTAACCAAATATATTTTTTATTCTACGCGTCTCTCTAGATTGGTTTATTTTGGTTTGGTTTTATGGCACATCAACCATTGTAGGTTTTTTAATAGCAGATCCATTTTTAAACAATAAACAGTTCTATTTCAAACAATTCAGTTTAGCATAAGTACACAGTTTAGTTCTATTTGACCCATAGATAGGACCTTATCAGGTACTACCACCCCGGGCTAGAGTGGACCTGGGAGCGATGTCAGTAGAGGAGTTCTCTGCATTCCTCAAAGCTCCAGTATTACTGGAAACTTACCATCAGATTGTTTAGTGTCATATCCAGGACACTCATTGGGGGAGCCTTACCCCTCTGCAGATATGCAGTCAGTGTATTCTGCAGCCCCAGACGATTGGGCCATCAACCTATCTGGTTATTTGTCAATTCCAAGGAAATTGGAAATATTCCGGAAATGGGGGATCATTCTACATTGAATGGAATCGTGAAAATAAACCCTCCTTTTATAAAATGTAAATATTCCGGAGATGGGGGATCATTCTACGTTGAATGGAATTGTGAAAATAAAGCCTCTTTTATAAAATGTAAAATCATTTTTTTCTTTTTTTGAATAAATTATGGTGAGTTTGAAGGCCTAATAAGTTCGAAATCAATAAAAAAAAGTCACAAAAAAAAAAAGAAAAAAAAGTATGTTCCCCGTGAACTTGAGCGAGTGAAAATGAAGAATTTTACCTTTTTTCTTAAACACCAATCGTCGCAAATGAGATGTTTTGGAGATATCAATTTTTCTCGGTAATTGTTTTCAAATCTTGGCGGAATTCGAATTTGAATAAAAAAAATGTGACTTTCAAAATAGTCATAACATTACTAATTTTTTGTTTCCTCGACTCGAGAACTCCCAAGGGATGTTCTTATAATGTAATGGTTAAAGCAGTGGATTGCGGAATCGTTGTAAGCCAGTTTGAACTCCAGTCGCGCAATTGCGTTCACTTTCAGAAAAAAATACCCTTGTAAAAGGTATAAACCCCCTTTATCTTCTCAGTTATGGGTTAAATAGCATCACTGCTGTTCTTCTAGAAAGATGGCTTTGGCATTAAATAAAATATTAAATAAAAATTAAATACGATGGTTGATATTCTATTAAAAAGAAAGAAAGAACTCCCAGTTCCCAACTGGGTTGCTCCATACCGTCGACTAGAGCGTGCATGTAGCAGGGAGAGTAAGTAAAAAAAAAAAAAAACGAATTATATCCGACGGTTTTGATGGTCAAATTTGTTAAAAACATAAAAAACACAAATTTCACATTCAAAAGAAAATGAGTGTAAAGCGGATTTTAAGGGGGGTGGGGAGAAAAAAGATTCTTCAAACTGTATCAAATGGCAGAAAATGATAATCTTCTCAATCATCCATGTTTAATTCATCCATCCAGTTATATTTCTACCGTTTCAATAACTTCGAATATATTTTATGTTTCATTCCTGAATAATGTTGAATATTTTGAACATTTTTCAGGGCTTCCTCGTTTGGGCAGTTTGCGCGGAAATTGACCGCTGAGAAAATGCTTACAGTAATGGCCGATTGTGAGCAACTTTCAACTTGTTTATTTCCCCTGCGGGCCAAGTCTCAAATAACATTTTAAAAGTTTCGATACAAAATAAATGATTGAAATCACTTTTTTGAGGAACCTCCTCACAAAACGAGCTCTTATTTTCATTTATGTTCTTTTTGTTTAAATCGTGTTGAAGAGTTCCGCAAGGGAGACAACTTTTTAATACGTCATAACGCTTCGGTGGAAAACGAAGATAAAAAAAAACAAACGACATAAGGTTAAGTTATGCCATAAAGCAAGATCATTAAAGTTTAACAGCGATGGACCTGTTCAATATTAAGAGGAATGTCCACTTAAATAAAAGTAAGTACTGTAAGCCAATGTGCCATATTTAAACAGAAAGTAAATAACAATTCACTCGCTAGGCTTACAGTCAAGTTTCAATGAATGCACAGTTCCCGCTAGATCATTGAAGTTAAGTAGCAATGAATCTTTTCAATATTTAGATGAGTGACCACTTCAGCAAAAGCAGATACGTAAGCAGCCCAAAGTAAATAACAATTCACTTGCCAGATTTACATTTAAGTTACACTGAATGCACAGCTCCCTTTAGATCATTGAAGTTAAGTAGCAATGAGTCTTCAATATTTAGAGGAGTGACCACTTAAGCAACGGCACTTACTGTAAGCAATCTGAGGCCTGTGTGTTGTATTTAAGCAAAACCTTAGTAAATAACAGCAATTCACTTGTCTAGTCATACCGAAAGTAAAAGTTCTTGCTTGATTACAAAACTTAAGCATCCATGTGCCTGTTCAATACTTAGATGAGTGACCATTTAAGCAAGAGCAGGTACTGTAAGAAACCTGAAGCCATTGTGCCATAGCAGAGCTTAGGAAATAACAGCAAACAAACAAAAAAAACTTATTTAAGAAGCTTAGATTAGAAGTATGGGGCGCCCAGTAAGAATCAAACTCACGGTTTGTTCGTTGGGCTCGTTAACCATTACATCACGCAAGGCACTTTTTAATTCCGAAGTTTAGATTAGTTTTGCACAATAGCAGACGTATGGGATACCCAGTGAGAATCGAACTCACTTGTTATGGTCTGCTAGTCGAGATCGCTGACTATTATCCAACCCTACGACATAAGGCCAACTTTTTGAGCGGAGCTTAACAGGTTTGAATCAAATTATTCCTTCTCCTAGACTGGTTGCCGTACCAAGATTAAAGACCTCAGTCTGCTCTATCATTTACCTTGTGTTTTATGGAGAATAGTTGGATTCATACCCCTCCCGAGGTCATTAGCGCTATGTGAAATGTAAACAGCTTCGTCCGTGATTTGAACTTGTTGGTTGGTTTCTTTGTTTAATGGCTTATCAACCTTTGTAGGTTATTTAAAGCCAAAGCTATTCTCATAGAAGAACAGTACCTTTCCCAAGGGTATTTGCCCGAAAGTAAACGTAATAGCGCGACTGGAGTTTGAACTCGCTTACTACGACTCTGCAGTCCATCGCTTTAACCATTACACCACGAGGACACCCCCGATTTGAACTAGTGTCGCCGTGTCCATTTTTTACAATGTTAACCACGAGCATCTCTAATTTTTCCTCATATAAATGAATTTCAATTTTAAGTGAAATTAAGTATTAAACTGGTCACTAGCAAGATGGATTACACGAGGCCAAACTTAATAAGAAGCTCTTCACACATACATGAGAGTGGAAACAAAAACCATTCAGCTAATTCGGCATTCTGTTATCAGAGGTCTTTCAATTTTCAGGGATTTATTCTGACACTACACCGTCTTTAAGTGCAATGAAGAAAGGTCCGACTCACGTTCTAGCATTTATTGTGAACAAATCTACACCGAGACAATTGCACCTCAAAGCGAAAGGTGAAAAGAGGAGGTACTGCTCTGGAGTTGTAATCTCCGCGGACCACGCACATATACATCCATTGTAGTCTCTATCAATATCGAAAGCCTCTAAAAGTAAGACAAAGCTGATTCAAGCCCTAATAGACCGGATATCGAAGGAAGAATTTTTTTTACATTTATTTTAAATTCTATTACAACTACCATGTTTATCACATAAGGGTATAAACTGGAAGCGGTAAAAGTCCATGTTTATATCCTACAAGACTCTCGATAGATATAATCAAGGATAGAGTTGTTTCCGTTCTTTCAAGCTGTAGCCGTGTCCGTATCACTGTATGGTTACACCACTCTAAAGAAATGCTTGGAAAAAAATAGATATGAGCTACACAAGGATGCTGTGCTCAGTTTTGAACAAATCTTAGAAATACCGTCCAACAAAACTGTAACTGTACGGCCACTTACCTCCCATCTCACAAACTACCCAATATGAACAAAAAATGTTAGGCACTGCTGGTGTAGTAAGGAAGAATTCATAAGTACGTTCTCCTGTAGACTCCAACACGTAAACACATCATTGTTGTCTGGCCAGCAAAGACTTATATTTATCAACTGATGCGGATATTGGATGCTGTCAAGAGGACTTACGATAGGCGATGACCGACAAGGACGGAGAGAGAGAGAGAGAGAGAGAGAGAGAGAGAGAGAGAGAGAGAGAGAGAGAATCTGCGCTGTCGGCTAGCCTTCATGAAAATTTCTGTAGACCTAATACCAAGAAAGTTGTATCTTGGGAGCACAGAAGGAGCCAAGAGACTCGCAATCTGAAAAGCTTGGGAACCACTGATCTAGAACCGTAAAGATATTTGTTGATATAGTGTTTTCATACAAAAGTAGGCGTATATATGTGAGTGTATCAATAATCTTTTAGTGTGTAAAAAACCTTAAAAGAAAAATACATGAGACAGACTGATAGGTGAACTATCCATGGTTGGTTGGTTGGTTGGTTGGTTGATGGGTTTGTGGCATGTCAACTCTGATTGGATTATTTAATGCTGTTGCCACTTTTTCCTCAAGCAATGCTATGCTCTCAAGTAACAAAACAGAATCCTCATCGTTTATCAGCTTTTGTAACTTCAAGTAAGTAGCCCAGTCGACTGGGACTGTAGAATACACTGATTGCATCACTGCAAGCGGGGTAACCACCCCAATGACTGACCTGGATATGGCACTAAACAATTTGACGCTGGAGCATTGGTGAATGTGAAGTACCCCTTCATTGCCATGGCACCGATATTACTCTGGCCCGGAGTGGTTGTACTTGATAGAGTCCTATCTATGGGTCAAATAGAACTGACATTTAAACTGAGTGCAAACAAATGACATGCTAAATTGAATTGTTTGAAATAGAAATGTTTGATCATTTAACTGTGTGTAAACAAATGACTGAGGTTTAATTGAATCATTAGTTATACATAGCAATACTTGGAATCATTTAATTTTGATTCATGCTAAATTGAATTGTTAGAAATAAAACTGTTTGATCATTTAACTTTGAGTATCTACAAAATGTGTTTACAAATCATATATTTAATGTCTATGTATAAAGTTTGGTTGTTGGTTGGTTGTTTGAGTTTTATGGCATATCAATATTTAAGGTTATTTAATGCCAAATCCATTTTTACACAAATAATCAGTTCTATTTCAAATAATTTAGTTTAACATACAAAAACAGTTTCATTTCAAACAATTCAGTTTAGCATAAGTACGCAGTTTAAATGCATTTACACAGTTTAATTGTCAAACACATTTCTATTTCAAGTTATTCAGTTTATTCAAACAGTTCTATTTCAAACAATTTAGATAAGTACAAGTATAGTTTTTGTCCACCCACAGTTAAGTGTTAAAACGGTTCTTTTTCAAGTAATTCAGTTTAACATAAGTATGCATTTTAGTTCTAATTGTCTCATAGATAGGACCCTACCAGATGCTACGACTCCGGGCCAGAGTGGACATGGCAGCGATGGCAAAAGAAGGGGTACTCCACATTCCCCAAAGCTCCTGCATTACTGGACCCTCACTATCAGATTGTTTAGTGTCATATCCAGGACACTCTTTGGAGGAGTCTTACCCCCCCCTGAAGAGATGCAGTCAGTGTATTCTACAGCCCCAGCCGATTGGGCAAAAGTATGAGGAGGATTTGGCATTAAATTACCAACAATAGCTGAGATGTCATAAAACCAAACCAAACCAAACCAAACCAATCAAATAACTGTTCTTAATACAAGTGATTTGTACAAAGTTATTTGGTTTTAAGTATTCCTGTCAAATACTAATAATTTTGAAACAGATCCCCATGAATGACAGATGTGATCCTAATAGATACTACAACTCTGACACAGAGTGGACCTGAGAGAAATGGCAATGAAAGGTTACACCATACAAATTTGACGTAAAGCTACAACTAAAACTTTCTTCATTCCTTTCGGTTTGTGCTCCAAAGGAATCAGGATGATCTACAACACCCCTCTTTCGTGTAAATAAGGAGGTACTGTCTCTTGGAGATGGGATGTCTACTGTAGTTATTTACTAACTTTTGTTTCGATATAGCACCAGTCCAAAGGTATCAGACGCTTAGTTGAAATCGAACTCACAACAAACGTTCTACTAATCAAACTTGTTAACCATTACAGCACATGGTATGTCTAGAGTATTGGCACATATGATTCTTGATCATATCTTGTCTGAAAAAAGATAAGCTTTCCCTCGGGCCTGACATAGCAATGATGTTGATCGTATCATTTGATGTTTCCTTATATTTGATTTCTTTTTTTACTAAGATTCACCTCATGCAAAGCGATACTTATTTGATTTAGTCAGGGCTTATCTGGCGTTCGCGCGGGACGGGCCATTTAAGTTAATCACCTGGTTCCCGGAGGCCCCTTCCTGGGCAATGCCTGCGTAGCAGGGCTAAGTTTATCGATCGGCGTCTGAAGTGACCCAAAAGGGGAATACCGATGAGATCAAGCATTTTTGTGATGGCTACACATAAGCCTCGATTTGAATAACTGCTGTTGGAGAATGAAAAAATTGACAAATTCTGAGAAGCTTTCACTCGATTCAAACCTGAATCACTGTGGATAATATAAAGTGCGGCAGAAATATCTCCCACATTTTAAACTGTAACCTGTATGGTAAAAATGAGCTTAGACAACTGTTAATGGTAGCTCCATCAAGTTAATATCATTTTTTACAGATACAACTAGTTATGATCATGGCTTGGGTTAGTGCCCACCACGTGTCTTCTGTAGAAACGTTTTTGAAGACTGATGAATTTGTAACTGCTGCACAGAAAACTTTTTGCACCCATTTCATGTTACGTTGGAATGATGCTGTTCTGGATAGAAAATTGATACTGCTAGGGGTAAAAATTTTCGGAACCACAGATTAATCGATTTAAAGAAACCCACCTGGAAGTACTCGAACCCAGAAAATATTCAGATTGTGAGGCTCCAGCCAGCTGGGGATGTTGAATACACCGACTGCATCTCTATAGTGGGTTAAGACCCCGCCATGGAATGTCCTGTTATGACACTAAACAATCTGGTTGTGAGGCGCGAGTAATACTGGAGCTTTGGAGAATGCAGATTACCTCTTCATTGGCATCGCTTCCAGATCCATTCTGACCCGGAATGAAAGGATCCTATCTATGGGTCAAGTAGAACTGTTTGTCATTTAAACAGAATGCAAACAAATGACATTCTTCTTCTTCTTCTTCTTCTTCTTCTTCTTCTTCTTCTTCTTCTTCTTCTTCTTCTGTCAACTCACTGTTGGGTAAAATGCTAGGATATTCTTAAATTATTCAACCTTTTCTTTCTATACTCAACTCCTCCTCCTCCTCCTTCTTCTTCTGCTTCTTCTTCTTTGTTTCTCTTCTCTTTCTTTTTTTCTATTTTGTCGAATTTTTTTCGCTTCGTTTGGTCTTGTACTATTTATTTATTTATCTATTTACTTATTAAAAAAAAAATTCTAGTGTTTTCAATCTTTCTTTCTGGCGTCTTTCTCTCCATTCAACCTAATCATCTGCTCTTATCTCTCTTCTACTTTGCTGGCTTCGTAACCCACAAGCTTTCCTGTAAGCATTCATTCCCCCCACTCGACAAAAAAATCCCTAGTAACACACTTTCCGCACAGATCCAATTTTCATCCTTACCTTCTTTTCATATCTCAACTCACCTTCCTTTTCCTCTTCTCTCGCTCCCCTGTTTAATTCTCTCCTTCGTTTCATTATCTCCCTCAAAGTCCGTGTCCACCGTTTACCACATTTTCCTGCTGAACCTCTCCTCCGTCTCCCCACTTCATAAATACCCTCCCTCAGCTCCGTCACCAAACTTCTGCTCACTAACCTTATATCCGATACATTGTTGCTGAACGTTAATTTCCGTCCTGGGATCCCGATGGTACAGCGCATGCGTAGACCACAGCATGTTGAGATGATGGATTCAAACCGGAAATGCAAGACAGTCCAATACTATCGAAGCCGCCACTGAAACAAGCACAGACAGCGCCACCTGGTTTTAACAGACTGTGGCGGACGTTCAATCTTGGACAGGTTGTCTCTCCTTCCCAATAGAAGCCGTTGTTATAACGACGACGTGGGCCACGAAGTGTGACTACGGAAACTTTTTATGAAATAGAGTTGGGTTGAAAGAGTTTGTCGCCTAGGGTGCATAACAGGCGTCCCACAAGCATGAAGAAAAGTGTTCTATTTTATATATATTTCTGTATTTCTCTCTCTCGTTCGCTTTCACGCACGCACGCACGCACGCACATGAATATATATACCCTTCGTGGCAAAAAATGAGTCAGGTAATTTCCATCATATTTTATGCGGCAGGGTAAGTCCCCCGAGGCGTAATGGTTACAGTACCGGCCTGCAGTCTCAATGTAAGCGAGTTCGATCTCCAGAAGCGCTATTATATTCACTTTTGGACTAATACCCTGAGGCAAAGTATGAACTCAACCATCTATGGGTTAAACAATACCACTGCTGTTTTACGGAGATGGCTTTGGCCTTAAATAACCTCCGAAGGCTAATGTAACCCCCCAATATTTTGTGCAAATTCTATTTTATAATATTCGTCATAATATTAGTTTGGTTTGGTTTTATGGCATATCAACCTTTGTAGTTTATTTAATGCCAAATCCTCTTTATACATATATATTAAATATATAGGATTTGGTTTAGATGAGTTTTATGGCATATCAGCCATTGTAGGTAATTTAATACAAAATCCTCTTTATACATACATATTAATTATATAGGATTTGGTTTGGTTTGGCTTTATGGCATATCAGCCATCGTAGGTTATTTAATGCCAAATCCTCTTTATATACATATATTAAATATATATGATTTGGTTTGGTTTGGCTTTATGGCTTATCGACCATTGTAGGTAATTCAATGCCAAATCCTTTTCATACATAAATTGAGTATATATCCTGGACCAGATTGATTGCATTTCATAGAGCATAATACCCTTGGGAAAGGTATGAATCCAAGTATTCTCCCTCCAGCTATGGGTTAATAGTAGGGCAGACTGTGTTCTTCAGCCTTGGTGAGGCAACTAGTCTAGGAGAAGGAAAACTCTGAATTCAAACCTGTTAAACTCCGCTTCAAAATTGACCTTGTGTCATATCCTGCCCAAGCGGAGGGGTTAGTAAATATAATAAATTGAGTATATGATTTCTAAACACATTTTGTGAAAAAACAAACAACCCTATACTAATTTTCTTTTTACACACAGTTAAACGATTTCAGTTAATTTTAAAAAAAATCAGTTTAGCATTGGTATAGTTTTTTTTTGTTTACACTCAGTTAGGTTTGGTTTGGTTCTTTAGATTTCAAGGCATATCAACCTTTGGAGGGTATTTAATGCCAAATCCATTTTATACAAATAAACTTCTATTTCAAGCAATTCAGTTTAGCTTACATACGCATTTTAGTTCTATTTGACTCATACATAGAGCCCTATCAGGTGCTGCCATTCCAGGACAGGGTGGACCTGGGAGCGATAGCAATAAAGGGATACTCCGCTTTCCCCAATATTGTAGCATTACTGGAACTTCACCATTATAATTGTTTAGTTGTTGTTCGGGTTTTATGGCATATCAACCTTTATTGGCAATTTCATGCCAAATCCATTTTTATACAAATAAAAAGTTCTATTTCAAACAATTCAGTTTAGCATGAGTATACAGTTTAATTGTCAAAAACATTTCTATTTCAAGTTTAGTCAAACAGTTCTATTTCAAACAATTCAGTTTAGCATAAGTATACAGTTTAATTGTCAAAAACATTTCTATCTCAAGTTTAGTCAAACAGTTCTATTTCAAACAATTCAGTTTAGCATAAGTTTGCAGGTTAATTGTCAAAAACATTTCTATTTCAAGTTTAGTCAAACAGTTCTAATTTAAACAATTCAGTCTTGTATAAGTATAGATTTTGTCCACACACAGTTAATTTCAAAACATTTCTATTTCAAGCAATTTAGTTTAGCATAAAATACATATTTTAGTTCTATTTAACCCATAGAATGGATCCTATCAGGTGCCACTCTGGACCAGAGTGGACCTGGGAGCGATGGCAATCAAGGGGTACTCCGTATTCCCAAAAGCTCCAGCATCATTGGAACCTCATCATCAGATTGTTTAGTGGTATATCAGGACACTCTTTGTGAGTGGGGTTCTTACCTCTCTGCAAAAGTGCAGTCGGTGTATTCTACAACCCCAGCCGACTGGGCAATCACATACAGCTAAGTGTAAAAACAGTTCTATTTCAAACAATTCAATTTAGCACAAGCACAATTTAAAAAATCAGTTTTATTTCAAACAATTCAGTTTAGCATGTCAAAGTTAAATGGGTACAAGTCTTGTTATGTATCACTTACAATTCAATTAAACACCAGTCATTTGTTTACAAACAGATGTAAGAACAGTTCTCTTTCAAACAATTCAGTTTAGAGTAATTACACAGTTTAGTCCTACTTGAACCATGGATAGGACCCTATCAAGTGTAATCACTCCGAACCAGAGTGGACCTGGGCAGTGAAAGAGTACTCCCCATTCCCCAAAATTCCAGCATTACTGAAGCCTCACCATTAGATTGTTTAGTATCATATTCAGAACACTCATTGGTGGGGGGATCTCTAACCCCTCTGCAGAGATGTAGTCGCCCTATTCGACAGCCCCAGCCGACTGGCCACTTTATGATATTTAAAAAAGAATTTATTAGCAGTCTTCCCGATGTAACAGGGCTCCCTGATGATATTGCTGCCTCTATTTCCGATAGAGAGAGGGATTCTAATTAAAATTTCTGTTATATCTAGAATTTGGATGATTAAAAAACGACATTCAACGCAAATGATGTCACTGCAAAGTTAGTATTGAGTTGAAAATTTGACTGGAAATTGCATTATTTTTTTGGTTAGACCATTTCACTATTCATTTTGTAAATCTTTTTTAAAACTATCGTTTTTATCGTCCTTCATTATTTTTCGACATGCTACCAAGCATTAGTCAAGGACAACAAAAATGCTATCATCATAATCAAAGTTTTTTTATTTCTCTTTTGGCATCTTTCTTTCTTTCTTTCTTTCTTTCGTCGTTTATTTGTTTGTTTCTTTCTTTCTTTGGTCGTTCGCTTTCTTTCTTTCTTTCTTTCTTTCTTTCTTCTCCGATAGTTTCTTTCTTCTTCTATTGTTTCTTTCTTTATTTCTTTGATTATTTTAACGTTCGCTTTCTTTCTTTCTTTCTTTCTTTCTTTCTTTCTTTCTTTCTTTCTTTCTTTGGTCATTCGTTTTCTTTCTTTCTTTCTTTCTTTCTTTCTTTCTTTCTTTCTTTCCCTATAGTTTCTTTCTTTCTTTGATTTTTTAACGTTCTCTTTCTTTCTTTCTTTCTTTCTTTCTTTCTTTCTTTCTTTCTCATCTCCATTAGTTTCTAATTTTCTTTTTTGTTAATTATCTTTTTTTCTAACACTTTTCCCTCATCTTTAATCTGTGTCATAAAGAAGGAATCTATGAAATATTTATTCTCTCTCAATCTGCTGCAGATGTGCTGTGAATTATTCAAATTTGGGTCCTAAGCTCATCGATCCTTCTATTTTATTGTATTCCCCACCCTCCACAACTTCTTGTTTTTCCCCTTTTAAACTTTTTTCGTTTTCCTTTACTTTTCAAAGAAAAATCTTTTCTCTATCACGATGTTTCTCGTGTAATGAGCCTCAACAGCACAACAAATTTTACCGACCGACAATTCCTCCGGAAGCTTCTTTAAGCCCATCTCACCAAACAACTAATCTCTTTGTTATTCACTAATCTTTTCTTTCGAATGTTTCATCAACGTATAAGATTCTGTCCATTGATTTATATAATAATAATAATAATAATAATAATAATAATAATAATAATAACGGATCACCTAATCTCGACCAGACAACCAAACCTTGTAATAATTAGCAAAAAAAACAAAAACAAAAAAGTGAACTTGCTGAATTGTGGACGTTGCTGTCCCGGTAAAATTGAAAGACAGTGAAAAGAAGGATTATTACCTGGACCTTGGTAGAGAACTGAAAAAACTATGGTACATGAAGGTGACGGTTATACAAATTGTATCTGGTGCTCTTGGTACAGTCACCAAAGAATTGGTACAAAGACTGGATGAATTAGAAATAAGAGGGCGAGTGGAGACCATCCAGACTCCAGCATTATTGAGATCGGCCAGAATACAAGCGAGAAACCATCGGCTAACACTGGTGTGAAAAACTCGAAAAGGATAATAATAAAATTCTCTGGGATTTTGAAATGCAAACAGATAACTTAATCCCGACGAGAAGACCAGACTCATTGCTAATTAACCAGAAAAAGAGGATTTGTACGATGAACTTTACAGAACAGAGTGAAAATCAAATAAAACGAAAAGAGAGACAGGTATTTGAACTTCGACCGAGAACTAAAAAAGCTGTTGAACATGGTGGTGATGGTGATACCAGTTGTAATTGGCACACTTGAAACTGGTGCCAAAGGCTTGAAAACAAGGCTGGAAGAATTAGAAATCGGGGAACGAATCGAGACCATCCAAATTAACTATCGATCATTTGGAAGTCAGACCTGACCGATAAAATTAAACGCAGTTTCTTCCAAGCAGCAGTCGTGTCGATACTGCTGTATGGATGCACTACTTGGACGCTAACAAAACGGCTGGAGAAGAGGCTAGACGGCAATTACACAAGAATGTTGCGAGCAATATTGAACAAGTCCTGGCGACAACAATCCACAAGGCACCAACTATACGGCCACCTACCTCCCATCACGAAAACTATCCGGGTTAGACGAACCAGACATGCAGGACACTGCTGGAGAATCAGGGACAAGCTCATAAGTGATGTACTCCTATGGACCTCCACATATGGCCGACCAAAAGCAGGACGACCAGCTAGAACATACATACAGCAGTTATATGAGGATACGGGATGCAGCCCTGAAGACCTACCAGAGGCGATAAACGATAGGGAGAAGTAGCGAGAGAAGGTCAGGGATATCCGTGCTGGCGGCACGACATGATGATGATAATCAGCCAGAATACTGAGAAGTATCCTGAAGACTTGAGGAAACTTGATCTCTCTAAGACTATCGTGAAAGACCATCAGCTAAGGCTGGTGCGAACAACTCAAAAGTAGTAGTAATAATAATGATAATAATAACAATTGTAATTGGCGCGCTTGGAATGGTCTCCAAAGGTTTCGAAAGGGTGTTGAAAGACTAAGAAATTAGAGGACTAATCGATACAATCTAAACTACAGCATTGTTGAGATCACCTAGAATACTGAGAAGAGTTCTGGAAAGCTGAGGAGACTTGCTGTCATTGAGACTCTTGTGAAAGACCGTCACATAACGTTGGTGTGAAAAACTCGCAAGGGGTATAAATTATAATAAAAAAAAAACTACTTAAATAAATTACTTAAAAATAACTAGTGTACGAGTGTGTGTGTGTGTGTGTATGAGAAAATATTAATTGCATTAATCGAAGCAAAACATCATCCATTTCGAAAAGAAAATAATTTAAACTTCTGAATAGTAGTAGTAATAACAATATATTCATTAAAAATATTTTTATTTACTCATTTATTGATGCATTTTTTAATTATATAAAATTTACTATTTGAATTTGCGTGTGCACACGTATGTGTATGTGTGTGTGTGTGTGTGTTTGTGTGTGTACGTGTGTGTGTGTGTTTGTTTGTGTGCATATGTACATAAATATTTTTGTTAATAATCGAAGCAAAGTACCGCCTCTTCGAAAGGAAAATAATTCAAACTTCTTAGAAATAACAGCAATATTTGAATATTTGTATAAGTATCTTTTCTTGTTTTTAGTATTGAGCAGAGCAAAGAAGAATAATGAAAAAAAACAAAAAACAAAAAAACAAAAAACAAAAAAAACAAAACAAAACACCATTTAATATCATTTAAGATTAAGTTATTTCGTTAAACTTACTTTGAATGTTCTCCCTCGCTCTCCGATGTGAAATATAGTTATGGTGGAGTCCGTTGGGACAGGTAAACATGTTTTTTCTTCGGAGTTTCGAGAAGAGATATACTCTTTTGAATTCGAAACGCATACATTTTATTATACCAGAACTATACACTCAGTGACTCTTTTTAGTATGACACCGGTAAAGATATAAATGGACGGTGTCTGACTACTTCAGGGAAAAAGCGTTAATCGCTCTCTGATAGACTTGCCAACTCTTCGGCTTGTACCTGTGGAATACCTTTATTGAACCAACGATACAACATTTTCTATATAATTTATAACGTTATATAAATTTATGGATTACTAATAAATATGATGAAAGAATATTTTTCTGTTAATGTTGTCCACAAAACTAAAACACCAATTGGCAGTAAGAATAAAATGTACCAGAACCATATATGAAAACCATTCTTTATAACAAACTCCACATCGGTCTTCCCGCGGATAAAAAATGACCACGTCTCTCAATGGTGAACCAGGTTGGGATCGAAAAATCAACAACTTGAACAAAATCCTCAATTTCACTTGGTAGTTATCAGAATCAGGACAATCCTAATTCAGAACAACCAATATATTCGCTATTACCAATAAAAAATAAAAAAACACACGGAAAAAAGAGCCAAAAGAAATATTATATGCGTTCTTTAACGCAATTAACTAATTATCAGGAAGAAATTCAACTCAAGCAACCTACAACCTATGGCAAAGAAAGGACTAAATGTACATATACACACTAAGATCCAAGTAAACGATCCATATGAGAAGATATATCATTAAAAGCAACCGCTTAACAGATGCTGAAAAGGATAATATCAAATAACTGGTAGTTGCTGATATCCAACGAAATGAAAGCGCAGCACTTAAAATGAACGCAGTGAATAATGAAATAGATAAACAATGAAATAGATAAAACAATGAGGCAATGATTGTATGTAGTCTCCAGTAAAGAAAAGTAATACAAATAAATTAGAGAAGAATCAACTACAAATAGAAAAACCGAGACTGCACAGAAAATAAGATTAAAATCGACGAGATGAAACAAAATATAATCTCTAAGGTAACTATTACTGATATGAAAAACAGAATAACTCTAAAAAAATCTAAAATAATGTTAAAAATAACCTAATGCAGATGAAGTTGTCAAATAATTCATCAGAAGATCTTCTGCAAGACTTTAAACGAAATCTTACACTTTTAAATGAAATTATATATCCGACTGCTTGAGTAACCATAACCTATAAACAAAATAGTTTCAAGCAAACCAAATAGAAATTAAAGATGCCAAAAAAAAAAAAAAAAAAAAAATGAATAAATAAAAAAATGAATAAAAAATAGAGGAATACAAGAATACATATTTGATGAAACGAATTGAAGACTAGGAAAGTAAGAAACAAAACCAATAATAAATTACCCAGTTAGCTCGGACTGCATCTCTGCAGAGGGGTAAGACTCCCCCCCACTAATGAGTGTCTTGGATATGACACTAAACAATCAGATGGTGAGGTTCCAGTATAGCTGGAGCTTTGAAGAATGTGGAGTACCCCTTCATTGCCAACGCGCTCAGGTCCACTCTGGCCCGTAGTGGTAGCACCTGATAGGGTCCTATCTATCGGTCAAATAGAACTAAACTGCTTACTTATGCTAAATTGAATTGTTTAAAATAGAACCGTTTTGACATTTAACTGTGTGTGGACAAAAATTATAATGATACTAAACTGATTTGTTTGAAATAGAACTGTTTGACTAAACTGAAGAGCTTGAAATAGGAATGTTTTTGAAAATTAAACAGTGTTTTCAGGCTAAACTGAATTGTTTGCAATATAACGAGTTAGCGTTAAATAACCTACAAAGGTTGATATGCCATTAAACCCAACCAACCTACCAATAATAAAAGGAACCTGAAGTAATTTATTGTCTTGTTCTTTCTCCATTGAGAACTGTATAGATGGATGGATTGAGTTCACATGGTCCATTAGTGCTTGAACATCATCATTATATCCGTGTATCGAAAACCAAGCCTCACCGGACAGTAGCTTAACTTCAAATCTCACCATCCATACAATACAAATAAAGGAATCGTCCGTTGCCTACAACACAGAAGATAAGCCATTAGTAGTAACAATGTATATAAAAAAGAAATGGACAAATTAAGAGATACCCTCCATCGAAACAATTACCCAAAGAGGGGTGTCCTCGTGGTGTAATGGTTAAAGCGATGAACTGCGGAATCGTAGTACGCGAGTTCGTACTCCAGTCGCGCTATTATGTTCACTTTCGGGCAAATACCCTTGGGAAAGGTATGAACCCCCTTATTCTCCCTCCAGCTATGGGTAAATAGTAGGACGGACTAGGTTCTTCAGCCTTGTTGAGGCAGCTAGTCTAGGAGAAGGAAAACTCTGAATTCAAACCTGTTAAACTCCGCTTAAAAATTGACCTTGTGTCATATCCTGCCCGAGCGGAGGGGTTGGTAAATAGTACCCAAAGAGGATTGATAACATCATCTCCAAGAAATCTAGATCGCAAGACAGAGGACAGAACTCGAAAACCTACCAGTCTGTCTGTCTACCAAATGTCAAAGGCTTGCCTAAAAAAACTAAAAAAAAAAAATATGTCGTCCATATATGAGGACTACATTCAGGAGTGACTCAACTCTTCGTGAATATCTCTTTCGAGTCAAACGCCCAACAGAATACATGACCGAGAATTGCATATATTCCATCCCATGCAGCTGAGTATACAAAAGTGAGACATACCGTCCTCTGAAAGTAAGACTCCAGGAATATCGAAAAGCAGTAGTACGAGGGGAAATAGAAAAATCAGGTATGGCTGACCAAATATGGAAAGAAAAAGGAAACTATCTACCGTTGTGGGATAGAATTAAAATAATCGATAGGGAAGAACATTTGAAAAGAAGACGTCTCAAAGAAGCGGCACATATATTGGGCTATGTTGACCTCTCGAGTAGAGAGTAGACCAAGTATAGAAATGAACACAATCTGGGAAAATTACTTTAGAAATATCAAGAATTACTTTTGCCATTGGATTTTACATATCGAATTCATCTCATGACGCTTCTCGAGAAACTTCTTGTGATGTTTCTTGGATGGATAGGCGCGATGAACAATGTAAGAATAGTCCGGCTTGTTTTCGGTCCTCTAAGATACAGGAAAACAACCGGCTCTCCATATCTTAGACGTGGGTAAGGAAGGGTAATCAGACGGGGTGTTTTTCCACTTAATTTTGATATCATCAAAGGAATTAATACCTGAGCAGTGCCCTTTGAAAGATCTTCAGAATGCTTCTTAAAATGGACAAAGGAGGAACTCAAACAAAAGGTGTTGCATATTGACCTTTGACAGAGCCGGATGTTCTAGCTGGATAAACAAAAGTGAATCCTAGACGCGTAAATAAGCGGAAGCACGTCCCGTGGGTGACAACCGGAATTCGTAGGCGTTGTAAATTATATAAACATGGCCCACAACAGAGACAGGGAATCTTGCAGATGCAGTCTTCAATCTGGAGTCTTCGGTCAAGGTACAACCAGTCACTGAGAATGGCTGCCCGGTGCCAGGTGGGGCTATAACCTGCAGTGGCTCCTGGCTGGAAAGTAGAAAAGGCAATGATGTAAAGCCATGAAGATAACACAGCGTGATATGGCCAAGAAGAAGAAGAAGAAGAAGAAGAAGTTATGGTTCAATATAGTTGTGTCTAAGTCCTTCAAATCCTCCGTCTGTCTTCGTTTCCCTGTCTCACTCTCACACTGACGCCAGTTTCAGTTCTCTTTTGAGGGACGTTTATTTTTATAATTAAGCGTTATACATCATTCCTTCATTCATTTTTCTTTGTGGTGATGGTATACAACCAAGTTTCAAATGACAAAGACATTAATAATGAAGAACAAGGCCTTACACTCGTGAGATGACATTGACGATATGTGGCAAGAAAAGAAGAAGGAAGAGGATTGCATGGATGCTGCAATTTCAGAACATGATGAACACACAAAAACTAACTAGGGAAGAATAATTACGGCAGTGTTAACTTAAGATCACGCAATAAACAACAAAATCTAGAAATCAAAAATGGGAAAAAAGACATCTGTATCGATACTTCTAGCTACAAATTTGAGAGATTGCACGCAAAAATATTATTTGTCAACTTTACAAAGGCCTTTGATTCCATTCGCATACGGTCTACCCGAAGAAACCGTTACAGCCATGATGATTCTCTACAGAAACATCAAAGTAAAATTGCGTTCTCCAGATGGAGACACAGACTACTTCGACATGAGTTCGAGTCTCATTGGGTGCCCCTTTCATATGGCCTTGTGCCAAATCTAAGCAAAAAGCTTAGTAAATTTCCACAGACTACTTCGACATTGTAGCTGGAGTACTGCAAGGAGACACACTTGCCCCATACCTCTTTATCATCTGTCTAGACTACATGCTGAGAACATCGATCGATAAAATCAAAGAAAACGGTTTCGAGCTAACAAGAAAAGAAGCAGAAGGTACACCGCAAAAACAATTACCGACTCCGACTACGCCGATGACAGAGTGATTCTGGCAAATACACCCAACCAAGCCAAAACCATACTGCATAGTCTGGAACGAGCTTCCCCAGGCATTGGCCTCCATGTCAACCCACACAAAACGGAATATATGTGGTTTAATCAAACAGGCGACATTTCCACACTAAACGGTAGCTCTCTGAAACTAGTAGACAAGTTCACCTACCAAGGAAGCAGTGTCTCATCGACCGATACAGACATCGACACACGACTAACAAAGGCATAGACATCTATCAATAGGCTATCGGTCATATAGAAATCAGACCTGACCGATAAAATGAAACGCAGTTTCTTCCAAGCAGAGATCGTGTTGATACTGCTATAGAAAAGCTTAACGGCAACTACACAAGAATCCTGCGAGCAATATTGAACATGTCCTGGAGGCAACACCCCACAAAGCAGCAGCTGTACGGCCACCTACCTCTCATTACAAAAACTATCCAAATTAGACGAACCAGACATGCAGGACACTGCTGGAGAAGTAGGGACGAGCTCATAAGGGATGTACTCCTATGGACCCTTCACATGGCCGAGCAAAAGCAGGGCGACCAGCTCGCACCTACACACAGCAGCTCTGTGAGGATACGGGGTGTAGCCCTGAGGATCTGCCGGAAGCGATGAACGATAGGGAGAAGTGGCGAGTGGCCATAAGAGTGGGGGTCAATATATTGCAGTTCTGTTCGGTCTCTAACTCCCTATCACACACAACCCTTTCAAATAAAGTGAGAGGTATATTTTTCTAAGAACTGTGTCGCTCGTCTTTATTGTGTCGTTATGATTTCATATGCATATGTGTTTGTAGAATTGGTTGTGACTATACAACAGAATGAGTCAGGGATATCTGGATGGCACGACAAGATGATGAGATGATGAAACCTCAAAAAAGAAATTGAATCTTTTTAAATAGCTGCACAAAATAATGTGATAAAGCAATAAACGATAATCCGCAACAGAATCGTAAGAGTAGGTTATGTAGAGACAAAGATGAAACGGTTAATCACATTAGCGACTGGCACAAAAGGAATACAAGATGAGACATGGCAAATTAGGAATGGTGACACATTGGGAATTGTGCAAGAGACTAAAATTGGATCATGCTGACAAATGTTATCCGTCCCAGAAAATGAGACGCATAAAATTCTCAGAGATTTTGATTGGTTCGATTTGGTTTGGTTTTATGGCATATCAACTATTGTTGATTATTTAATGCCAAATTCATTTTTATACATATAAACGGTTTTATTTCAAACAATTCAGTTTAGCATAAGTACAGTTTTTTGTTTACCCACGGCTAAATGTAAAAACAGTTCTATTTCGAATAATTCAGTTTAGCATAAGTACACAGTTTAAAAGTCAAAAACAGTTCTATTTTAAGCTATTCAGTTTAGTCAACAAAGTTAAATGGCTTCAAGTATTGCTATGTATCACTAACAATTCAATAAATATCAGTCATTTGTTTACATACATTCAAATGGAAAGACATTTCTCTTCAAACAATTTATTCTAGCATAAGTACACAGTTTAGTTCTATTTGACCCATAGATAGGACCCTATCAGGTGCTGCCACTCCAGAGCCAGAGTGGACCTGGGAGCGATGGCAATAAAGGAGTACTCCACATTCCACTAAGCTCCAGTTGCTCAGTCGGCTGGTGCTGTAGAATACACCAACTGCACCTCTACAGAGGAGTAAGACCATCACCCAATGAGTTTATGGATATGACACTAAACGAACTGATGGTGAGGTTCCCGAAATGTTTGAGCTTAGATTAGAGGAAAAATTGAAGCAATTCAGACTACTGCACTATTAAAATCGGCTTGGATACTTAGAAGAGTCCTGAAGACCCGAGAGGACTCCAGTGAAAAATAATCAGTTAAAACTATTGTGAAAAACTGGCGAGCTCATACAAACTAGAGCTATATGTGCAATTCAGAAAGTTCTCTAGGATTTTAATATACGAATGGTTCACCTAATCTCGGCCAGACGACCATAAATCGTGATAAAAAGAAAAAAAAAGAGAACCTGCTGAATAGTAGACTTTATAATCCTGGCAGACCACGGAATAAATTAAAAGAGAGCGAAAAGAGAGATAAATAACTAGACCTTGCTAGTGAACTAAAAAAAAAAAAATGGAACATGAAGGTGACGGTGTTACTAATTGTAATTGGTGCACTTGGAACAATCCTCAGAGGATTAGGAATGGGACTGGGAGACTTGGAAATAAGAGGACAACTGGAGATCATCCATACAACAGTATTATTAAGATCGGCAAGGATAGTGAGAAGAGTCCTCGTGGCTTGCGGAGACTTGAGGTCACTCAAATTCCAATGGAAAACCATCTGCTAACACTGGTGTAGAAAAAATTCTCAAATGAAGGAAGAAAAACGTAGCCATGGCATAGACAGACTATAAAAAACCTATCACATGACCCAGAAAACATGGATAATGGAATGTCTGAAAATGTTCAATATATCAGTAAGTAATAATCTTTATCGTGAGAGCAATGGAAATCTTAAGAGTGAAGCTAATAGCAGCAAAAAAAAAACCCTTAGCAGAGGTAAAAATCCTAAGAGGCAGCATGCAGGGAGATTCTTTATCGCTATATCTAATATCAATTATGCCACTTAATCATATACTCAGAAAATGAAAAAATGAATACTCGGAGAAAAAGAAAACCATGAATACCTAAGACTATTAGAACTAGGTTCAGTCAATCAAACATGGATAAAAGAAAAAGTAAAAGTATAGAACCTCAGAAGAACAAGAAAACCACTTGAAAACAAGCACTGCAGCAGAAATCTCATCAAAGCAATCTGGGCATTTTTATCATTAAGGGTTTTCGTACTATTGTCTTCATCCTTATTGTTATTTTCACAATATTTCGGCCGATATGTCCTTAAGTTTATAAGTCCTCAAAATTCACTCTGATTTGTCCAACGATTTTAGGCGTAACGGTTATAGACGTTGGTTTCCTAAGCTTCCAAGGAGACAATCATCTGGAGGTTGCAGGTTCAATCCTGACAGCTGGTGAGTAACAATACAGGAATACTTAACACTTCTACCCGGTTATGGCTAACGGAATCAGAACAGGCGACCCCCGTGGATTCAATAAAAGACGTAGTTCGAAGTTCCGTGAAGGTTCCCGAGTTCGACAAACACCTGAAGAAGGCCGGAGGACATATCGGCTGAAACGTTGTGGAAATAACAATAAAGATAAAGACAATAGTCCGAAAACCCTTAATGATAAAAATCAACAAGCTTCGTCTCAGAAATTTAGATGACAAATATCTGGGCAGTTTCCCATGGAAGATACTCTGAGCCCTTCTTAAAATGGACAAAGGAGGAACGCAGAAAAATGGTCAATAAAACAAGGATATTGATGACAATTCATAAGGCCTATAGGTGTCAAGAAAAGAAGGAGGAAGAGGACTCGTCAGGGATTGCGTAGAGGCAAAAGTTTGAGGACTCGAGGAATATATATATATATATATATATATATATATATATATATATATAAAGAGCAAAGAAAGACTAATTACAGCAGCCAGTAACAGCATTATCAACAAAAATGACTGCAGCCAGTATCAGCACTGACAACACGAAGACAAACAGAACAAAAAAAACTAGGAAACAGAAATAGGAAGAAAAACAACTGTACGGATATTTCTAGCGACAAACTGGCGAAATCTTACCCGAGAAGACAGTTTAGTTCTATTTGGTTACGAAAAGGAAACCTTAAGAGAGAAATTGAATATCTTCAAACAGCAAAAAACAACGCCATAAGGACCAGTTATGTTAAAGCAAAAATCAATAAGACGCAACGGAATAGCAAGTGTCGGTTATGCGGCAATAGAGACGAAAGCATTTATCGCATACTAAGCAAATATTACAAATCAGCGCAAAAGGAGTATAAGACTAGAAACGACTGGGTGGCAATGGTGATCCACTGGGAATTGTGAAAGAAACTGAAATTTGATCATATTACCAAAAGGTGGATGCACAAACCAGAATCTGCCTAAGAGAATGAGACGCATAAATTTTTCTGGGATTTTGATATACAAACCGATTACCTAACCTCGGTCAGAAGACCAGACGTGGTGTTAAATAACAAAAAATAAAATAAAATAAGATTAAATAAAATTAAATAAAGAAAGAAAAAAGGAAAGAAAAAAGAAAACTTGTATATTAGATTTTGCTGTTCCAGCCAACCACAGAATGAAAATAAAAGAAAGCGAAAAAATGAACAAATACTTTGACCTTGCTAGAGAACTAAAAAAGCTGTGGAACAGGAGGTTGACGGTGATACCAATTGTAATTGGCGCACTTGGAACGGTGTCCAAATACTTGAAAAGGGTCTGGAAGATTTGAAAATCTGAGAACAAATTGAGATCATCCAAACTGCAGCATTGCTAACAATACTGAGAAGAGTCCTGGAGACCAGTGGAGACTTGCTGTAATGCAGACTCCAGAGAAAGACTATCAGCTAACCCTAGTGTGAGAAATTCGAAAGGAGAATTATAATTATAGCAATAATAATTAGAAGAAGAAGAAGAAGAAGAAGAATCAGTGCTTGTTGAATAAGGAAGGCGAAGAGAAAGAAACAAAGAGAACTAAGTATAGCGGAGAGGAAAATGGAATTAAGCGGGGGTGGGGGTGTAGAGATGAATAGGGAAAATGACGTAGAAATGACGGCAAAAGAAAAAAAAAACATGTAGAGAAACAAGTCAATTATTGATGATAATTTTAAAGATCACGAAAAGACGATAAAAATTTCGTCATTAAAAACGTGCCGGCATACAATAAGGAAACTAACGGATTTGATAAAGACGATAATGTGACTTTCATATTACGTCCACAAAAAAAAAAAAAAAAAAAAAATACATATAATTTAATATAATAAACAACAACAACAACAACATCAACGACAACCCAAAAGAAAAAAAAAAAAACAAACAAAACAAACAAAAAATTAAAGAAAAAAATTAAATACAAAACGAAAAAGCAAAAGCAGCCCTTTCAAAAAACCTTCCCCCCACCAAAAAAAGCAAAAACACCCGGAGCCGGGTAGATAGTACTGAGCCTAATAAAACTTGCGGCTACCCACTCGTATTCCCAACTTTCTCCCACAATAGATTATTAATGATTATGAGAAGAAAAATAAGAACCTTTAGAAGAAAACTAGTGAAGGAAAAGATATTGAAACATTCATGAATATATTCAAACACGAAGTCATTATTCCCCCCACCAACAACAACTGCTAATATTAATGATAATGTTAATAGTAGTAGTAGTAGTAGTAGTTCCGTGCCAATCAGTATTAGAGATGGCGGGTGGGGTCCGTTGTTAGAAGGGTGTGTGGAATTGAAATAGCAATTCCCTTCGGTCAGTACTAAATTATTCCTTCTGTCCAACGGAATTCCTTACACGCCAGTCCCAGGTCCGCCATGGACAGAAGGGGGTGGAAGGAGTTGTTGGAGCTGTCCACAACTTTCTTCGTTTCTTGTTTACTCCCCAAGGTGGTCCTAAATATTCTGCCTGTTTCTCCCAGGTTTGTTTTTTTCTCTTTTTTTTTTTTACTATTTTATCATCATTTTTTCTTTTTTGATGCTTTTTCTTTTTCTTTAATCTTTGTTTTTAATGACGTTCCTTGAAGACACGCATTTCTTTCTTTCTTTCTTTCTTTCTTTCTTTCTTTCTTTCTTAATATCATTGCAAACTTTTCCTTTACTTTCTTTTTCCTTTCACTATGTTTCTTTCTTTCTTTCTTTCTTTCTTTCTTTTACGTTTTTATAAATTATTTTCTTTCTTTTTTCATTTCTCCCCTACTTCCTTATCTCTTAGATCTCATCGTCTTTACCTCAACCCTGGATCATTGATTCCTTTCTTCCTTCTTTCCACTAAATCCGATCACCTTCCCACCTCCTATCATCTTTTCCACTCCAACCACCCAGCGTCCATCCCAGGAGTAATTCGCATCTTTCAACTGCGCATTTATCAACACTTTGTACAACAGATGAGATCTTCACCGAGACGGACATTCATCTATTCGGAATTCACAATAGTAAAAACAGCGCCATCATCGTTCCCTCGACCAGAAGGGTCCACCCAACCACAATCCTGTCCAGGTTTACGGAGCCAATGACCCACCCTTGTCGTCTCTCTGTATCCCTAATTCATTATCAGTACATCTATTGTAAGAGAGACAGAACCATTCATTTTTATGTAGTAGCGGGTGTGGTTGTGCTCGAGGTAACGTGTACCTTTGTTTGACACATAGAAAACTTTCCAGAATTGCAATTTTGCTATTATAATTGTTAGGACGACGTATATCGCCATTTTAATGAGTTTCTATCGTTTTTTTTTTCTTTTTATTCAATAAAGTTGTTTTTTCTTTAAATAAATATACGTGTATATAAAAAGTGGTGATTGGATGGAAGTCATGCCTTTTAAGATTAACGTTTTTTTTTTCATGAAAAAGGTGATAACATTGGATATTTGAAACGATCACATTTGTGAGTCAGACCATTTAATATAATATAATATAATATAATATAATCTATCTATCTATCTATCTATCTATCTATCTCAGTTTATTCATATCTATCTATCTATCACAGTTTGCTTTCATCTGAATAATCTTTTTTATGTCTATCTACAATATGCTCTTCAAGATTAATTTCTTTTCATTAAACAAGATTGTAACATTGAATACTTGAAATGATAATATAATATAATATAATATAATATAATATAATATAATCTATCTATCTATCGATCTATCTATCTATTTTCATTAGTACAGCCCCTTCATATCTATATACAGTATCACCCCTAAATGAGTACACCCTGAATAATTCTCTAATAAAGGTTAATTTTCTCTCCCAACCAAAATACCAGGATCTAATTATTACTAGAGAGATTTTATGCAATCAAAACGGATATTATTTGATATCATTTATAAACAAACTCAGCATTGAAACTCTGTCACCAAAAATAAAATTAGAACGCCTCTACGACTAAAAATAAAATTGCGTAAGTATACATAACTTATTTTCCCCTGCTAAATATTCATATTTATGGTCACATACATATTTCTTCTTCCAAGCAGCGGTCGTGTCAGTACTAGTATATGGATGCACCACATGGACCCTGACTAAGCGTATGGAGAAAAAGCTTGATGGCAATTGCACAAGAATGCTACGTGCTGTATTTAACAAATCATGGGGATAACATTTCACAAGACAGCAGCTGTACGGCCACCTACCACCCATCTCAAAAACCATCCAAATTAGACGAACAAGACATGCAGTACACTACTTGTAATGGTTAGCAAGTTCGACTAGCAAACCTACACGAATGAGTTCGAGTCTCATTGGGTGCCCCTTTCATATGGCCTTGTGCCACATCTAAGCAAAAAGCTTAGAAAATTAAGGCGCCTCTGGTGGTGTAATGGTTAGAAAGCTCGACTAGCAAACCTACACGAGTGAGTTCGAGTCTCATTGGGTGCCTCTTTCATATGGCCTTGTGCCACATCTAAGCAAAAAGCTTAGTAAATTTCCACATGCGGTACACTACTGGAGAAGTACGGATGAACTCACCTGGTGAGGCTCCAGTGATGCTGGAGCTTTGGGAAATTCGGAGTACTCCTTCATTCCCAACGCGCCATGGTCCAATCTGACCAACCAACCAACCAACCAACTAACGTAAACAGTGTAAACCACACCAAAAATCAATTGCATTACTTTACCTATGACAAAAATAGGTTCCACATTAAATGACTCTATTCATCTTGTGTTTGTCTTAAATACAGAGAAAGTTTTTTATTACAAAATAACGACACAATTTTGAAAGAGAGGCTGGCATTTCCGGTTTACAATTCTGGTCGAAAGAATAGAAACTGCGCTGCTCAAGAGAAACTTCTCTTTTGAGTTGGTGCGAATCTGTATCGCAATTTCTTTTTTGTTTCAAATGTCTTCCATGTCCTCAAATCTATTCCCTTGAAATGATTTTTCAGTTTAGAAAGCAGAAAAAGTTTGGTGAGTATGGAGAGTGTTGCACTTTCACAATCCTGTGTTTCATCAAAATGGCTGATCATTTGGAATCGAAAGTTGGCACTGCCTCGTCTAGACTGCAGTCTAGACTCTAGAAATCTAGACATCATGAATCTATTGGATTATAGAAATTCTGTTATTCCGTAATTGCTTCCTTTCTCAGACAGACTGACGGATAGATAGATAGATAGATAGATATAGAAAAAAAGGAAGGAAGAAAGAAAGAAAGAAAATTAATGCATAGAAAAAAAATAAAAAATAGAAATAACGACTGAAAGAAAGGTAGAAATTAGTAAGTAAACGAATAAGAAAGAAAGATACAAAGGAAGATAGAAAAATAAATGAAGAAAAAAAGAGTGAAAGAAATAAGGAGATATAGATAGAAAGAAAAAATGAGAAAGAAAGAAAGAAAGAAAAAGATAAAAAAGAAAGAAAGAAAGATAAAAAGAAAGATAAAAAGAAAGATTTCTCTTGGTTTTTAGTAAAGTCCTCCAATAAACCAACTGAACTCTCCCGAGATGCCAAAAGAAAAGAAAAGTAAAGAAAGAAAGAAAGAAAGAAAGAAAGAAAAAGAAAAAGAAAGATAAAAAGATAGAAAGATAAAAAAAAGATTTCTCTTAGTTTTTAGTACAGTCCTCCGATAAACCAACTGAACTCTCCCGAGATGCCGAAAGAAAAGAAAAGAAAAGAAAAGAAAGAAAGAAAGAAAGAAAGAAAAAGATAAGAAAGAAAGAAAGAAAAAGAAAAAGAAAGATAAAAAGATAGAAAGATAAAAAGAAAGATTTCTCTTGGTTTTTAGTACAGTCCTCCAATAAACCAACTGAACTCTCCTGAGATGCCGAAAGAAAAGAAAAAAAAGGAAGAAAGAAAGAAAGAAAGAAAAAAATAAGAAAGAAACAAAGAAAAAGAAAAAGAAAGATAAAAAGATAAAAAGAAAGATCTCTCTTGGTTTTTAGTAAAGTCCTCCAATAAACCAACTGATCTCTCAGCGAGATGCCAAAAGAAAAAAAAAAAGAAAGAAAGAAAGAAAAAAAAATAAGAAAGAAAGAAAGAAAAAGAAAAAGAAAGATAAAAAGATAGAAAGATAAAAAGAAAGATTTCTCTTGGTTTTTAGTACAGTCCTCCAATAAACCAACTGAACTCTCCCAAGATGCCGAAAGAAAAGAAAAGAAAAGGAAGAAAGAAAGAAAGAAAGAAAAAAAATAAGAAAGAAAGAAAGAAAAAGAAACAGAAAGATAAAAAGATAGAAAGATAAAAAGAAAGATTTCTCTTGGTTTTTAGTAACGTCCTCCAATAAACCAACTGAACTCTCCTGAGATACCGAAAGAAAAGGAAAGAAAAGAAAGAAAGAAAGAAAGAAAAAGATAAGAAAGAAAGAAAGAAAGAAAGATAAAAGATAGAAAAATAAAAGATAGAAAGATAAAGAGGAAGATTTCTCTTGGTTTTTAGTACCGTCCTCCAATAAACCAACTGAACTCTGCCGAGATGCCGAAAGAAAAGAAAAGAAAAGAAAAGAAAGAAAGAAAGAAAAAGATAAGAAAGAAAGAAAGAAAAAGATAAGAAAGAAAAAGAAAAAGAAAGATAAAAAGATAGAAAGATAAAAAGAAAGATTTCACTTGGTTTTTAGTACAGTCCTCCAATAAACCAACTGAACTCTCCCGAGATGCCGAAAGAAAAGAAAAGAAAAGAATGAAAGAAAGAAAGAAAGAAAAAAATAAGAAAGAAAGAAAGAAAGAAAGATAAAAGATAGAAAGATAAAAAGAAAGATTTCTCTTGGTTTTTTAGTACAGTCCTCCAATAAACCAACTGAACTCTCCCGAGATGCCAAAAGAAAAGAAAAGAAAAGAATGAAAGAAAGAAAGAAAGAAAGAAAGAAAGAAAGAAAAAGATAAGAAAGAAAGAAAAAGAACGATAAAAAGATAGAAAGATAAAAAGAAAGATTTCTCTTGGTTTTTAGTACAGTCCTCCAATAAACCAACTGAACTCTCCCAAGATGCCGAAAGAAAAGAAAAGAAAAGAAAAGAAAAGAAAGAAAGAAAGAAAGAAAAAGATTAGAAAGAAAGAAAGAAAGAAAGCAAGAAAGACAGAAAGAAAGATAAAAGATAGAAAGATAAAAAGAAAGATTTCTCTTAGTTTTTAGTACAGTCCTCTGATAAACCAACTGAACTTTCCCGAGATGCCGAAAGAAAAGAAAAGAAAAGAAAGAAAGAAAGAAAAAGATAAGAAAGAAAGAAAGAAAAAGATAAGAAAGAAAAAGAAAAAGAAAGATAAAAAGATAGAAAGATAAAAAGAAAGATTTCTCTTGGTTTTTAGTACCGTCCTCCAATAAACCAACTGATCTCTCCCGAGATGCCGAAAGAAAAGAAAAGAAAAGAAAGAAAGAAAGATAAATAGATTGAAAGATCGAAAGAAAGAATGTGTGAGGAACGTGTAGAGAGAAGACTGGAATATAGAAAGTTATAGTGAGGGAGGAAAAAGAAGAAAACAAAAACAAATAAAAAGCAAAACAGAAAGATAGAAAGAGATAGAAGAGATTAATGTTGATCCATACATAAATATGCCAGGAACAAATAATGACACAATTTAGAAAATATATATAAGTTGGCGTTTTTGTTGGAGGGGGGGGGGAGAGCAATCATTCATAGCAATAATCTCGGCCGAAAGAATTGAAAATCCATTGTTCCTAAGAATAGCAAAGGAAACTTCAAAGAGCGAATCTGTTTATATTTCATATAGCGCTAATCCCTATGAGTACCTAGTTGGGGCAGACTGGGCTCTTTAACCTTGGTATGGCAACTGATCTAGAAGAAAGAAAACTCCGCTTAAAAAAACTGACCTTGTGTTACAACACTCAAATAAAAAAGAAATCTTCATATTATTCCGCAAGCCACTTAGAACTGCTAATAATTCCTATTTTAAACTGAATTCAGCTGCCTGAGTTCAAACCCTTGCTGAAGCTGTTTGGATATCACATAACTCTAATACCCTTGGAAAAGGCATGAATCCAACTATTTTCCTACTGGCGAAAGGTAAACAGTAGGACAGACTGAGCGCTTTAACTTTGGTTTGGCAACCAGTCAAGGAAAAGGTAACCTCTGAATTCAAACCAGTCGTAGAAGAAGGATGGGCTCCTGCTGGTAATTCCTGCCAAAGACACGCTTTAAGTGTAATACCCCCACAACCAAACCCAAGTAACAGGACAAGTAGAAAAAAAAAAAAAAAAACGAAAAAGAAAAAGGACAGACAAGCAAACTTTTTACAGTTATTGCCATAATTATTTGTGTATAAGACACAATTTTTCCTTATTTTTCAACACAAAAGGTAGGGGTGCGTATTATATATGAGAGCTTTATAATCAATTTTTTGTTTATAAAACGCACGATTTTACCAGATATTTCATCTCAATAGTTAGGGGTGTGTATTATACATAAGAGCTTTATAATCAATTTTTTGTACACAAGACGCACTATTTTACCAGATTTTTCAACTCCAATGTTAGGAATGCGTATTATACACGAGCGTTGTATAATTCATTTTTTCAGCATTATGCCTTATCTTTTTCAGGATGTTATGACTAAAAGTTATACCTATAGTCCAAATCGTTACAGAGAAATATCTCCTGAAATGTGTGTTTGTTTATAATTTTGCTTCTTGTAGAGTGAGCTGATTTTCGACGAAAGCATGTTGCATTTTTTTGTGAATATGTCTGAGTATTCGCTCTAAATGTTGTGAAAATTATGTATTTCAACATCTAATGTAAACTATATAAATTCTTATTGTTAGTAAGTAAAAAGTAAAGTTGTCTCCCTTTAGTCGAAGGCGACCAGAAGGCTCCCTTTTCAATAGCTACTACACCAAGGTGTATGGGAGGGCGCTACTCTTTTCCCTAGATTTCTCCACTTTACCCTTGATACGTACTTTATATTACTGAGTGTTAAGCAAGGCGGTATCAAGTACTATTTTTAAAGTTTTTGGTATGACACAACCTTGGATTGAACCCAGGTCTCCAGGACCATTGGTGAACACTCTACCCACTTGGTCATACGAGCCGATAAAAAGTTGAACTAAAGCTAAATTTAGGTTCAATTTAGTTGCGACAAATTTTAAAAGGTCTGTAAGTATTAAACACGAGAATTTTTTAAGAATCATATTGCCCAGTCAGCTGGGGCTGTAGAATACACTGACTGCACTTCTGCAGAGGGGTAAGACCCCCCCCCAACGAGTATCCTGGATATGGCACTAAACAATCTGATGGTGAGGTTCCAGCAGTACTGGAACTTTGGAGAATGCGGAGTACCCCTTCATTGCCATTGCTCCCAGGTCCACTCTGTCCCGGCGTGGTAGTACCTGATAGGGCCCTATCTATGGGTTAAATAGAACTAACAGCATACTTATGCTCAAATGAATTGTTTGAGTAAACTGAATAGCTTGAAAGAGAAATGTTATTGACAATTAAACCGTACTTACATTTAAACTGCGTGCTTATGCTTAACTGAATTATTTGAAATAGAACTGCTTTTCGACATTAAAACTGTATTTACACTAAACTGAATTGTTATATATAACGGCTTGAATAGTTTGAAATAGAAATGTTTTTGACAATTAAACTGTGTACTTATGCTAAACTGAATTGTTTTAAATAGAACTGATTATTTACATAAGAATGGATTTGGCGTTACCTACAAAGGTTGATACGCCATAAAACCCAACAAACCAAACCAAACCAAATTAAGAATCATAGTCCAAAGTTAAGAGTGGATTTTATACTCAGATAATTTTGGTAATATATATTCCTGTGACAGAACGTTTTGAATTATTTGTTTAATAAATCATTTCTGTTGTATAAGACGCTTCATAAAGGACGAGTTGAAAATTACTGAGTTAATGACACAAAGGTTGTTGATCAACTCAATTCAATTCCTTTATAAGGTTTGGTTTTATGGCATATCAACCATTGGAGGTTATTTAATGCCAAATCTATTTTATATATAAGCCGTTCTATTTCAAACAATTCAGTTTAGCATAAGTACAGATTTTTGTTTACATACAGTTAAATGTCAAAACAGTTCTATTTCAGACAATTCATTTTAGCATAAGAACAGTTTTTTTGTTTACACAGAGTTTAAATGTCAAAACAGTTCTATGTCAAATAATTCAATTTAGCTAAGTACACAGTTTAAATGAAAAAACAGGTCTATTTCAAACAATTCAGTTTAGCATGAGTACACAGTTTAGTTTTATTTGACCCATACATAGAACCCTATCAGGTGCTACCACTTCGAGCCATGGAGGATGTGGGAACGATGGCAATAAAGAATAGTCTGCATTCCTCAAAGCTCCATCAGTACTGAAGCTTTACCATCAGATTGTATAGTGTCATATCCAGGACATTCGTTGGGGAAGTCTTACCCCACTGCAGAGATGCAGTCGGTGTATTCTACAGCCCTAGCTAACAGGTCCAAATTCCTTTATAAGAATGTATACTAGATTGAGTAAAAAATTTTTTTCAATAATTTGGTAACGTGAGGTTCAATTCAGCATTTCCAGATGCATTTGCCGAGGACGTTAAGGTGACAAACCCAACTGGATTGTGAGAGTCGAGCTCATTTGATATTCTCCGTGTACTACTCACCGGATTTGCCTCTATGGTTTTGATTATGACCTCAGAATCCACGGTTTTAGCCCTACCTGGTTCTGGCAACCCGAGCGAAATTTCTTAAACCAACTAGTTACTGTACTGTATCTTCACCTTTTGCATTACAAACGTTTTTGGTTACATCCTCGGTGTCGTGGCCCGATTCCAACTTGTAAAGCATGTTTCCCAATTAGACTATATTGTATGTTCATCTGTGTACCTTTAAAATCACGTACACAATGAAGCAAGGCACAACGTGTCATCGCACCAACTACCACTACATCAGGTGTCTTTCTCGGCTTGAACTGCTTTGGTGACGTGATATACGAACCGCAAACTATTGCAAAACTTTTGACTCATTTTGGTTGCGTGGAACATGGTTACAATACAGTCGTGTCTTTAATAATAAAAAAAGAAAGACCAGAGACGCGCATTCTCGTCATGCAAGTACTGCGCATGATCGCTTATAACCAATCAGCTATTTGTTTTGTCGAAAAAGAGATATACGAAGAATTCTTTCTTGCTTAGTCATTATCAATTACAATTAAAGAATATTGAGGAAAAAGAAAGAAAATTTCGAATTTAATCTCGAAGGCAATACGACCAGCATATGAATTCACTGCATGCTACAGCGAAAATCGCTAAGATACAAATTCTACCAAATTGTTTTTAAGCATCCATATTGAAAATAAAAATGGGAAATTAGACAAAAGTTGTTCTTCCGTTTCCAGTCGTATTTGTTAGTTTGGTATTGTTTCATTATTTATTGAATGTTATGATTTGTGTGTCCGTTCAAGTTTTGATTTGTGTCTCCAATTCTGTCAAGGAGAATTAAATGTACGGAGAGAAAAAGGAATGAAATAAGCAATTACTTATTTGTGTAGGGAATTTTGCTTATTATTTTGATCATTTGGGTTTATTTGTCAATTTTGTTTCTACCTTTACTTTTCTTTTCTTTTTACGTGTGTTTTTGTAAAATTTCTTTTTTTACCTACTTCCTGACCTTACTAAACTTTTACTTTTTTTTGCGACATTTTCTGGTTTTCTTTCTTTTTTTCTTCTGATATTTTAAAACTCTTTGTTTTTGCGATTCTTTCTCTCTTTCTTTCTTTCTTGCTTGCATTTTAAATCTTTCCCTTTTCGTGACGCTTTCTTTCTTTCTTTCTTTCTTTCCTTCTGATATTTCAAAACTCTTTGTTTTTGCGATTCTTTCTTTCTTTCTTTCTTTCTTTCTTGCTTGCTTGCTTGCTTGCTTGTTTATCCCTGACATTTTAAATCTTTCCCTTTTCGTGACGCTTTCTTTCTTTCTTTCTTTCTTTCTTTCTTTCTTTCTTTCTTTCTCCTGATATTTTAAAACTCCTTGTTTTTGCGATTCTTTCTTTCTTTCTTTCTTTCTTTCTTTCTTTTTTTTCTTCTGATATTTTAAAACTCTTTGTTTTTGCGATCCTTTCTTTCTTTCTTTCTTTCTTTCTTTCTTTTTTTTCCCTGACATTTTAAATCTTTCCCTTTTCATGACGCTTTCTTTTTTTTTCTTTCTTTCTTTCTTCTGATACGTTAAAACTCTTTATTTTTGCGATTCTTTCTTTCTTTCTTTCTTTCTTTCTTTCTTTCTTTCTTTCTTTTATTGCTTGTTTGTCCCTGACATTTTAAATCTTTCTCTTTTCGTGACGCTTTCTTTCTTTCTTTCTTTCTTTCTTTCTTTTATGTCTCTGATATTTACCGATCTAATTGACAAATGCTGATAACATCGCTCATCACTATATTAAAAGTTAGTTGTACTGGGTGTTCAACGTTCCATTTCAATGGTGAGACAAGTAATAAACTGACCTTTGCCACTGAAATGAATTATGAATTATCACCCTACACGTGCTCCTCTCTTTGTAGGCAAATATTCTCCCTAAAAAACAAGTATAATATAATTTATGCAAATGTTTTATACCTAGAAAACAATGACATCAACATACTCGTATATAGCTCATGGTGTTTCAGTACATCTCAGTTTATTGGGGTTTATTTGACAGCCTTGACTACAGAAAATCATTGTATTTCTTTGAAAAGTACTCGTCAGTGTGTACCTCTTCGGGTCTCAAATATAATGTTGTAATGTTACTGCACCAAATAGAACGTTGTATTGTCCAGTCGGCTGGGCCTGCAAAATACACCGACTGCACTTCTGCAGAGGGGTAAGACTCCCCTAATGAGTGTCCTAGATATTACACTAAACAATCTGATGGTGAGGTTCCAGTAATGCTGGAGCTTTGGGGGAATGCTTGACATAGAACAGTTTTGACATTTAATCTACGTATTTAGGCTAAACTGAATTATTTGAAACGGAACTGTTTTTGTATGCTTAACTGAATTGTTTGAAATAGAACTGTTTTTGACATTGAAACTGCACTTATGCTAAACTGAATAGTTTGTAATAGAACTGTTTTGACATTTAACTGTGTGTTGACAAAAACTATACTTATACTAAAATGGCTTGTTTGAATTAGAACTGACCTAACTGAATAGTTTGACATGGAAATGTTTTTGATAAACTGTGTACTTATGCCAAACTGAATGGTTTGAAATTGAACTGTTTATTTGTATAAAAATGGATTTGACATTAAATAACCTACAAAGGTTGATATATCATAAAACCCAAACAAGTAATAGAACGTTGGAGAGTTACACTTCAAATGTACGGTTGTAACATGACACAAAAAGGTGCAATGCTTCAGTGATCAAATAGAAGTTCATGGTAGTGCAGTCCCAATAGACATTTGTACTACAACTACTACTTTTACGCATAGCCAGGTGGCGAACGGGTTGATGCGTTAGTCGGACCCTGTTGTAACCTTGCCGTGGGAAAAGTGACGAACACACAAAACACTTTCCAGATTCACTCACACAATAGTTTATTCGCTACTACACTTTTTTATTTGGTTTCAGGGAGAAGTAAACAAAGTATAAAAACTGAGTCGACCGCGTTAGCTGGACAAAGAGAAAGCATGTCATGAGGAGAGAGCAGAGACAAACTTTGGACTTTCTATCTGGTTTTCTGTTGTAGTTCTAACGAGCTTGTTCGCTGGTTTCGTCTCTGCAGCTGCGCCCTGGAGTAAGACCTCTTTTCGGCGCTCACCTTTAAATGGGGGCCGCAACTTTTTTGGCTGTCTTCACATTGCCGTATCTGGTTTTCTACTGACTGTTTTTAACTCGTCGCGTCCGGCTGCCAACTAACTCTTCACTGCTTTCTATCTCGCGCCCACTACTCTAACGGCGTTTTTCATTAGGGTTCCATTCAGCCAATCAGAACTCGTTGCTCATACGTTTCTATTTTTAACCTGGGCGTCCCTAATTATTTTACAAGTGTTACACGAGGGTAAATGAAAGCAAAGTATGTACTTATGCCAAGATTTATACAAACTTATGACAACGTTGCTTTAACTATGAAAAAAAGAAGAGACTAGTTAGCCAACAGTGGTCAACAGGAAAAGACGGAATAAATTTTCATGATTAGCTCTATTATTCAAACACTTTTTCATTAAAATTTAACCCAGTATGAGTGATAAAAAAAAGAAACGACAAGGGATCTATGATTTGCTTAACGCCGAAACCAAGCCGAAAATGTTCCGAAATAATTGGACTTTCTTTATGGTCTCCATGAAGCTAAGACCATAACCCCCTTGATTACGCTAGATGGGGCTAGTTTTAGAAAGCATAACAAATGCAGCTTCTCATCCAACAATTGGTTCGCTTAAAACTGATATTGAGGAGGAATGGAATAAAATGTCTCAAGAATTTATTTTGAAAGCATGCAAATCGTTACAAAGGCATGTTGATAGAATAATTGAAATGGACATAATTTTAAGCAATTTTATCTAACCTACAAATGAGACCCTAACAGATACTACCACTCTGAATCAGAGTGAACCTGGGAGTAATGTTAATGAAGAAGTACTTCACTCTCTCTTGTGCTCCATAATTGGAGACTCACACTCAGATGCAGTTTAGTGTTATACCTAGGAACCTCTCCCTTTTAGGGAGGTCTGAACCCCTTGCAGGTGATACAGTCAACGTATTCAAAGCCTCGCCGACAGGGCGTAGGAAGAATAAAAGAAGATGATATTTCACTCGAGTTCGGCCGTCCAAAGCGCGATCGGATGAAATGTGTTTCTTGTGGTTGGATGAGATGCGTTACTTCTTTGATGAAAAAGAAATGTCCTTTTTCTTACCTTAACCTCTCTTTCTCTTTCTAACCAAGCGAGAACTTCCGATTAAATGGTAGAAGGTCGAGTTGTAATCCTGACAAATAAAAAATATTTTAATAGCCACCATTAAAAGCTTTTGCAATGAAATTATTTTCGTATAAAACTTGTTCATAACTCGAAAATGTGAAAGCTATGCCAGGGTTAGCTGATCACTGCTGAAACTGTAAACAGGGAAGTTTATATTAGAAAGGTGGTCTAACGGTTATCGTCATAGGAAATGGACACGGCGACACAAGTTCAAATCCTGGCTGAGACTAATTGCATTTCACATAGCACTAATACTCTTGGAAAAGGTATGAATCCAATTATTCTCCCTCCAGCTATGGGTAAATAGTAGGGCAGACTAGGTTCTTCAGCCTTGGTGAGGCAACTTGTCTAGGAGAAGGAAAACTCTGAATTCAAACCTGTTAAACTTCGGTTTAAAATTGACCCCGTGTCACATCCTGCCCGAGCGGAGGGGTTGGTAAATATGATATGATTAGAAAGGAATTTCTAAATTTAATTTCTCGGTATTTAAAAATGTGAATAGGTTATCAAGTTTTGGGTCAATTTGTCAACTAGTTTGGCTTGTTAGTCATGAGTTATGCATATATGTGGATTTGTGGATCTAATCAAAGAGAGAGTGGAAACAGTTCATATTATCGCAGACTCAGAGTCGGGTGATAAAATCACGGATGGGTCGAGGTCAGACTGTAGCAATCTTTTTTTGTTGCAGCTTGCTCACTCTCGCCGGATAACCGATGTCTCTCCTCCTTCGTACAAAAGGACATCTATTGGCAAACATGGTTGGTCTAAACTGTACAAGCACGAGGGTTGATATTCTATTAAACACCAACCAACCAATCGAATCGTACGGTCAGAGGTCAGCTGTACAAGGAAGAAAAAGAAGCAAAAACGAATTCCGTGAATATATTTGCCATTTCTTTATTTTCTTCTTCAGTTTCTTCCTAGTCGGTGGGTGAGAGTGTGTCACACCTCACGGCTCCCTCGCTATCGTGATTATCCCATTCTGTCCAGCGGCCAGCTTCTCACTCTATGTTCTGTTCAACTATAATGGATCAGTTTGGGGTGGGCCGTGCCGGCCCAGCCCGGCAGCACAATCACACGACTCTGAGCTGTAACTCGACTGTCTATCTCCCGATTGCTTCCCTGGATATATGAGCCCTTGTCCCCGGAAAAAAAATTCTCGCACTTTTCGCGTGGACATCCCAAAATTAAAGTACGTAAGAAAATGATATCCTTGTCTACAGACCTCTGACTGTACAAGTTGGTTGGTTGGTTGGTTGGTATATATGTGGGTGATTTGGAAGCAAATAGTTAATTGATAATTTTGTTTTTAAACGAGTTGTTAGAGCTCATTTGTTAGCACACAGTTAAATGGTTTCAAGTATTCTTATCAAACACTAATAATTCCATTAAATATTATCCATTTCTTTACACACCATTAAATGGTTTAAGCTAATTCTATAATTCTATTTATCAAGTATTCCTATGTAATATAAACAATTTGTACACAGCTGCATGGTTTCAGATAACCAATGATAATCCTTAGTAAATGATTGAACAGTTCTATTCGACCCATAGATACAAGCTATCCGGTTCAGAATAGGACAGGTAGTAATGATAATGAAGGAGTACCCCACATTCTTCAAAGTTCCAAAACAGGAGAGTCACCATTAAATGCAATTTAGTGCCATACCTTGGACATTCGTTGGGAGTAGTCTTATCCTATGCTGAGGTGTAGATGACTTATTCGACAACCACAGCAAACAGGTGACTGACCGGGCTGGCGACGACGAACAGAATGGTTTACTTTGCATTAGTTTTATAGCATATCAACCATTGTAGGATATTTAATGTCAAATCCTCTTTATACATATATTAAATATATAGGATTTGGTTTAGTTAAGTTTTATGGCATATCAACCATTGTAGGATATTTAATGTCAAATCCTCTTTATACATATATTAAATATATAGGATTTGGTTTAGTTAAGTTTTATGGCATATCAACCATTGTAGGGTATTTAATGTCAAATCCTCTTTATACATATATTAAATATATAGGATTTGGTTTAGTTAAGTTTTATGGCATATCAACCATTGTAGGATATTTAATGTCAAATCCTCTTTATACATATATTAAATATATAGGATTTGGTTTAGTTAAGTTTTATGGCATATCAACCATTGTAGGGTATTTAATGTCTAATCCTCTTTATACATATATTAAATATATAGGATTTGGTTTAGTTAAGTTTTATGGCATATCAACCATTGTAGGGTATTTAATGTCTAATCCTCTTTATACATATATTAAATATATAGGATTTGGTTTAGTTAAGTTTTATGGCATATCAACCATTGTAGGGTATTTAATGTCAAATCCTCTTTATACATATATTAAATATATAGGATTTGGTTTAGTTAAGTTTTATGGCATATCAACCATTGTAGGATATTTAATGTCAAATCCTCTTTATACATATATTAAATATATAGGATTTGGTTTAGTTAAGTTTTATGGCATATCAACCATTGTAGGGTATTTAATGTCTAATCCTCTTTATACATATATTAAATATATAGGATTTGGTTTAGTTAAGTTTTATGGCATATCAACCATTGTAGGGTATTTAATGTCTAATCCTCTTTATACATATATTAAATATATAGGATTTGGTTTAGTTAAGTTTTATGGCATATCAACCATTGTAGGGTATTTAATGTCAAATCCTCTTTATACATATATATTAAATATATAGGATTTGGTTTAGTTAAGTTTTATGGCATATCAACCATTGTAGGGTATTTAATGTCTAATCCTCTTTATACATATATTAAATATATAGGATTTGGTTTAGTTAAGTTTTATGGCATATCAACCATTGTAGGGTATTTAATGTCAAATCCTCTTTATACATATATTAAATATATAGGATTTGGTTTAGTTAAGTTTTATGGCATATCAACCATTGTAGGGTATTTAATGTCTAATCCTCTTTATACATATATTAAATATATAGGATTTGGTTTAGTTAAGTTTTATGGCATATCAACCATTGTAGGGTATTTAATGTCAAATCCTCTTTATACATATATTAAATATATAGGATTTGGTTTAGTTAAGTTTTATGGCATATCAACCATTGTAGGGTATTTAATGTCTAATCCTCTTTATACATATATTAAATATATAGGATTTGGTTTAGTTAAGTTTTATGGCATATCAACCATTGTAGGGTATTTAATGTCTAATCCTCTTTATACATATATTAAATATATAGGATTTGGTTTAGTTAAGTTTTATGGCATATCAACCATTGTAGGGTATTTAATGTCTAATCCTCTTTATACATATATTAAATATATAGGATTTGGTTTAGTTAAGTTTTATGGCATATCAACCATTGTAGGATATTTAATGTCAAATCCTCTTTATACATATATTAAATATATAGGATTTGGTTTAGTTAAGTTTTATGGCATATCAACCATTGTAGGATATTTAATGTCAAATCCTCTTTATACATATATTAAATATATAGGATTTGGTTTAGTTAAGTTTTATGGCATATCAACCATTGTAGGGTATTTAATGTCTAATCCTCTTTATACATATATTAAATATATAGGATTTGGTTTAGTTAAGTTTTATGGCATATCAACCATTGTAGGGTATTTAATGTCTAATCCTCTTTATACATATATTAAATATATAGGATTTGGTTTAGTTAAGTTTTATGGCATATCAACCATTGTAGGGTATTTAATGTCAAATCCTCTTTATACATATATATTAAATATATAGGATTTGGTTTAGTTAAGTTTTATGGCATATCAACCATTGTAGGGTATTTAATGTCTAATCCTCTTTATACATATATTAAATATATAGGATTTGGTTTAGTTAAGTTTTATAGCATATCAACCATTGTAGGGTATTTAATGTCAAATCCTCTTTATACATATATTAAATATATAGGATTTGGTTTAGTTAAGTTTTATAGCATATCAACCATTGTAGGATATTTAATGTCTAATCCTCTTTATACATATATTAAATATATAGGATTTGGTTTAGTTAAGTTTTATGGCATATCAACCATTGTAGGGTATTTAATGTCAAATCCTCTTTATACATATATATTAAATATATAGGATTTGGTTTAGTTAAGTTTTATGGCATATCAACCATTGTAGGGTATTTAATGTCTAATCCTCTTTATACATATATTAAATATATAGGATTTGGTTTAGTTAAGTTTTATGGCATATCAACCATTGTAGGGTATTTAATGTCAAATCCTCTTTATACATATATTAAATATATAGGATTTGGTTTAGTTAAGTTTTATGGCATATCAACCATTGTAGGGTATTTAATGTCTAATCCTCTTTATACATATATTAAATATATAGGATTTGGTTTAGTTAAGTTTTATGGCATATCAACCATTGTAGGGTATTTAATGTCAAATCCTCTTTATACATATATTAAATATATAGGATTTGGTTTAGTTAAGTTTTATGGCATATCAACCATTGTAGGGTATTTAATGTCTAATCCTCTTTATACATATATTAAATATATAGGATTTGGTTTAGTTAAGTTTTATGGCATATCAACCATTGTAGGGTATTTAATGTCTAATCCTCTTTATACATATATTAAATATATAGGATTTGGTTTAGTTAAGTTTTATGGCATATCAACCATTGTAGGGTATTTAATGTCTAATCCTCTTTATACATATATTAAATATATAGGATTTGGTTTAGTTAAGTTTTATGGCATATCAACCATTGTAGGGTATTTAATGTCAAATCCTCTTTATACATATATTAAATATATAGGATTTGGTTTAGTTAAGTTTTATGGCATATCAACCATTGTAGGGTATTTAATGTCTAATCCTCTTTATACATATATTAAATATATAGGATTTGGTTTAGTTAAGTTTTATGGCATATCAACCATTGTAGGGTATTTAATGTCAAATCCTCTTTATACATATATTAAATATATAGGATTTGGTTTAGTTAAGTTTTATGGCATATCAACCATTGTAGGGTATTTAATGTCTAATCCTCTTTATACATATATTAAATATATAGGATTTGGTTTAGTTAAGTTTTATGGCATATCAACCATTGTAGGGTATTTAATGTCAAATCCTCTTTATACATATATTAAATATATAGGATTTGGTTTAGTTAAGTTTTATGGCATATCAACCATTGTAGGATATTTAATGTCAAATCCTCTTTATACATATATTAAATATATAGGATTTGGTTTAGTTAAGTTTTATAGCATATCAACCATTGTAGGATATTTAATGTCAAATCCTCTTTATACATATATTAAATATATAGGATTTGGTTTAGTTAAGTTTTATGGCATATCAACCATTGTAGGGTATTTAATGTCAAATCCTCTTTATACATATATTAAATATATAGGATTTGGTTTAGTTAAGTTTTATGGCATATCAACCATTGTAGGGTATTTAATGTCAAATCCTCTTTATACATATATTAAATATATAGGATTTGGTTTAGTTAAGTTTTATGGCATATCAACCATTGTAGGATATTTAATGTCAAATCCTCTTTATACATATATTAAATATATAGGATTTGGTTTAGTTAAGTTTTATAGCATATCAACCATTGTAGGATATTTAATGTCAAATCCTCTTTATACATATATTAAATATATAGGATTTGGTTTAGTTAAGTTTTATGGCATATCAACCATTGTAGGGTATTTAATGTCAAATCCTCTTTATACATATATTAAATATATAGGATTTGGTTTAGTTAAGTTTTATGGCATATCAACCATTGTAGGATATTTAATGTCAAATCCTCTTTATACATATATTAAATATATAGGATTTGGTTTAGTTAAGTTTTATAGCATATCAACCATTGTAGGATATTTAATGTCAAATCCTCTTTATACATATATTAAATATATAGGATTTGGTTTAGTTAAGTTTTATGGCATATCAACCATTGTAGGGTATTTAATGTCTAATCCTCTTTATACATATATTAAATATATAGGATTTGGTTTAGTTAAGTTTTATAGCATATCAACCATTGTAGGGTATTTAATGTCAAATCCTCTTTATACATATATTAAATATATAGGATTTGGTTTAGTTAAGTTTTATGGCATATCAACCATTGTAGGGTATTTAATGTCAAATCCTCTTTATACATATATTAAATATATAGGATTTGGTTTAGTTAAGTTTTATGGCATATCAACCATTGTAGGGTATTTAATGTCAAATCCTCTTTATACATATATTAAATATATAGGATTTGGTTTAGTTAAGTTTTATAGCATATCAACCATTGTAGGGTATTTAATGTCAAATCCTCTTTATACATATATTAAATATATAGGATTTGGTTTAGTTAAGTTTTATGGCATATCAACCATTGTAGGGTATTTAATGTCTAATCCTCTTTATACATATATTAAATATATAGGATTTGGTTTAGTTAAGTTTTATGGCATATCAACCATTGTAGGGTATTTAATGTCAAATCCTCTTTATACATATATATTAAATATATAAGATTTGGTTTGGTTGTGTTTTATGGCATATCAACCTTTGAAGGTTATTTAGTACGAAATCCTCTATGTACATATATGTTTAATATATATAATTTGCTTTCGTTTGTTTTTATGGCATACCAACTATTATGGGTTATGTAATGCCAAATTTTGTTTTTGCATATATTTTAAATGTATATGATTTATCAGTTGGTAATATTTTGAAAGAAACCAGAGCTCATTTGTTTGCACACAGTTAAATGGTTTCAAGTATTACTATATAACAGTAACAATTTGTCATCAGTCATTTGTTTGCACGCATTTAAATAGATGTACATGATATGTAAGTGATTAGTTGCTCGAAAAGTTCATTGTTTACAAACAAGCAAACATCTGTAAAAAGAAAGAAAGAAAGAAAGAAAGAAAAGAAGAAAGAAAGAAAGAGAAGAAGAAGAAAGAAAAAGGAAGACGAAAGGAAAAAAGGAAGAACAGAAAAAGAGAAATAAGATAGACAAGAAAAATAAACGGGAAAAAAAGAAAAAAGTACAGAAAAAGAGAAAGAAAGAAAGACAGGGAAAAGAAAGACGGAAAAAAAGAAAGAAAGTACAGAAAAAGAGAAAGAAAGATAGATAGGAAAAAGAAAGACGGAAAAAAAAGAAAGAAAGTACTGAAAAAGAGAAAGAAAGATAGACAGGAAAAAGAAAGACGGAAAAGATAAGGTCGATGAGTTAGAACTAATTTGTTTGTATAGCAGAATGGATACTGTTACTAGACAATTTAATGGTTTCAATTATTGCTAACCAACACTAATAATTCAATTCTATATTAATCATTTGTTTAGATATAATCAAGAGGTTACAAGTATTGCTATTTGACACAAATCATTCTATTCAATATTAATCAACATTTTACCTATTGATAGGATCCGATCAAGCGCTATCACACCGGGGCAGAGTGGACCTGGGAGCAATGGCAATGAAGAAGTACTATGCGTTTCCCAAAGCCTCAGCATTATTGAAGTCTCATCATCAGATTGTTTAGTGTCATGTCCAGGACACTCGTTGGGGGAGTCTTACCTCTATGCAGAGATGCAGTCGGTGTATTCTACAACCCCAGCCGACTGGACTGTCGACGATTTGAGTTTATGATTAAAAACTAACCGTTTCATCCCCATCAAGTTATAATCTTCTTTTACTTTATCGTCTATGAAAATTTGCCTTAATTTCCCTAAATTCTTTTAGCTGTTCTTTTTATATTACCAAACGCTACCTGTGCCTATCCCCATCGCACAGACAAAATTTCCTTTACATTCATATGCATACATATATACAACATCTATAGGCATACATTCGCATCTCTCTACAACCGTAAATCATTTGTATTAAGAATAGTTACTTGAAAATATAATTGTTGACTAAGGATTATTAATATTAGTTACTTGAAGACCTATAACAGGTGCCCGTGGTGTAATGGTTATCGTCGTAGGAAATGGACACGGCGACACGAGTTCAAATCTTCGACGAGACTGATTGCATTTCACATAGCACTAATACCCTTGGGAAAGCTATGAATCCAATTATTCTCCCTCCAGCTATGGGTAAATAGTCGGACAAACTGGGTTCTTCAGCCTTGGTAAAGCAACTAGTCTAAGAGAAGGAAAACTCTGAATTCAAACCTGTTAAACTCTGCTTAAAAAACTTACCTTGTATCATATCCTGCCCGAGCGGAGGGGTTGGGTAAATAGGATAACAGTGTACAAACAAATGACTATCATTAGATAGAAGTACTTACTTCAAACCATATAATTATAAGTATTGTTAGTTGGTTGGTTGGGTTTGGTTTTTATGGCATATCAACCATTGTAGGTTGTTTAATGCCAAATCCATTTTTATACATAAACAGTTCTATTTCAAACAATGCAGTTTAACATGTGTACAATTTTTTGTTTACACACAGTTAAATATACAAACTATCCCATTTCAAACTATTCAGTTTAGTGTAATTATAGTTGAAATGTCAAACAGTTCTAATTGATCAGAGTGGACTTAAGAGTGATGGCAATAAAGGGGTACTCCACATTCCCCAGAGCTCCATTATTGGAGCCTCAATATCAGATTGTTTAGTGTCATATCCAGGACACTCGTTAGGGGAGTCTTACTCCTCTGCAACCCCAGCAGACCGGTGCATAATTATTAGTATTAGATAGGAATATTTTCAATCATTGTACTGTGTGCAAATTATTTGTATTTAATAGAAATACTCGAAACCTTTCGCTTATGGGAAAAATCACTTAAGAAACAACTAGACAAAAATGAACGCAACTCCCTAAAATCTAGGCATAAAATAACCCGAGACTGGTTGACATGCCTTTAAAATCAACCAGTCAATCCTTTCTAAGAACCTTTTCCAATAAGCGCTAAAGAAAGTAAAAAAGAAAACAAACTAAGATACTAAGTTCTAACAAACGCTTAAAGCATTATTGATTCGCTTCTATCGATATCAATTGATGTCTAGACCACAGTTTATTTATTTTTTCCGAAAAAGGGATCTGACGAAAGATCCACCACCGAGGTTAATGTCTCTGCATGATCCGCTTCTTTTACAGGCATGTAGCCCTATAACCTGTATTGGGATATCTCCTACACAAGTGGTCACCACGGATGCACCATTGCCTAGTCGGCTAGTGCTGTAGAATACACAGACTTAATCTCTGCAGAGGAGTAAGGGCACCTCGGGTGGTGTAATGGTTAGCAAGGTAGACTAGCAAACCTACACGAGTGAGTTCGATTCTCATTGGGTGCCCAATTCATGCGGCCTTGTGCTACATCTAAGCAAAAAAAAAAAAAAGCTTAGTAAATTACCTCTGCAGAGGAGTAAGACTAACCCAAAGAGTGTCCTGATATAACACTAAACAATCTGATGTTGAGGCTCAGTAATGTTGAAACTTTGGGGAATTCTGAGTACCCCTTCATTGCCATCACTCCCACGTCCTATCTATTAGTCAAATAGAACTAAACTGTGTACTTATGCTTAACTGAAGCGTTTAAAATTAACTTTTAGATCATTTAACTGTGTATAAACAAATGACTGACGTTTAATTGAATTGTTAGTGATACATTGTAATACTTGGAAACATGTAACTTTGACTTATGTTAAAGTGAATTGTTTAAAACAATTGTTTTTAAATTGTGTGTAAACAAAAAACTGTACTTATGATAAACTGAGTTTTTTGAAAATAAGGGAAAACATCTAATTGTGTGCAAAAGCAAAAAAACAAAACAAAACAAAAAAAAAAACAAAAAAAAAAAACAAACAAACAAACAAAAAAAACAAAAAAAGAACAAAGCCCAGCTCGAGGTTATTTAAGACTGTTTTCTTCAAAATTTATTTAGAAATTATATATTCAATATTTGCATAAAAAGGATTTGGCATTAAATGAGCTACAATGGTCGATATGCCATGAAACCAAACCAAACCAAACCAAACCAAACCAAACCAATTCAAACAAAACTCCTACATAAGAAAACCTCTCATATTAAAGATTTCTATTGTTCACTATTGTTCACTAAACCTATATTGAATTTTATTCTATTAATCAGTTTAAGCGGGTAGTGGGGACTGGTGAAGTGGTAAATGTGCTGGACTGTGATATCATAGCCGTAATACATCAAACGTTCTATCAGTAGAAAAGGAACCTTTTCTTATAGACAAATCGTGATAAATTTAAAAAAAAAAGTGTGATACTAACTAGGGTTCTGCTGTTGTGTAATATACATCTCATGATTACCAACATGAAGTATTCGTAGACAAAAAATTATCACTTTTCCTCTTTCTCTTTCTTTCTCTGTCTTTCTCTCTTTCTCATTCCCATTGAAAATGTTTACAAACAAGCAAACATCTGTAAAAAAAAAGAAAGAAAGAAAGAAAAAAAGAAGAAAGAGAAGAAGAAAGAAAAAGGAAGACAGAAGGAAAAAAAAAGAAGTACAGAAAAAGAGAAAGAAAGACAGGAAAAAGAAAGACGGAAAAAAAGAAAGAAAGTACAGAAAAAGAGAAAGAAAGATAGACTGAAAAAAGAAAGACTGAAAAAAAGAAAGAAAGTACAGAAAAAGAGAAAGAAAGAAAAACAGGAAAAAGAAAGGTGGAAATAAAGAAAGAATGTACAGAAAAAGAAAAAGAAAGATAGACAGGAAAAAGAAAGACGGATAAAAAGAAAAAAAGTACAGAAAAAGAGAAAGAAAGAAAGACAGGAAAAAGAAAGGTGGAAATAAAGAAAAAAGTACAGAAGAAGAGAAAGAAAGAAAGACAGAAAAAGAAAGACGAAAAAAAAAAGGACAAAAGAAGAGAAAGAAAGATAGGCAGGAAAAAGAAAGATGGAAAAAAGAAATAAAGAACAGAAAAAGAGAAAGAAATTTGAAAAAAGATAAAACAGAAAGAAAGAAAGGAGATTAATAAAAAAAGGGAAAGAAAGATGAAAAGAAGTGTATAAAAAAGATTTTGAGGAGAGCGAAAGAAGGAAATAAAAAAGGATGGAAGTGAATAAAAGGAGAAAGAAAGAAAGAAAGAAAGAGAGAGCGAAAAAAAAACGAAAGAAAAAAGAAAAAGAGTATATTAAAAAACATTTTAACTATCAAAAGAAAATAAAGAAAGAAAGAAAGCGTATAAAAAACCGAAAGAAAGAAAGACTGAAAGAAAAGAAAAGAAAGTAAGAGAAAGGAGCAAAGAAATATAGGAGATTTTTAAAGAAATAAAAAAAAAACAAAGAAAGAAAGAAAGATTGATAGAAAGAAAGAAAGAAGCAAAGAAAAGTAGGAGATGGTTAAAGAAATGAAAATATGAAAGAAAGAAAGGAAGAAGGAAAGAGAAGAAATGAAAGAAAAAGAAGGAAGCAAAGAACGATAGGAGATTGTTAAATGAATAAAAAAAGTGAAAGAAAGAAAGAAAGAAAGAATGGAAGAAAGAAAGAGAAGAAAAAAAAGAAGGAAGCAAAGAACGATAGGAGATCGTTAAAGAAATGAAAAAAAGCGAAAGAAAGAAAGAAAGAAAGAAAGAAAGTAATTTAGCAAAAAAGTTAGCGTCGAAAGTGCAGGACAAAGAAAAGACGAAATATAAGCTTAAAGAAGACACTTAATTTCACATATAATATGCACGATGGATTTTTCCGTCATTTTGGTTGAAAAATATGTCCAATACAGCCGCAAATATAGTTTACGAGATTGATGAAACAAGGTCTCTAATCCTATAAAACAAGTTTGAGACTAAATAGAATAATGAAACTACTATCAAAATGAAGTAAATTTATTTCTCTTCAAAATTACGAGGGCGGATTGATAAATAAAGTCCTCTACCCTACAAAACAAATTTTAGTCTAGATAGAATAATGAAGCTTGTATAAACATGAAGCAAATTTATATCTATTCAATATTCGTGGTGGCTATATGTAAAATAATTCTCAATAATCTGAAAACTTATTCTATCCAAACGGTGTTACTGTGTTCATAACATATGGAGTAGATACCGAGAAAATAAATTGAAAGCTTTATTTTCTGAACGCTCCACATTATATATATATATATATATATATATATATATATATAACAAAATATTAAAGCAGCAAAATAGTAAACAAGGTTCACATATTCTTGAAGCCCTACACGTTAGAAATAAAAGTCCCAACCTCAATAAAATTAATTTCGAATTCCTGTGCTAATCTACTCAAATGTTGCCATTTATAGAACCAAATTAAAAAAAAAAACAAACGCTACAGTATAAGTCCAGTCTACAAGGCACACACACACACACACATATATATATATATATATATATATATATATATATCAATTAGCCAACGAAGTCAACCTACAACATCTTTGATACCAAGCTAAAGTTCTAGACACAGAAACAAACAGGGAAATGAGATTTTAAATTATCCCCTGTCAAAATTCGACTATAGTGGAACAGATTTTGTTCATATAACTTGATAAAGTAAGATAATTTATGAATAGTTTTCTGGTGTTAATACACTTCTCTTTCAACCATTCTGGTATGAAATATTATATATATATATATATATATATATATATATATATAGAGTCATCCACAGACACACTGTTTCGTTGAATCACAATTCTTCAGTGTGGCTAGACACGTAGGACGCTTGAAGCTGGGGTCGAAACCGGCCAACTTTACGTTAGACTTAGTATCATACCGCTCAGCCAACAGGCGAACCACATCAACTCGGGAATTATAAGATATTAAGTAGTAGCTTTTGTTTGTTTACATTTATACCTTACCGGATACCAGATTGCTCAATTTATTCGAAGAGCTTTGCATTATGCGAGTGGCAGCCGTAAATTCCTTCAGCCAAGTGCTCAATCCCCATGGTTAAGCATATATATATATATATATATATATATATATATATATATGTAAAATCCTTTTATAAACTAAAATGATTTTTTTAGCTCTGCACGTTGAATGTTGATGCATTCTTAATCCCAAATTAATTATACATCAATTGCCGTGGGCATTGGGCACTTAAATTGAATACTCCTGCCCTTTGAATTTCTTCCTCGGAAATATATATATATATATATATATATATATATATAACGCAATGGGTAAAAGTATATATGTGCATGTTTTATATTGCTGTATGAGTATGCGTGTGAAAACTTTTCTATGTCGCTCAAAGAGTCTATTACAAAGAGGTTAATCAAAAATCAAAAATTACAAATATATAAAAATAAAAATTATGAAAAAAGCCCCAAAACAAACAAACAAAAAAAGACAAAATAAAACTTATAAATGTTTTTCGTGGTATGAGGCATGCTTGGCAGTACTCGAAGTGAGCAAGAATTGCATTACCATGCCAAAGAAAATTTAAAGACTTAAAGTTCTTATAAAACCGTATATATATATATATATATATATATATATATAAAGAACAGTATATTTTTCCGGAAGAGAACTGATGCTGCACTTTGATCTACGCCGTTGACCCAGCGAGACGCATTTTGATATTTGATTCATTTTTAACAGTAAAGAGCAGGTACTACACTTTGATGAAAATATATGTAAATTTTACTTAGTTGTTCTTTTTTCACTTGTATTGTAGAAATCCAAATATTATATCTCTGAATTTTCCACAAAATCTTAACACTTCTCTCTCTCTCTCTCTCTCTCTCTCTCTCTAAATATATATATATATATATATATATTTGTTTATGCATTTATTTATTTATCTATTATTGATAAGTTGGAAACATACTCATGAAATTTTCATGAATTTACAAAGTAAAAACATAACCCTATTTGTCTTTCTGCATACATAGGTATGTACCTGTGTGAATACACTCTTGTATACATTACATACGCATCCATGAGTTTATTCACACCTACACCTACACATATTCTGGGCACGTTTGCAATATACTCATGAAAAATTCAAGAATTTCTGGACCCAAAACTAAAATCTTTATTCACACACACACACACACACACACACACACACACACACACACACACACACATATATATATATATATATATATATATATATATATATATGCACATTAAAATATGCGGCAAATTTGTCGGCGACAAGTAGCGTTTTGGGTGAGTTTGTATGGAATGCATAAAACAGGCCACATTTGTTGACTAATGCAAAATACATAAAACATGAGATAAACAAAGCAAGTCATAATAAGGAATTAACAAAACAACTCGTCTCACATTGGGACAACAAACAAGACAGACAGAAGATGAGAAAGAGATGATCATATCGTCATGTTATATATATATATATATATATTAGAAAAAGATGTAAATCCGACAGTATCACACACATATACACACATATATATATATATATATATGTGTGTGTGTATACACACACACACACACACACACACATATATATATTATCATTCAGATTTTCTTGAGTGTCCTCTTCTGTGTACGCCTGAATTCGAATCTACCCTTGGACTTGAGGCAACCATGATGATACGGCGGATTTATTTAATGGATAGGGTTCTCTTTAATATGTATATACTTACCCAACCCATCAGCCACACAGGAGGCGATACAAGGTTTGTTTTTAAACTGACAACAGCTGGTTCGAATTCAGTTTTCATTCTCCTTTTCTAGTTGCTTTCGAAGGGTTACAGGCTCAGTCTGCTCTTCTATTTAGGGGGAACTAATGGATTCATGCCTTTCTTAAGGGCATGAGGGCGAAGCAAAACGCATATAACCTAGTCCAGGATTAACTCGATGGTTTGGTTTGGTTTCATGGCATATCAACCATTGTTGGTTATTTAATGCCGAATCCAGTTTATTCATGTATATCAAATACATATGATTTGGTTTGGTTTAGTTTTATGGCATATCAAACATTTTAGGTTAATTAATGCCAAATCCGGTTTATACATATACATTAGATATATATGATTTGTAAACATTAGTCAATAAAGTTAAATGGTTCCATGTACTGCTATGTATCACTGACAATTCAAAAAACATCAGTCGTTTGTTTACATACAGTGACATGATCAAGCAGTTCTATGTCAAACAATTTAGTTTAGCATAAGTCATTTGTTTACTTAGAGTTTAAATGTCAAACAGTTCTATTTGACCAATTTGTCAGGTGGAACTGAGAGCAATGGCAATAAAGCGGTACTCCGCATTACCCAAAGCCTGCCATCAGATTGTTCAATGTCATATCAGGACACTCGTTAGGGAGTCTTAACCGTCTGCAGAGAGAGAGAGAGAGAGAGAGAGAGAGAGAGAGAGAGAGAGAGAGAGAGAGAGTATTCTACAGCCCCAGCCAACTGGATCACTCGTTGAGAGAGTCTTATCCCTCTGTAGAGATGGAATCCGGGTATTCTACAACCCCAGTCGACTGAGCCACTCGTCGCCGTGTGTTTGTGTGGGGGAGTCTTACCCCTCTGCAGATTTACAGTCGGTGTATTCAACCGTCCCTTCTGCTGTCGGTGTATTGTTCAGCTCCCTCAGTCGACTAGATATCATATGACGATAACCGTGACGCTTTGTATGTACATGTTCCTAATATTTGTTGTATTTTACTCTTTACGAATTTTTCCTACCAGTTTTGTTTAGTGGTCTTTCACTGGAATCTCAGTGACAGCTAGTCTTCTCAGGTTTCCCGGACTTTTTTGAGTATTTGGCGAGTCCCTGTGGCATAGAAGCTAACGTGCTAGACTGCGACATCGTAGTAAGCGGGTTCGAACTCCAGTCACGCTATTACGTGCACTTTTGGACTAATACCCTTTGGAAAGGTATGAACTAATTTTTCACCCCCTCCATCTATGGGTCTAAATATTACCATTACTTTTCTTCTACATAGATGGCTTTGGCATTAAATAATCCAAGAAGGTTGATATGTCATTAAATAAAAAAACCGAGCCAAACCAAACCTATCCCATAACAATAATAATCTGTTTGCCCACTTTCTGACTCACACCCTTGAGAAAAGTATGGAGTCCTTATTCTCTCTGCTATGGGTTAGATAGTGCCTCCGTTGTTCTTTTTTAAGGATGGCTTTGGCATTAAATAACACACGGAGGTTGAAATGCCATTAAAGAAAGAAACCAAACCAAAACATTCTTGGAGCACTCTTGCTGATCTTAATGCTGTCCTTTGTGTAATCTGACTTTGTGTAAGACTGACAAGGATTGGGCGATCCGCTTGTATTTCAAAGTCTCAGAGAAATTTATGTCTTATTTTTTGGATAGATTCAGGTTTGTTCCGGTATTATTTGGTAGTATGGTGAAAACTTAATTTCTTGTACAATTCCCAGTTGATCACATTATTCACCCAATCATGTCTATTTTGTACTCCTTTTGCGCAAGTTTGCTGCATTCGATTATTATGTGATGAGCTGTTGCCTCTATTTTCCGCATAATCTACTGATTCTATTCTGTTGCGTATAATCAATTTTCGCTTTGATACAATTGGTCCTTATAACATTATTAAGTGCTTCTATTCAAAGACATTATGTTTCTCTCTTGAAGTTCCACGATCATAACTATGTCCTGGTAATCTCGTGTGCAATCTCCCTGATTGTATTTTCTGTTCATTGCTGCTTCCTGGAATTTGTTGTTTTAGTGTTTGTGTTACATAATTGCGGAAGGATTTTTTTATATTATCATTTTTCGTTGGTTATATCTTATCTTTCGGTTTAGTTAGGCTTAGACCTTTTCAGCTTAGTGCACGGGTAGGGGCACACATTGAGCGCAGGTGTTCACGCACGCACGGGGAGGATGTGACAATCACAGATGTAATAATAAAAGCCCCGGACAAGAAATGAGCTGGGGATGTGAATGACGTCATGCCCGGAAGCGATGGGCTAGGATTCTTGGGTATTTTGAAAAAAGCAGTGAGTTGAGGTTTGGACCTAGACGAGTCCAGTTGTTTGCTGCGGGGTGCGCGCGCATTGATTGGGTCAGTGAGTTGAGAGCTGACGCTGGACGAACAGTCAGCATAGTAAAAAAATTGTGTCTCTCTCTCCTCGTGTCGAAAGGCTAAAAGTCAAGAAGATAATAAAAGTTTCGTACCTGAACCAAGAGAGTCGTCAGTGTTTCGCGGGATTCCTATGCAGGTGAACGTTTAACACATCCGTATATATGCATTATGTACAGTTCACATATTCGTAGATTATGGCTATGTTACATTTGTTGTTGAGTTATCTAAGTTGAATTTGCTGTTGCAGTAATTAGACTTTTTTTTTTTGTTGAATTCCTTGAGTCCTCGAATTGATGCATCTGCACAATCCTCTGACGAGTCCTCTCCCTCCTTCTTTTCTTGACACATAGAGTCTGTCAATATCATCTGTCAAGTATAAAGCCATGTTGATTGTCATTAATTTCCTTGTTCTAAGTCCACCTTTATGAGCTCCTCCCTTGTCCATTTTAAGAAGGGTACAGAGCATCTTATATGAGAAATTTTCCAGATTTTCATTCCTTTGATGAGATTTCTGATGCAGCGCTTGGTTTCGAGCAGTTTTCTTGTTCTTCCGGGGTTCTCTTCTCTTATTTTTGCTTTCACCTCTATTAGTTTGATTCTATCTGCTTCCAATATTCCTAAGTACTTGTAATTTTCTTTTCTCTTAGAGACCTGATGCTTTCCTGATTTGATAGTTCAATTCCTTCTGTTGTTTCCATTGTCCCGTTTTTCATTATAAGTATGACACATTAAGATGAATTATCAACCTGATACAAAGAAAATAAAACATTTTTGGTGCAAGATATGACAAATTCCATTGCTATATCCTGTTTGTATATTCTTATCAGTTTGTATATTCTTTTCAATGTTTCTCGTTCTTTTTCATTTTTGGTAAACACGTGATGCCTTCAATAAGTTTCCAGACTTTTTTTTGTACAGACATTGAAAATTGTCGTAGACTCTTGAAAATTCACTATGTTATTGCTATACATCTTATGAGATGACTGACCAATTTTAATTATTTCAGATTCAAATCAACTGCTATAGCAGCAATTGGAATACACCCTACTAAAACCTGATTGTCACAGCTGGTGAATTTCAAAAATGCAATATGCACGGGAAGACACTTTACAAGAACGATATGCAATAAAATTCTGTTTTAAACTTGGAAAAATGATGCCACAGAAACGTATGGAATGCTTCAGACTGCTTTTCGACCATCTTGCATGAATCGACCATCAGTTTTTGAGTGGCACAAGAGATTCAAAGAAGGCAGAGAGTCTGTGAGGGATGATGAGAGGTGTGGGAGGAGCAAGGAAGTCAATACAACAGAGTTGATTGGCCAAAAGATAAAGGTTAGGGTTACTATGTTGAGGTTTTAAAGGAGTTCAGGAAGGGATTCCGGTGGAAGAGGCCAGCACTCTTCAAATCGGGTCAGTGGCATTTTGACCAGGACAATGCACCAGTCCACAACTCCATCCTTGTCACAGACTATTTGACCAAGATGGGCATCAAGACAGTTCCTCACCGTTCTTATAGTCAAGGCCTTGCTCCCTGTGACTTTTGGTTATTCCCGAAGCTCAGAGGCTGTCATTATGAGACAATTGAGGAGATGAAAGAGGCTGTGAAGAAGGTCATTGACACGCTCACACAAGAGGACTTCGATGGGGCCTTCCAGAATTTGTTGGAACGGTCCAACAAGTGCATTGCAGCCGGTGAAGATTACTTCGAAGGCGACTAGAGTTTCAGGTGTGTACTATCAATAAAAGTGCCCATACGAAAAAAGTCTGGAAAGTAATTTTAAGGATCCTCGTATCTGAAAATCATCTATATACATCAGGTACATTAGTTTGGCCTGTGATTTTGTAAACTTTTTACTCCCTGTTCATTTGCCGAGTATTTTATTGAGTAGATTATTGAGTAGTTTCACAGTTATTTGTTTTAGCAATGACGAGAGTGAGTCTTCTTCTGCTACGCTTTGCCCTCCAGCTGTTTATTCCTCTTTCTTGTTTTCTATGGCTTTTGAAGATGAAGTTGTTGACTTTGTCGGATATTTTGTTCATTTTCAGACATTCCATTATCCAAGTTTTCGGGACCATATTGTAACTTCATTGAACCCCTCATAAGAAAGTTGAATGAATAAAAAAAAAAAAGATAAATAAATAAAGCAGACAGTAGTCGCCAAATAACAAAGCAGAGGTACTCATTGTAGTTAAGAATGACTAAGGAAAACTGTATATCCGAAATCTTGTGCGCATGTGCACAGGAAGCGGATGCCTCTGCTCTCGACTCGACCGGCGGAAGTGTGGGGACAATTTGAAGTACTTTTGAGAGTCGACGGCAGGGTGCGATAAGATGAAGGCGCCAGTAGAACACGGGTTTATGAGCCCTAATTTTTTTGTGGGGGGCGTTAGACTACTCAATCAGGAAAAAATTCAAGGTCAGTGTCTGCTGTCTCTTTCCCACTAGGATATGCTGATTATTTTGTCTGTCTGAAGGTCGTTTCATGTTTCCCTACTCCCTTTATTTCTCCTGGTGACTGCTAGCTACATTGTTGTAAATAAACCTTTGGTGTATGTTTAACAGAGTTTCAGATTTATCAACTTGTTACTACGGCGTGTGACACGATGTGCGATGAAATACTTAATATGTAACAATTAAAATTTATGAAATATATGAAAATTAATGTATATATATATATATATATATATATATATATATATATATATCAAAAACAAAAAGATCCTTAAAATAAGTATATTTTTGTTCAAGGCTTATATTGACCTAAAAAGCTGGTTGATTGTTCCGAAAGGTCAGTTAAGTTCGAGACAATTGTTTTTGATTTTAAAGGTCAGCGAATTTATTTAATTTTTCAGTTGTCAACTAACTTCATCGATCATAATGATGAAACGGGTCATTTCGTAAAACATATTTTTCTAGTCCTAATCATAAAGGTCAATGTCAAAAGGGAGATTTAATTTTGCTCCACCCTAAATAAAGGTGAGCTGGGCATGGCTCATCCAGTCAAGTGAGGCTGAGAATTTTTTGTTCGACCCCATTGCTCTAAACCTGTTCCCATTGGTCAAAGCATCTAAAAAGGGTTTTCCTAATACCTGTAAGATATAATCCTGAACAAGGATTGGCTGACCAATGGAAATACGACTCCTAATTGTCTTTTATTGGACAACCAATCAGAAACCTTTTTTAGTCCAGATATTGATCTATAAAAATGGGTTGGTAAAACAAATCTTCAGAGAGGATGAGAAAAGGGACTAAGAAGAAACTGAAGACTTCCAAAGAAGCATCCCTTCCATTCTAGACCCGAGGCACTCTGAACAACCTTCAGACTTTACAAAAATTCAAAGTCCCAGACTTTAGAGACATTAGTGTCATTCTAACCGCATCTCATTGTCACTCTTCCTCTCTCAATATTCTTTCTTCTTCTTTTGGCCTGGAAAGCAAACATCGTTTGTTTGTTATTTATTGTCTCAGAAAAGTGTTTCAATAAAAACGACTTTTTGTTGTTTGTTAAATAACGGGTTATTTCTTTGAGTTTGTATTCTTTGATTTGCTAGACAATCTAGCCACTCATATTACCTGACCGTCAGAAGAAGATCCGGCTGAATTGTGCCCCACCCTGCGTGGATCTTTCAAACACGGCGTGAGCACGGAAGGATTTGACAAAGCAAACAGTCGGAAGCTAATGTGGTAGTCACGAACACAATTGCCACAACAAGTACTGTGACTAGTAGTTACACCACATTATGCTCCGTGACTAGCATAGGACCACAGGCGAAGTCACAACGGTGGTCTAAAGTCTCTTTAGTACCACTAGAGTACAATATCATAGGCCTTTTTTCGAGCAATCCATGCCATGGCTCCATTTTTCCGCTTTGTTTTGGCTTCCTTTCGAATATACTGATCTATCTATATATATATATATATATATATATATATTGTAGGTCGTTTGTACCCCTTATTCCCTTTGCGGTATCCTTTCTGTTCTTCCACTGCATTCAGGCGAGTAATAGATTTTTTCTTTCACATCTGCAGTTAGGATTTTCCACATCACACATAAACATGTTATCACTTTGTAGTTGCTAGGAATGGTTCTTTTTGGGAGGCTTTCTGGAACAGGGTAGTTTTTCACTCCTCTATCCATTCAGTTATTCTTGCAACAGGATTGAGCAGCTAATGGAGAGTCGAAGTTATAAAGAGAGCAGTTGAAAAAATTTGTGGGGAAGGAGAGAGTGGAGAAAAAACAATAATAAGAAAAAGCAGACAGAGAGTCTACGGAACGTCCTGCTAACCTGAGTAAGTAAGGCCAAAGTACTCCTTGTAGGTCAGCCAGTCACGAGTGAATAACTACGGTAATTAAAAATGAATAGAAAAAACAGGGCTCCCCAATTTTCTGCGTAGTTGTGGAACCACAGGAAACAGATATGTTCCTCCCTCTGACACCAGGCGGAAGTAAGGATACGACTAAGGTTTGAAAGTTAGTTGGCTGGGAGACTTGATGAAGTTAAGACATCAGTTGAGCTCCAGCCAGGAAAATGTAAGGACAGAAGAAAACTACTAGCCAATTTTGAGGTGAGATCCGAAACGGGGTCTCATACCAGACGCGCAGCTGTGACGACGAAACCAGTGAACAAGTAAGTTAGAACTGCAACAGAAAAACAGAAATAAAATTCGACGTCCGTGTCTGCTCTTTCTTTCTTCTTATGACATGTTGTTTCTCTTTGCCCAGCTAACGCGGTCGACTCAGCTTTCTTATTCTGTTTTTTTTTCTCCTCGACGCCTACTTAAAAAGTGTATCAGCAAATAAACTTTTGTGTTAGTGAATTTAGACGGAGTCTTTGTGCGTTCGTCATTTTTCCCAGGGGGAGGTTACAACAGTCTCCTAATACCACTTAAGTCCTACCGATACACGCATAAACCCGATCGCCACGCAGTGGTACCTTCTTGCTTCTTCAATGCATTTGTTCTATTTCTGAGCCAATCTGTCGAGGATGATTGGAATTTTTAAAAGTAGAATCTATGTATGCCATAATAGTCTGGTGTTTTTCATTTTGGTATTTTCTTGAATATTGTTCTTAGTGAGGACATGTGTATATCCGCTACTCGGCTTTCTTCAGGTTCTTGTTATTTTTTCATGTTATTCGTCTATTCTGCCTTTCAGTTATATTATTTCTGTTTCCATATCTTACTTCAGAAATGTTTTATTTTCTTTGCATCCGGTTGATCATTCATCTTAATGTTTTCTTCATCAATCTGTAAGTAGATTTTTTTTTCATTATTTTGGAAGACCCTGTTTTGTTTATATTGCTTTGTTCTGTCCCGGTAACTTTTGAGTCTCCCTTCTTTCACCGTTATTTCGGCCTTTTCCTTACAATTTGTCTTTGTGCGTTTTTCTTGTTCTTTTAGTTTATTTGTCCTTCTAGTCTCAAAGCCCAGTCGGCTGGGGGTTGTAGAATACACCAACTGCATCTCTGCAGAGGGGGAAGACCTCCACACACCAACCAGTGTCCGGGTAGGACTCTAAACAATCTGATGAAGAGGCTCTAGTAAAGCTGGAGCTTTGGGGAATGTAGAGTAGCTCTTCATTGCCATTGCTCCCAGGTCCACTCTGGCCTGGAGTGGTAGCACCTGAGAGGGTCCTACCGATGCGTCAAATAGAACTGTTTGAGAGTAAACACATGACTTATGCTAAATTGAATTGTTTGAAATAGAACTGTTTGATCATTTAACAATATGTAAACAAAAGATTGCTGTTTAATTGTTAGTGGTATATAGCAATTTTTGGAACCATTTAACTATGTGCAAAAATGACAGATGTTTAACTGAATTGTTAGTGATATATAGCATTACTTGGAATCATTCAACTACGTACAAGCGAGTGAGTAATGTTGAATATAATTTTTAGTGTTAAATACGAATACTTGAAACGAGTATTACATAACTATACTTGAAAACATTTGACGGTGCAAATGAATGAATAAATTGTATTCTCATATGCAGATACATAACGACACAATAATAGACGAGCGACACAGTTCTTAGAAAAATATACTTCTCACTTTCTGGCCTAGTGAGTAGAGTGTTCGCCAATGGGCCGGGAGATCTGGGTTCAATCTCAGGTCGCGTCATACCAAAGACTTTAAAAATGGTACTTGATACCTCCTTGTTTAACACTCAGCAGTATAAGGTGTGTATCGAGGGTAAAGTGGAGCAATTCAGGGAAAGGAGTGGCCCCTTCCCCTACACCTCGGTGTAGTAGCTATTGAAAAGGGAGCCTTCTGGTCACCCTCGACTACGATCGCCAACTTATTTGAAAGGGTTGTGTAAGAAGGAGTTGGAGACCGAACAGAACTGCAACATATTGACCCCCACTCTTATGGCCCTCAGCGTTTATTTTCCGTTCTCCGGGGGTCTGAGGGCTCACTCTGTTGGGTGCTGGCTTTCTCTACCACATCTCCTCTCCAACTGGTCTGGTCTCCAAACTAACTGACTTCCTGTCTACACCGAGTTATATAATAGTTCAACGCCCACTTTCTTGTGGGGGGTGTCCTCGTGGTGTAATGGTTAAAGCGATGGACTGCGGAATCGTAGTAAGCGAGTTCGTACTCCAGTCACGCTATTACGTTCACTTTTGGGCAAATACCCTTGGGAAAGGTATGAACCCCCTTATCCTCCCAGCTATGGGTTAAATAGTACCCCTACTGTTCTTCTAGGAGAATAGCTTTGGCATTAAATAGCCTACAAAGGTTGATATGCCATTAAACAAAGAAACCAAACCAAACCACTTTCTTGTGGGCGTCACAAATTGCACTCATTCAACCTGTCCACGGTCAAGGTTATAATTCTGATATTCCTCGACCGGATGCACCTGTTATTTATATAGGTGCATTTCCTATTTTGACAGCCCGGCCGGGTCATAGGTCAATATACAACAAATAGTGTTGAATAGAATGAATATTGTTAAAAGGCAATACATGTAACCACTTCACTGTGAGCAAACAAATGCTTAACATTGAATAGAATTATTAGTGTTAGATAACAGTAATAGAAACCATTTAACGCTGTAGAAACAATAGCAATACTAGTGTAAAATCAAATTAGTTCTATCTCATTTAAAAATGAAATTACCTATAAACTGTGTGCAAACAAATGACTAATGTTAAATTATGACTGTTATAAAGCAATACTTTTAACTGTGTGTAAAATGTTTTTATAAAATGTGTTTACTAATCATATATTTAATGATAAATATATGTAAACAGGATTTGGCATAAAATAACCTACAAAGGTTGATATGCCATAAAACCAAAACAAACCAAACCAATAGAGTCCCATTTCTCACCCAGGTTCCTATTTTTGTTTGGGTTCCTTGGGGGGGGACACAAATTTTGTCGCTGTCTAGATTTGCCCTTGCGTAGACTAAATCGTTTAGTTCAGTTGTGGTGTTGGTTGGTATATCCATATTTACCAACCCCTCCGGTCGGGCAGGATATGACACAAGGTCAATTTTTAAGCGGAGTTTAGTTTGAATTCAGAGTTTTCCTTCTCCTAGACTAGTTACCTCAACAAGGCCGAAGAACCCAGTCTGCCCTACTATTAACCCATAGCTGGAGGGAGAATAATCGGATTCATACCTTTCCCAAGGGTATTAGTGTTATGTGAAATGCAATCAGTCTCGTCCAGGATTTGAACTCGTGTCGCCGTGTCAATTTCCTTCGACGGGCACCACGGGCACCTTCATGGTTGTTATATCTTTTAATAGTTTATTCATCTCTTAGGTTTCTATCTTGACTTTTTTCGAGTCTTGATTGTTTAGGAATGTTAATGACCCCTTTTGTCGGTCAAACTTTTTTATTTATCAACTCTTCTTTATTTCTTTCACTGTTTTTCTGTATGTTGTGTTTGATCTCTTTTGGGTAGTTCTAGTTGGTCGTACACCACATGATTCACCTGTTTATATATTTAAGCCGTTACCGCTAATGGAAGCAGATGATGTATTTTGTTCTTTGCTAAAACTTTTTTCGAATCTTGATGTGTAAGAAGAGTCAGAATCTGCTGAACAAACCCAAGGATTTGTTAGAGAATATAATTTATATGTAAGTAATGTGGGATACTAAAAGACGAAAACAACGATAACAACAAAATGAAGCTGTACAACAATTACAATAACATATATACAGTAATATATATATATATATATATGTATATATATATATATTTGATATATATATATATATATATATATATATATATATATATATATATATATCTCAGTAATATCCAGTCAGCGTCCGAAGACATTGGGTGTGAATTATTCGTATATAGAATATATGAGGAATATCATATAAATCTCTGTGAGTGCTCGATGTATGGCTATTGTTACATATCTTTTTCCTTCCAGGTTTATGTAACAAAACTCCCATACGGAGCGTATATATTGCGATTAGAAGGAAATTCAAACCTGGTTAAATTGTCATCATAAATTTATTTCGCTGATGAATATTATTATACTCTCCGTCTCATCAAATGACTATACATGTTTGACTTGAGGTTGTGAAGTCATCTGACGAGACGGAGATTATAATAATATCCATCGGTGAAATAAATTTATAATAATAATTTAACCAGGTTTGACTTTCCTTCTAATTGCATTATATATATATATATATATATATATATATATATATATATATATATATATATATATATATATATCAAAGTGTCATGCTTCTCGCTTCCCTGTCACATGCAGATTTCGTTTTTACAAGATAAGATTTAATTTCTGATGGACTTATGCTTCTTTCGAAACATGTCAATTTCATTTTTCTTTGTCTCCTTTTCTTATTCCATCGGATTGTATTTCAAACTTTACACACACACACACACACACACACACATATATATATATATATATATATATATATATTCTCAACAATCTTGTATAAAAAGTTTTCTTCTAAACCAAAGATACCAGTATTTCATAGCGGAATATTATACAACCAAAATGGATATTGTTAGGTATTATTTATTATCGAAATCTTCAGCATTGCAATCCTTTTACCAAAAATAAAATTACAACGATTTTGTAACCAAAAACAGAATTTCTTAGACATATATATATATATATATATATATGTGTGTGTGTGTGTGTGTGTGTGTGTGAGAGGAGTGCTTGTGGTGTAATGGTTATCGTCTTTGGAAATGGATACAGCGACACGAGTTCAAACCCTGGATGAGGCTGTTTCCATTTCATATAGAGTTAATAACCTTAGGAGGGGTATGAATCCAACTATTCTCTGTGCAGCAACAGATAAATAGTGGGTCAGACTGATGTCTTTAACCTTGGTATGACAATCATTCTTAGAGAAAGAAAACTGAATTCAAACCTGTTAATCTCCACATAAAAATTGACCTTGCATCACATCCTACTCGTAGCGGAGGGGTTATATATATATATATATAGTCATCCACAGACAAATCTGTTTCGTTCTATCAGAACTCATCAGTGTAGCTAGACAGTATCTCCCCGTAGCTGGGATCGAAACCCGGTTTACTCAAACGCCAAGCCAAAGCTTCTAACCATTTAGCCACGAGGAGATATTAGCAACGAAGTACATTTTAAACGGTTATGAATCACACTTACTAGTAGCAGATCTGTGTAAATGATTGAACACAGTTCTACAAATTGAATACATTTTTTTTTTCTTTAACTTGAGTGAAAAGTTTATTGATAAACAAAAATTACAATGACTTTCCTCCCAGGAAAAGTTAATATAAGTTAAAACATAAATATGCTCTAATATTTACATTACATGAAAGAAAAAGTTCATGTTTTCAATGTTGCAGTTTGCTTTGTTTTAAATCTAGGTAATGTATTCTGTGTGTGTAAACGATGTTTGAGTATCTCACAATGTAGGAGATAAAGTATATTTATGCTCTAAAATGTAAGAGCAGAATAGCTGATTATCAGCAGTCGTAAATGAAATGTTAGTATAAGTATCGTTCAACGGGAAAATTTGGCAATGTTGAAATTAAATACATTCTTCAAGGAACAGAATATTTTTCACTTCATAGAAATAAAGACGAAAGTTGAGTAGAAATAGAAATGAATCTATTGACTGTTTATCTATCTTATCCCACCATTTAAAGAATTTATGAAGACTCTAAATAAGATAAAAATCGGATCGATTTATCTATAATTCTAATTGGTTGGAAATGTATTTTCAATGATCTAAGAGGGAAAAGATTTCTCAAATTATGCTGTGTTTTGATCCTCTAAGATTTGCGATGCCATTCAAATATAATCGTCTGCCATCTCAAAGAAATTAAAAAAAAAAAGGGTGGCGTCGCAAACGAATGCGCCGATTGGTCAATAAATACAAAAATGCAGATGCAGGAATTAATCCTTCTCGAGCCTATTTTGTGTAAAAATTAACAATTTTTTGTATGGAAATCAGTTGATTTCCGATATATATATATATATTCAACAGATTTATGTAAACAATTGTAATTGTGATTCATAACCGTTTAAAATTTACTTCGCAGCCAATCGCTCCTCATGGCTGAATGGTTAGAGGCTTTGGCTTGGCGTTTGAGTCAACCGGGTTTCGATCCCAGCTACGGGAAAATACTGTCTAGCCACACTGATGAGTTCTGATAGAACGAAACAGATCTGTCTGTGGATGACTATATATATATATATATATATATATATATATATACGATATTTCAACGATAAAACAAAATAAAGCAGAGTAAAAACTTCGACTCCGACTTTCAGGTGCACAATTTTCGGGTGTGCTTGTATCGACACATCGATGGGTAATTAAAATATGTGCATTCTTGTGTGGCGACCACAATATTTTATTGAATTAGAATGGTTTTCGGTGTAAATTCATATATATATATATATATATATATATATATATGTAAGGACGACAAGCTTCTTTAATTATGCATAGAGAAATACTCTAAAAGCTGCAAACTCCCCATCACCGAGTAAGGTGACCTCGGACACAATAAAAACTACAAAGACATGATATAGCTGCTAAGGTTTATAATGCTCTGCTTCTAAATCGTATGCAATCAGAAGTCAAGAAAATTCTTAGGAAAAAATCAGAATGTTTTTAGGCGAAATCCATCCCCAACTTCACAGATTCTGTGTTATATTTTGACCCTCGCCCCGGCCCAAAAATGCTATTCCAAGGTGATACACCGGAAGGAAGTGACACATTCCAATGGCCAGTAATCGAAAGAGATCGCGTGGGCGGATTAAGGCTTATGATATGGGACAAGGTGAAGGTCCCATTGTGCCACTACAGTGATGCACCGGAAGAGAGTAACCTCTGAACTGCATGACAGTTATTTCCGCTTGATGACGATTAAACATTCGATTTCAAAGATCCAGTGGGCGATCGTGTGGGCGTTGAATTATTATATAATTGAGTTGAGTTGGGTGCCAAAGCAGATGCCAGCAGACTTCCAGAGAGTTAGAGACGAGATGTGGTAAGGAAAGCCACACCAGGCCGATGGGGCTTGAAGCCCTGATGAACTGGGGTCCAGAGAAGATGCTGATAAGATGCAGTAAAGAAAGCCAGCATCCAGCAGTGGACCCCAAGACCTCTGGTTGAACATCAAGAGAACAAGAAAGACACAACGTGACGGTCATAAGTAGTGGAGGTCAAAATATGAAGTTTATGTTCGGTCTCCAGCACCCTCTCACATGCAAACCTTGAACAACCCTTTCGAACCCTTGCAATAAAGTGAGTGGTAAATATATTGTTAAATAAGTCTTCTTGCGTCGTTTCTTCCTGCGTCCTTTATTCTTGCGTCTTTATCATGCGTCTTAATTATTGTGTCGTTGTGATGCTGCATGAACATGTATATGTGTAAATGACTATATAACATCTGACTATCCGTTGAATCTTCGAAAGAGTACGCGTAAAAATCTCAAGGCAACAATATTATTCGCAGAATTATTCAAGACATTTCATTCCATAGACAAGAGGAAAGGTGTAGCAAATACTTATCGCGTATGGTCTCCCGAAAGAAACTGTTACCGCTCTAACGATACTTAACAAAAATATCAAAACAATAGTTGGCTTCTTCGACATGGTCACTTGAGTCTTGCAAAGAGATACAGTAACATCATACTTGTTTATTATCAGCCTTGACTACGGGCTTCAAATATCAGTAAATCTAATAAAAGAAAAAGGTTTCACATTAAAACAGTACAAGAAGCTGGATATATCCCGTTGAAACTATAAGACATATAATACGCAGATAATCAAGAACTTCTCGCAAATACACCTCTCGAAGATAAATTTCTGTTGTATAGCTTCGTGGAAGCAGCAGGAGGCATTGGTCTCTACGTGAACGTAGATAAAACAGAATTCATGCGTTTTAAATAAGAAACCATCTCTACTTTAAATGGCAGGCTTCCGAAATTACTGGACTCGTTCAATACTTTGGCAGTAATATCTCATCTACTGAAAGTGATGTCAACATACGCATAGGGAAGGTATGGACTGCTATTGACAGATTATTGATCATATGGACATCTAATGTCTCTAATAAACCTGTCACAGTGTCCGTATTATTGAATAGTTGCAGGACCTCGACTTTAATAAAATGCAGCAAGAAAAAGCTGGACGGAAACTACTGAAGAATTACTACTGTGTAAGGACGTCTTTGCTGTTGGAGATTATGGCGTTTGCTTTTAAATGTAATTCTGTAAAAAAAACAAACATTCATGCCCAACAACACAACTACGAAAGATTCTTACCGACAACACAACAATACTCGAACATCAAAATAATAAACAAAAACTTCAGATTCTCGAAGCACTATATATTAGAAACCTGCAACCAACACTTAATAGAATTAATTTTCAAACCAGTGCTAATGTACTTAAATGTCTTTAGCTACTGGCATTATTTACAGAATTACATTTAAAAGCAAACGCCATAATCTCCAACGGCAAAGACGTCCTTACACAGTAGTAATTTGCTAAAACAAAAGTTACATCACTTTTGTAATAGATTCTCCCCTGATGATGGCCCAAAGTCGGGCAGAAAGTACTAGGGATACATACAACTATGGACAATACCTAAATAAATTCCCCCCGAATACGATAAAAGTGATACGGGGATTCGAACGGATCCAGAAGAAAATATGTAGGCATAAAATGTCTATTATGTTTAATGAAATTTGCATTAACGAAGAAATGCTGCCTAAATATATATATATATATATATATAATTTCTAAACACATTTTGTTGATAACATTTTTAAACGAGCCTGAGCTCATTTTTTGCGCATAGTTAAATGGTTTAATTTGTTTTTTTTTTAAGACAAATAATTCTATTTACTATCAATCATTTAATTGCACACAGTTTAATGTTTTCAAGTATTGCTATGTATCACAAACGAATCAATTAAACATCAGTCATTTATTTACACACAGTTTAATTTCAAAACAATTCATTTTCAAGCAATTTAGTTTATCATCAGTCATTTGTTTGCACTCAGTTTATATGTAAAAATATAAAGTTTAAATAGCGAACAGTTCTATTTAACCCATAGATAGGACCCTATAAGGGGCTATCATTCCGGGCCTGAGTGGACCAGGGAGCAATTGCAATGAAGGGGTGCTCAGCGTTTCCCAAAGTTCCAGCATTATTGGATTTTCACCATCAGATTATTTAGTGTCATGTCAAGGACACTCGTAGGGGGAGTCTTACCCCTCTACAAAGATGCAGTCAGTGTATTCTACAGCCCCAGAATACTTGTTGGGGGGGAGTATTACCCCTCTGCAGAGATGCAGCTAGTGTATTCTACAGCCCCGGCCGACTGGGCCACAGTGTACCATATTCACAATTAACGCTATGTGCGAAATGGACATATAATGTTCATAAAGATAGAACATTGGAATCTCTGAATTCGAAAACACGTAACGACTTCTTGTTCATGTACGAAACCTTTTTATTAACTTTGAGTTAAAGGTTTCGACGTAAGGAGGAGAGACACAATCTTCTATGCTGTCTTATTCATTTGGCCTCCAACTCGAGCGGCCCCCATTGGGCGCACGTTCGCCTCGCGCCTGCGAGCTCCAAAAGTCGATCCTTCTCGTTTGGCGTCTAGTACCCGACTCTTTCTCTCTTCAAACACAAACCTCCGCGCGCTTCCGGTGCGTGACGTCACCTGCACCCTGTCACCTCGGTTCGTTTCGGACTATTATGACATCTGAGTGACACCTCCATCCACCCGCGCGCACCCGCGTTAACACCTGCTTCAATGTTACACCTAACTAACCAATGTGCTGAGCGGAAAGGTTCTCAGCCTAACTAAACTCAAAGGCATGAACCGAAATCCCTCGGCTATTTTATAACAACAGGACACGTTGGGGAGTTTTACCCTGCTGCAGAGATACAGTCGGTGTATTCTTCAGTCCCTGCAGCCGATAGGGCCAGATGGTGATGATGATTTTGGACTAATGTCTATTAATTATTAAACATCGAAAGAACACAGAAGCAGTGAATGGGAAAACATTTTTTGATCTTGTTGATGGCCAAGTTTTCGACTTTTACTCGTAACCCGCCATTTTTTCTAAAATCGCTGCTTACTAAGATCCCGTAAACCATTTTAATTCCGCCATTTTGAAAGGAGAGGAATAAAAAGAAAGGAAAATGATAACGTTAGTAAATAAATTGATATCATAGATATAGGCTTGATTTCGCCTGTAATATTTGCATCAATTCCTATCTATTGACAATTCTATGTTTCCTCATTTGCGATCGATTGTAAAATCATTTATAATGATTTCATGCTTCGAAACTATTAGCAACACCTTTTCATTAAAACATAATAGTCATCCCGCATTAGCAACACTTACCTTTATTCCCGACTATTAGCAATCCTTTTCTTGATTTACAATATATTTCTATAATAAGATCGTATACCATACATTTTTGCACACATTACTTTTGTAAAATCATTAGCAATGCATTTGCATTATTTTCACCAATGATACACTTATATACAATTCATTTCTTTAATTTTTTTACAGATAATAGCAATGTTCTTTCAGTTTCACTTGCATTCATTCATGACACCTAAGAATCTCTTTTTTCCTGATTTTTGTGAACATTACTTTTGTAAAAGCATAGCAAAACATTTGCATTATATTCACCAATGATACACTCATATACAATTCATTTCTTTAATTTTTTTTACAGATAATAGCACTGTTCTGTCAGTAACACTTGCATTAATTCATGACACCTAAGAATCTCTTTTTTCCTGATTTTTGCGTACATTACTTTTATAAAAGCATAGCAAAACATTTGCATTATATTCACCAATGATACACTCATATACAATATATTTTTTTAATTATTTTTTACTGATGATAGCACTGTTCTTTCAGTTTCACTTGCATTAATTCATAACACATAAGAATCTCTTTTTCCTGATTTTTGCGTACATTACTTTTGTAAAATCATTAGCAATGCATTTGCATTATATTCACCAATGATGCAAGTATCTCCTTGAATCTCTCTCCCCATACGTCACTATCATCCATTGCTACTGGAAGGTCTTCCAATCTACTCCTTGTGTTCGCGCAGAGCTGATGTAAATAAGTTGCGAGTCAGCCAACACTGGCACGTCCATGTGTAGGGATCCATAGAAGGTCACTTTTGAGTTCATCCTTACTTCTCCAGCAGAGTCCCGCACGTCTTGTACGTCTTACTGCTGGAATCAAAATCAAAGCAAATGTTGTTAGTTATTATTTATTACCAAACTCTACAACATTGGAATTCTGTTACCAAAAATAAAATTGCAATGCATCTGTAACCGAATTTAAATTCCAAATACACATATATTTATTTCTTATTCTGTCAGTAACTTTTTCTGGTAATTTAAAAATTCCTTTTTTTCTTGGCTTTCAATAAATGGAGTAAGAATTGAAATTTGAGTTTTTTTTAATGGCATATCAACTCTTTTTAGGTTATTTAATGCCAAATCTATTCTCCTGGAAGAACAGTAGTGGTACTATTTAACCCATAGCTGGGAGGATAAGGAGGTTCATACTTTTCCCAAGGGTATTTGCTCCAAAGTGAACGTAATAGCGCGACTGGAGTACGAACTCGCGTACTACGATTCCGCAGTCCATCGCTTTTAACCATTACACCACGAGGACACCCCACACCCTTGTAGAAGAACAGTAGTGGTACTATTTAACCCATAGCTGGGAGGATAAGGGGGTTCATACCTTTCCCAAGGGTATTTGCCCGAAAGTGAACGTAATAGCGCGACTGGAGTACGAATTCGCGTACTACGATTCCGCAGTCCATCGGTTTTAACCATTACACCACGAGGACACTCCGGAAAGTTGAATTTCGCTGTAACAAATTTTACTTAAGAATTGCATAATACGGTGATTACTCATCTATATTTCCCTGCTGCCAGAATATTTACTTCGTACAAAAACTGAATAAAAAAAAAGTGGTGACGTAGGGTGTAGCGGTAAAACCAGAGGGCAAAAATTAAATAGTCGAAAATATGCCAATGTAAAGCGCGCTATTTCTATTTTCGTATTTTTCTTATTCTTATATCAACGTATTTTCGTATTTTTCTTATTCTTATATCAACGTATTTTCGTATTTTTCTTATTCTTATATCAACGTATTTTCGTATTTTTCTTATTCTTATATCAACGAGTCGGCCAGGCTTAGAATACATTGACTGTATCCCCTGAAGGGGAGTAAGACCTCGACCCGAAAGAGGCGGGGGTTCCTTGGTATGACAATAAAGTGCATCTGATTGTGAGGCTCCAGTTCAGTTCTGGAGATTTAGAGAGTTTGGAGTACCTCGTCATTGCAATTACTCCCAGGTTCACACAGACCCGGTGTGATTGTAACTGTTCATGTTCCATCTATGGATCACATAGATCTGTTGAAAAATTATTCGTATACGATTGTGCTGTGTCCACAAAACAAAACCTTTTAGAAACATTTACACAAAAATTGAAATATAATAGATATACAATGAACGCGAGTCTCTTAGCCAGGGGAATAAAATAACGCTCACACATTTCCTATGGCGTCCCATCTATGCAATTCACTTGGCATTACCATTGTCCCTTGTTTACCTTAAGACATAGCTGCACATCCTGTTTTTTTTTTAAATCCACGCAAAGTAACCAGACAAATATCAATATGTAACACTTTTATAATATATGTAAGCAATAAATAAATAATACATACTATCCAAGAACTAAATTTGTGTCACGTCGTATTTGGTTTAGTTTGGTTTGGTTTTATTGCATATCAACCATTGTTGGTTATTTAATGTTAAATAGATTTTTATACATATAAACAGTTATATTTCAAACAATTCAGTTTAGTATCAGTATAGTTTTTGGTTACACTCAGTTAAATGTGAAAACAGCTTTATCTCAAACAATTCAGTCTCGCATAAATACACCGTTTAGTTCTATTTGAGCCATAGATAGGACTCTATCAGGTGCTACCACTCTGGGCCACAGTGGACCTGGGAGTAATAGTAATGAAGGGGTACTCCACATTCTCCAAAGCTCCAGCATTACTGGAGTCGCACCATCAGATTGTTTAGTGTCATATCCAGAACACTCGTTGGGGAGTCTTATCCCTCTGCAGAGAAGAGGTCAGTGTATTCTACAGCCCCAATCGATTGCGTTACTCGTTGGGTGGGGTCTTGCCCTTTAGCAGAAAAACAGTAGGTATATACTACAGACCCAGCCGACTGGGCTACACATACTGTAATTACAAATAAATAAATGAATAAGAGGAAGTGATCTATTAGGTGCATTAATTCTCATCTCAAGAGAAATTAAAATAATCAGAGTGAGCGTGACGTAGACCCCACACTATTATCATTACGTTGCCTTATAGTTTGGAGATTACTTCTAGAGGAGCCATTAATATTTTGTCGCCGTGTACTCAGCAGATCCACTTTTTATTATACGTCATTTTAATTCCCTGCGCTTGTAACTTTAGCAAATAGACTCCGTTTATTACGAGAAATATGCTGGTACTAAAATACATTGTCTGGTTGCTGGTAATAATTTATAAGATCTTTTTATAATTTATAACGTCGAACTCTCTCTCCCTCTCCTTACTTCTTTCTCTCTTTTTCTCTCAAGTCAATTGAAAAGGTTTGTTCAAACAACTTAGTTTTAAAGACAAAGCAAGAGAAAGAATTAAGCACACTTGACTTGATAACGATATACAAAGACTAAATATTAAATTCAGTCATTATCCTTAATCAAAATGCTAATTAGGTATGATTACTTCGCAGCAATTATCCATGTTACACACCATAAAATGGCGTCTTGAAGCTGTGATAACATAATGCCTTTTTTTCTTTCTTTTCCTCAATTTCTGAAGTGGCTGTTAGTATTACATATTGGTTGACTGCATATTAGTTCATTTTTAATAACTTCCTGGTCTTTTTTATTTCTAAAAATAATATCTCGATGTTTTAGCCGCTGTGTCCACCAGATATAATAGAAAAGTATCATTTTATGGATGTGAGGGATTCATTTTTAAAAACTTTTAGTGGTTATCATGATTAGTTGCTTATTCCAGGAAAGGCCCCCTTTTTTTTGGTGCGGTAATCTGAAGGGAGAAAAAAATCAGGAAAGAAACCTAACGAAACTTTTTCACAGGTTCGGAAAGTGTTTATTTCGAGTAACTCTTCCTATCTGATAATAATATTAATAATAATAATCTGTCCCGGCTGACCACAGAATAAAACTGAAAGAATGTGAAAAGAAGGATAAGTACCTCGACCTTGCTAGAGAATTTAAAAAAACTATGGGACATAAAGGTGACAATCATACCAATTGTAATTGGTGCGTTTGGAACAGTAACTAAGGGATTACTAAAGGGACTGGAGGACTTGGAAGTTGGTGAACGAGTGGAGACCATCCAAACTACTACATTATTGAGAACGGCCAGAATACTGAGAAGAATCCTGGAGACTTGAGGAGACTTTCTGTCACTCAAAGTCCAGTGGAAGACCATCAGGTAACGTTGGTGTAAAAAACTCTAATGAGTAAATAATAATAAGCATTATTAAAATCAACCAGAATAAACAACAGCATTGCTAAGATCGGCAAGAATACTGAGAAGAGTCAGGGAGACTTGGGGAGTCTTGCTGTCACTCAAACTCCAGTGGAAGATCATCAGCTAAAACTGATGTGAAAAACTCTAATGAGTAAATAATGATAAGCATTATTAAAATCAACCAGAATAAACTACAGCATTACTAAGATCGGCCAGAATACTGATGGTTTGGTTTCTTTGTTTAAAGGCATATCAACCTTTGCAGGTTATCTAATGCCAAAGCCATTCTCCTAGAAGAACAGCAGTGGTACTATCTAACCCATAGCTGGGAGGATAAGGGGGTTCATATCTTTCCCAAGGGTATTTGCCCGAAAGTGAACGTAATAGCGCAACTGGAGTACGAACTCGCTTACTACGATTCCACAGTCCATCGCTTTAACCATTACACCACGAGGACACCCCCAGAATACTGAGAAGTGTCAGGGAGACTTGGGGAGTCTTGCTGTCACTCAAACTCCCGTGGAAGACCATCAGCTAACGCTGGTGTAAAAACTCTCAAAAGAGTAGAATAATAATCAGAAGAAGAACCAGCCGAATAGTGAACTTTGCCGTTCCGGCGAACGACAGAGTGAAAATTAAAGAAAACGAAAAGAGAAACAAGTACTTGGACATTGCTTGAGTACTAAAAATGTTATGGATCATGAAAGTGACGGTGATACTAATTACAGTTGGTGCACCCGGAACGGTCCCCAAAGGCTTGAAAAAGGGACTGGAAGAGCTGAAAATTAGAGAACGAGCCAAACCATCTAAACTACCGCACTACTAAGCTCGGTCAGAATACCGAGAAGAGTCCCGGAGATTTGAGGAGACTTGCTAACCCTGACCCCAGTGAAAGACCACCAGTTAATGCTGGTGTGTAAAACTCACAAGGGGTAATAATAATAATTATCATTATTATTTGTTGGCACACAGTTATATGTTTTCAAACATATCTATCCAATACTAATAATTCTCAAACAGATCTATTTGATCCATAGATGTAACCCTAACAGAGTGGACTGGGAGTAAAGGCAATGAAGGGGTACTGCAAACTCCTTTCGCCAAGTCAGTGGGGCTTAGAATAAGCGGAGTGTATCAGCTGCAGACGAGTAAGACACTCTAAAGAGAGTCATTAAACTGCATTTGATGATGAGGTTCCAGTTCTGAAGCAGTGGGAAGTGTAGAGTACACTTTTATTGCCATTACTCCCACGTTCACTCTGAGCGGAAATGACATTAACTGTTAGCGTTCAATCTAATGGTCAAATAGAGCTATTGAAAACTATTAGCATTGAATAGTATTAGGTAAAAAAAAGTAAAGTTGGCGACCATAATCGAGGGCGGCCAGAAGGCTCCCTTTTCAATAGCTACTACACCGAGGTGTGGGGGAGGGTGCTACTCCTTTCTCAGGATTCCTCCAATTCCCCCTTGATATGCCCCTGATATTGCTGAGTATTAAGCAAGGAGGTATCAAGTACCATTTTTAAAGTCTTTGGTATGACGCGACCTGGGATTGAACCCAGGTCTCCCGGACCATTGGCGAACACTATATTAATAACAAATCCATTTTTATACATATAAATAGTTCTATGTAAAATAATTCAGTTTAGCACATGTATATAGTTTATTTCTATTTGATCCATTGATAGGACCCGATCAGGTACTACCACTCCAGACCACGGTGAACTTGGGAGCGATGGTAATAAAGAGGTACTATTTACCAACCCCTCCGCTCGGGCAGGATATGACACAAGGTCAATTTTTAACCGGAGTTTAACAGGTTTGAATTAAGAGTTTTCCTTCTCCTAGACTAGTTGCCTCACCAAGGCTGAAGAACCTAGTCCGTCCTACTATTTACCCATAGCTGGAGGGAGAATAAGGGGGTTCATACCTTTCCCAAGGGTATTTGCCCGAAAGTGAACGTAATAGCGCGACTGGAGTACGAACTCGCGTACTACGATTCCGCAGTTCCTCGCTTTAACCATTACACCACGAGGACGATAAAGAGGTACCCCGCATTTCTCAAAGCTCCTGCATTACTGGAACATCACCATCAGATTGTTTAGTGTCATATCTAGAACACTGGTTGGAGGAGTCTTACCCCTCTGCAGAGATGCAGTCGGTGTATTCTGCCACCCCAGCTGACTGGGCCATATATAACTGTGTGCAAAAAAATGATTATTCTAGACGAATAAGAAAGTCCGATTGAATGATGATTGCAAAGAAAAGGGTAAAAAATATAGATAGTTAGGATTATAATCAAACACTTATAAAGGAATCAAATTTAGAAGTTATTATGAGATAGGAATACTTGATACCATATAACTGTCTGCAAACATGATTATTCTAGACGAATAAGAAAAAAACTGATTAAAAGATGATTGCCAAGGCAATGATGAGAATATAAATAGTTAGGATTATAATCAAACATTTACAAAGAAATCACATTTAGAAGTTATAAATAATAACTTCTAAATTTGATTTCTTTGTAAATGTTTGTTTGTATTAGATGTTCTTGATACCATATAACTATGTGCAAACAAATAAATATTATAGACAAAAAAGAAAGTCTGATTAAAAGATGATTGCAAAGGGAATGGTAAAAAATATAGATAGTTAGGATTATATTCAAACAATCACAGATGAATCAAATTCCTGCTGTGAATAATCCATAAGGAATTGATATGCTGTAAATCAACTATAGCTATGATTATAATAAAAAAATATTAAAATGAATAAAATTTTGGCATTAACTAAACCATACGAATTTGATATGCTATTAAATAAACAACGCAAATCTTATCTTTTAAATCTTGGGAGTGGGGAATAGTATGCTTTTCGTCGTGCTTAGAGCTTACTTTTTATGGTCGTATGAAATGGATTTGACGAATTGAATTCAAATCCGGGATAAAACTCTCACTTCCCACTAAAACTCTTTAGAAAAGCATAAATCTATCTCTTCTCATACCAGCTAAGGGGTAAACAGACGGGGTTCTTTAGCTTAAGTACACTATCCTGTCTAGAAGAAAGAAAACCCAGGTTTAAAAATTAACAATGTTTTGCATTTTGTCCGTGTTGGAGTAAATAGGTTGGTTTGTTTTACGACATGTTAACTTTTGTTATTTAATGCCAGAGCCAGTTTTTCAAGTATTTTTATCTAATACAAATAATGGGCATACGTTTATATGGTTTTAAGTATTCCTATCCAATATTAATCATTTTCAAATAGATTTATTTCACCATTAATGGGACCCTAACTGGGGGCTATTGCTTTTAGACAGGGGAGTGGTGGTAACAAAGTTCCATAAATGAGATCTCACCACTGGATGCAGGACGATGTCTTAGGTTTGTTTAGGATTGGTTTGGTTTTATGGCATATCAACCATTGAAGGTTATTTAATGCCAAATCCACTATTATACAGACAAACAGTTCTATTTCAAACAATTCATTTTAGCATAACTACAGAGTTTAAACGTCAAAAACAGTTCTATTTCAATCTATTCAGTTTAGACAACAAAGTTAAATGGATCCAACTATTGCTATGTATCACTAACAATTCAATTAAATATCAGTAATTTATTTACACGAAGTTAAATGTCAAAGCAGTTCTATTTCAAATAATTCAGTTTAGCATAAGTACAAAGTTTAAACGTCGGAACAGTTCTATTTCAAACAATTCAGTTTAACATAAGCATACAATTTAGTTCTATTTGACCGATAAATAGGACCCTATCAGGTGCTAGCACTCTGAGTCAGAGTGAACCTGGGGGCGATGGCAATGAAGTAGTACTCCGCATTCCCCAAAGCTCCAGCATTACTGGAGCTTCACCATCAGATTGTTTAGTATCATATCCAGGACACTGGTTGGGGGTGGGGTCTTACTCTTCTGCAGAGTTGCAGTTGGTGTATTGTACGATAAAATTGACGACATGATTCCATTTCCGTTTAATGAAAACCGGTTTTCTTTTTTTGTTGCTGACCATCTACTATTTGGCCAGTTGTGTACAAGAGCGATGGGTGCCTTCTATCATGTCTGAAAGTGACACAATGTTCAACGAGTGAGATCGGAGATGCGCCGCTGTACAACTCATGCTCTCTACCGATCCAAGTTATGACAACAGGACCATTGCCAGCACCCTCAAAATGTAAATCTGGACGGTTCAATGCTTGAGGGCACAGCTCAACGCATCGAACGACCCTTCGGACGGCTACGGTTATGGTCTTTGGTGTGGTTTCAAGCGAGGGCCACACCATGCCACCTCACATCTTCGAAGTCGGCTTGAAAGTCAACACCAAAGTGTACCTGGATGTGCTGAAGAGTGAGGTGATTCCCTGATGCAATCAGGTGGCCGGTGGCAGACCCTGGGTGTGGCAGCAGGACTCGGCGCCGGCTCACAAGTCCAAAGAAACCCAGGCTTGGCTTCAGAAGGAGTGCTACGACTTTGTACCCTTCTCTCACTGGACTCCTCCTCCCCCGACCTGAACCCACTGGACTACTTCGTTTGATCATACGTCGAGAACATCACCAACATGACCTCCCACATCATCAAAGCCAGCCTGATCGCCGCCATCCACCGAGTATTCGCCGAGCTCCCGCCGGCGCTTGTGGAAAAGGCTTGCTCCCAGTTCCGGATCCGTATCGGGACGGTGATTGAGGCTGAAGGCGCCTACATTGAATAAATGTCAGCTCTACTACATAATCAAGTTACCTGAATTGATTTTTTCAATAAAAGTTTTAAAATAAAGCTGTAGTGTTGTTTTCTTCAGGACGACAATTTTATCGTTCCACCCTGTACTAATCATTCGCAAACACATCTATTTGAACTATAGATGGGACCTTAACATGCACTACTATTCTACTTCAGAGTTACCCTGGTTCTAATAGCAATGAAGAGGTACTCATACAGCCAAGATCTCCAGAACGGGAGCTTTACAATCAAATGCAATTTAGTATCTTTATGTTACATAGCCAGATGTACGGATGTGTGAAATAGACATAGGGAATCCGAAATACACGACATTCACGAAATTGGTTTAGGTACGAAACTTTATTACATTTGAGTCAAAGGTTTTTCGACATGAGGAGAGAGAGACACAATCTTTCTATGCTGACTGCTTTTACATCGTCAGCTCTCAATCCAACCAACGCGCGGCGCCCGTAGTGCACAAATTCGTCTGCCTCGTCCAGGTCTGAATCTCAACTTTCCCTTAGGACGCAGGAACTCAACTAAGTGCCTTTTCTCAAATCTCAGCCCACGCTTCCGGTGCGTGACGTCACCTACAACCCTTGGTCTCATTTTATATCTTGGATTTTTATTTTGACATCTCTGAATGACTTATCCTCTCTGCGAGCGCGTGAACACCTACGTTAATGTTGCACCTAACTAACCCATGCGCTTAGCGAAAGGTTCTCAGCCTAACTAAACCGAAAGGCAAGATATACAAAACGAAATCACTCCGCAATTATATTACATTAACAAGGGCATCCTGTTTTTTTAGTTAGCTATTTCAGCTCTTTGCGGAGGATGCAATCAACATATTCACTGCCTCAACGATTGGGCGGATCATTGACAAGGTCGAAGACTATGTTCTAGATGGTTTTATAAGTGTGATTTAGATTTCTTTATCATCAATTGCTCTTGTGCCTTATTTAGTGAAGGGAGCCCTATTGGCTAGGGCTGTAGAATACACCGACTGTTTCTCTGTAAAGGGGTAAGTTACCGACTCTCAATGAATGTCCCAAGTATGACACAAAGCTGTATCCGATGGGGAGGCTCTAGTCCTGGAGCTCTGGGGAATGTAGAGTACAGCACCATTGCCATTACTCCCAGGTTCACTCTGATATGAAGTGATAGGGTCCTCTTTATAGGTCAAATAAAACTAGTGGCCTGGGTATAAAATTAAACTGCATTATATGATGAGGCTCCAGTCCTGGAGCTGTGGGGAATGTGGAGTACCGCTTCATAGCCATTACTCCCAGGTTCACTTTGACATGAGTTAATTGTATCTATTAGGGTCTTCTCTATGGGTTAGATAAAACTATTGGCCAGAGTATGACATCAAACTGCATTAGATGGTGAAGCTCCAACCTTGGAACTTTGGGAAATATAAAGTACCTCTTCATTTCCATTACTCCCTGGTTCACTCTGACCCGGAGTGGATGTACTTGTTAGGGTCCTCTCTGTGAGTCAAACAGAACTGTTCAATCATTTTCAAGGATTATCATTATTAGTTATTTGAGCCATACAACTTTGTACAAATTATTTATATTACGTAGAAATACTTGATAAATAGAATTACTATTGTTAAATAGCAAGGTTTGAAACCATATAACTAAGCGCAAGCAAATAATGAATTTTAAAAAGAGGTATTAATATATGTTACATAGCCATGATATGGCTACGCGAAATGGACATATAATGTTCATATATATATATATGTATATATATATTTAGAACATAGGAATCTCGAAACACGAAAAACAATTACGACTTCTCAGTTCAGGTACAAAACTTTTTATTACCTTTGAGTTTAAAGGTTCTTCGACATAAGAAGAGAGATACACATTCTTTCTATTCTGGCTTTTTCATCTGCTTCCCATCGCGTGCGACACCTGCCCAAGGCCTCCGCGAGAAAGCGAAAGTCAACCGTTTTCTCCCGAGGCAGGTCTCAACTCAATTAACTTTCTTCAAAATTCCCCAAATCCTCCGCGCGCTTCCGGTGCGTGACGTCATTCGCACTTGCTAGCCCCGTTTCCCATCTAGGCTATTGCGACATCTCTGAGTGACACATCCGCTCCGCCAGCGCGTGCGCGTGAACATCTGCGTTAATGTTGCACCTAAGTAACCCATGCACTGAGCCGAAAGGTTTTCAGCCTAACTAAACCCAAAGGCATGAAACGAAATCCCTAGGTCATTATATTACAATATTAGGTAGCAATACTTGAAAGCATTCAACTGTGAGCAAACAAATAAGCAAACAACGCGTTTTAAAATGAAGTTGCCGACAAACTATTCACTTAAAAATTATGTAGGATTTGCCACAAGGATTTGTAACATATTGACCCCGGCCAAACTGTTAAAATAGGAAATGCACCTGTGTAAATAACAGGTGCATCCGGTCGAGGAATATCAGGATATAACCTTGACCTTGGACGGGTTAAATTGAGTGCGATTTGTGACGCCCACAAGAAGAAGGTGAACGTCGAACAATTATATAACCCGGGTGAAGACAGGAAGTCAGGTCAGTTGGAGATAAGCGGTGGTAGAGAAAACCAGCACCCAGCAGAGGGGGCCCTCAGGCCCCTGATTGAGCAGTTGCAGTTGGAGAGAAGATCCTGGAGTGAGGAACATGTCCCCGAGAGGCTGGGCCCGCAGGCCCCCGGTTGAACAGCCCAGGAGAACGGGAAAGAAACGCTGTTATGGCCATAAGAGTGGGGGACAATATGTTGCAGTTCTGTTCGGTCTCCAACTCCCTCTCACACACAACCCTTTCAATAAAGTGAGAGGTATATTTTTCTAAAGAACTGTGTCGTCGTTATGATTCTGCATGCATTGGCATATGTGTATGGAACAGGTTGATATGCCATAAAACACCAACCAACCAACCAACCAACTTAAGTAAAGTGGATGATATGGATAACCAGATTTCTGTGAGGCAACAAGAGGACGTGAGTTCGAGTCTAATCGAATGCTTGTCTTTTACTATAATTTCCTATATCCGCTTTTCCAGTGGTAGGGGTGGTGTCCTCGTGGGGAAATGGTTAAAGCGATGGACTGCAGAATCGTAGTAAGCGAGTTCGTACTCCAGTCGCGCTATTACGTTCACTTTCGGGCAAATACCCTTGGGAAAGGTATGAACCCCCTTATCCTCCAAGCTATGAGTTAAATAGTACCCCTATTGTTCTTTTGGGAGAATAGCTTTGGCATTAAATAACCTATAAAGGTTGATATGCCATTAAAGAAAGAAACCAAACCAATCAAGGTGGTCGATATAATGACCAAAGTGAGCTACGATACAAAGCAACTAAAATCTAAAAAAAATGCAAGAACCCCCCCCCCCAGCATAATTAAGGACTGTGATGAGTGAAGATTCTTTTTGATTCGAGCAAAGTTAACAATTAACGTTTTGGGTTTTTTGTAATTCTGTCTCGGTTTGGTTTCTTTTGTTTTTAATGGCGTATCAAACCTCGTGGGTTATTTAATGTCAAAACCATCCTTGTAGAAGAACAGCTGTGGTACTATTTAGATCATAGCTGAGCGTATGGTGGGGTGGGGGTCATGCCTTTTCCATGGGTATTAATATGAAAGGGAACGTAATAGCATAACTGAAGTTCGAACTCGCTTACTACAATCTCGCAATGAAGCACCTTAGCCACTACGCTAGGGGGACTCGACCCTGTAAATCTACGTATTTGCCCGCCTATAAAATATATAACAGTTCAATTGCTCTGGTTGTAGTTGATATGAATGACCAGACGAATAAACAGATTCCCCAGAGACAAAAAGGGACATGAGTTCGAGTCTCACTGAGTGCTTGTTTTTTAAAATTATTATTTCCGATATAAACTCTTCCTTTCTGTCGTAGATATGATAACCAGATTGAGCTGCGATTAAAAGCAACTAAAATTAAAAATAATGAAAGTAAATATTCGGCAAAATTAAAGACCTCACTGAGTGAAGATTGTTTTTGATTCGTGCTAAGTTTTCCTATAAACTGATGAGGCAGATCTCACAGGTTATGAGAAATAACGAGAATTACGAACAAGTAGAATCTCTGGAGGACCAAAAAGAATGGAAATAGTCTTACTCTATCATTAAACTCCTTATCAAATCTTACTGCTTCCACCAGAATAAAAATAATGTAATGTTTAGACATCTGCAAATAATTAACCACCCTTAAAGCTGTTAAATAACATATTGGAACATTTTATAGGTAATAGTGATGTAGGAATGGGAATTCTACTACCGAAATTTTGGCTGCTCGGGTATATCTACTACTTGGAAGCGACAAAATAAAGGCCGCCCGTGTCCCAAGGTTAACGATGAGCTCTTTGTGTCACCTGTAATTCTGTGTATTACCTAGCGAATGAAATATTAAAAACAAAACAGAAAAAACAGAGAAAAGAAAAGAATGTTTTATGTTATTTCTTGAAAAATATATTCAATATACCAAAAAATATATGACTCGGATCCATAGCTAAATTGGTTGGTTGGTTGGGGCTTTTTGTTTTCGGATCATTTAATGCTGAGTCACCGGCTCATTGGTCCAGTGGGTAGAGTGTTCGCCAATGATCCGGGAGACCTGGGTTCAATCCCAGGTGGCGTCATACCAAAAACTTTTAAAAATGGTACTTGATAGTTCCTTGCTTAACACTCAGCAATATAAGGTACGTATCGAGGGTAAAGTGGTGCAATCCAGGGAAAGGAGTAGCGCCCTTCCCTACACTTCGGTGTTGTATCTATTGAAAATGGAGATTTCGGGTTGCCCACGACAATGGTCGCCAGCTTTACCTTTAATGCTGAGTTAATCATTTTGAAAAAGTTTCAAAGAATTCAGTTTAGAAGAAGTATAGATTTTTTTATACAGTTAGATATAAAAACAGTTCTATTTCAAACAATTCAGTTTACCATAAGTACACAGTTTAGCTATATTTAACCCATAGATAGGGCCCTATCAGGTGCTACCACTTCGGGCCAAAGTGAACCTGGGAGCGATGACAATGAAGGGGTGCTCCGCATTCCCCAAAGCTCCAGCATTACTGAAGCCTCACCATCAGATTGATTAGCGTCATAAGCAGGACACTCGTTTGGGGGTGTTTTATCTCTCTGCAGAGATGCAGTCAGTGTATTCTGCAGTCTTAACCAACTGGGTGACCTGTTGGTGGAGTCTTATCCCTCTGTAGAGATGCAGTCAGCCCCATCTGACTCGGCCAACCATAGCGAAGGCGAAGTCTCTGGGGCTTAGTGGCTAAAGTGCTGGACTGGGAAATGCTGTTAGCGAGTTCGAACTCCAGTCGTGCTAGTATTTTCTCTTTCGTATTAATACCCATAGGAAAGGCATGAACCCCCTTATTCTCCCTGCTTAGGGTTAAATAGTGACACTACTGTTCTTCTACAAGAAACGATTTGACATTAAATAATCCAAACCAAACCAAACCATCCATAGTTAACCGTCCCTTCGTTATTTTAATGACTGGCAAATTTTCATGATAGGATTTTCCGTGGTGTATTGGCTAACATGCTGGACTGTGGCTTCGAAGTAAGCGGGTTCGAACTCCCGTCACTCAGCTACTTTCACTTTTGAATAAATACTTTTTTGAAAGGTATGAAACCCCTTATCTCTCCAGCTCTGGGTTAAATATTACTACTAATTTTTTTACAAGGATGTCTTTGGCATTAATTAACCCCCGAAAGTTGATATGGCATTTAACGAAGAAATCGAACTGAATCATCTAAAATAAATAAAAATTAGATATTTTTTTAAATTCAAGTATGGGCGTATAAAAGACGTAGTATATTCAGTGATTTTCAACGACAAGGAAAGAAAGGGCCGAGAAAGAAAGAAGAAAAATAAAAGGCAAAATTAGAAAGATTTTTCACAACAATATTTTGAGTTATAGTCGGGTTTGATCGACTCAGATTGAAATTGCATATCTCAGTGAATGTCTCTATTAGAAGAGTAGCCATTAAATAATATGATAATGTCGGAAGCGCTTAGGCACACACTATAAAACAAAGGTTAGGTTGACAGTAAAAGTAATCTTGCTGTCCTGGGAATCATTTGACAAGACTTGATAAGGTAAAAGGCTATTTGTAATAAGGTCAATGAAAAAGAGCTTAGCTGTTGGCTGACAAAGTTATAGAGAAACTGGTTAGCCGTCTTCGTCCGCAAGGTATTAACATTGGATGGGAGGAGTCTTATATGAAGAGAAAGAGAGAAAGAGAGGTGGGTGAGAAATAGAGAATAAGACAAGAGAGCAAGAGAGCGAGAGAGAGAAAGAGAGAGAGAGATAGAGATAGAGATAGAAAGAGACATAGAGAGAGAGAGGGGAGAGGGAGAGTTAGGAATTTAATATATAGAGACTGGAAGGAAGATTAGAATAGTGAGGGTGAGAGACAGGGAGAAGAAGATAAAGTAAGTGTGTGTGTGTGTGTGTGTGTTCATGTGTGTGTACGTGCGTGCGAGAGAGAGAGAGAGAGAGAGAGAGAGAGAGAGAGAGAGAGAGAGAGAGAGGCAAAGAGAAAGAGAGTTGAGTAGTTCATATAAAGAGAGACAAGGAGGAAGGGATTTTTGAAGAAAAAGGTTAAAGCTAGGAAGAAAGAGGTAAAAACAAGTCAAGAGAGAGAGAGAAAGAGAGATGGAGAGAGAGAAAGAGAGAGAGAAAGAGAGAGAGAGGAAGAGAGAGAGAGAGAGGAAGAGAGAGAGAAAGAGACGTGTAGAGGAGAAAGGGGAGAGATGAAAAAATTGATTGACATGCAGATAGATAGATAGTGGGAGAACAAGAGAAAGAGAAATACACACGACAGTGTGAGAGTAGAGAAAGAGAAGTGAAACACTGAGGCAATTGCTAATTAAAGGAAAAGGGTGGACGGACTTGGGATGTTTACATACAGAGAAACGAGGGAAAGAGAGGTTAGAAGAAAAGGCTAATGATTGAGAGAGAGAGAGAGAGAGAGAGAGAGAGAGGGAGAGAGAGAGAGAGAGAGAGAGAGATGCATAGTTGTATAGATATCAACTGGTTGGTTTATATATATATATATATATATATATATATATATATATATATATATATATATATTGAAAGAGATAGATATGAACATAGATAAATAGATATATATGATTTGTCTGAGCCATTGGACTTGAGGGTAGAGTGTTCGCCAATGAAAATAAAATATTTAATAGCATTAAGAAAAACCTTTAATATACCTAAGATATGTTGATGATATATTCATTCTTGCTAATGATACTAATGAAATAAACATACTACGAGACACCTTCCAAAAAACTCAGTTCTTAATTCTATCTGCAAACTAAACAAAAGCAATATTGCTCAGTCGGTTGGGCTGTAAAATACACCGACTGCTTCTCTGCAGAGGGGTACGATTCCCCCAACGAGTGTCCTGATATGACATCAAACAATCTGAGGTGAGATACCGGTAATGCTGGAGCTTTGGGGAATGTGGAGTACTCCTTCATTGCCATCACTCCGAGATCCATTCTAGCCCGGAGTAGTAGCACATGATCGGGTCCTATCTATGGGTCAAATAGAACTAAAATGCTTACTTATGTTAAACTAAATTACTTAGAATAGAACTGTTTTGACATTTAAACTGCATACTTATGCTAAACTGAATTCTTTGAAATTGGACTGGTTTTTACATTGAAACAGTACTTACGCTAAATAGAACTGTTTTGACATTTAACTGTGTGTTGATAAAAACTATACTAATACTGAACTGAATTGCTTGAATTATAACTGTTTGACTAAACTGAATAGCTTGAAATACAAATATTTTTGACAATTAAACAGAGTACTTATGCTAAACTGAATTTGTTTAAATAGAACTGTTCATTTATATAAAAATGGATTTGGCATTAAATAATCTACTATGGTTGATATGCCATAAAACCCAAACAAACAAAAAATGAAATTTCTTTTTTAGATGTTCTGATTGATACAAACATTAGTAATAACTTCACTACCTCTTCTTATAACCCCCCAACCAATAACAACTCTTGTACTCTCAACTTTAAAAGTGAAAACCCCTTCCAATATAAAAAAAGTAATTATAAATAACTTAATATCGCGTGCAAAACTAATATTAACGAAATCAACATACTACAAGACACCTTCCAAAAGAATTCAGTTCTTAACTTTACTCATGAACGAAACAAAAACAATAAATTTTTTAGATGTTCTCATTGATGCTAACAACAATAATTATAACTTCATTACCTAACTTACAAAACCCCTCTAATAACAACTCCTGTACCCTCAACTTTAAAAAGGGGGTGTCCTCGTGGTGTAATGGTTAAAGCGATGGACTGCTGAATCATAGTACGTGAGTTCGTACTCCAGTCGCGCTATTACATTCACTTTCGGGCAAATACTCTTGGGAAAGGTATGAACCTCCTTATCCTCCCAGCTATGGGTTAAATAGTAGCATTACTGCTCTTCTAGGAGAATGGCTTTGGCACTACATAACCTACAAAGGTTGATATGTCATTAAACAAAGAAACCAAACCGAAACCAATCAACTTTAAAAGTGAAAACCCCTTCCGATATAAAAAAAAAGCAATTATTAATAGCCTAATATCCCGAGTAAAATTAACTTCCTCCTCCAAAAGAATATTTTATTAAGAAATAAAAAAACATAAAACAAACTCTCATCAATAATGGATTCGCTAACTATATTGTTGATGAACAAATTAAACGCATACTTAAAAATGTTGGCCAATCAAATAAACACTAAAACACTCCACCCAATAAACAAGATTTTATCAAAAATTTT